>CM029277.1:5224658-5747158 GCA_016920895.1 Vaccinium myrtillus | reverse complement strand
ATATTTCCACATCCACAGAGTTCATTGAATCATTGATAAGTAAGATATGAATATATTAATAAAGCACCAAGGCAGTCAAAACCCATGTCAATACTATACATTAAACCATCCTCATTATTGGCAAATTTAAAAGCCTACATGTTAACACAGAAGTGACTTTACCATTAAGCAAATTCCCTAATGGCATAAAGTAAATGACACATGAATCAGGATGTCTAACCTTCCTTTAAATGATCGAAAGAATTGCAAAGTCACTGAACAAATTCAGAAGAAGAGAAGACTTATCAAAAGCGTCTCGATTCAGAAGAAGAAGAGAAGACACAGTGGTAGAGTGGTTGGTTGTTCAACTGATTGGTCATAGATTCGAATCCTACTTAGGGAGATTTGGGAGGAAAGGTTCCCTTTTTTTAGGCTACTCCCGGGAACAGATCCAGTGGATAAGGGGTGGGGCCCGTAGCTCAGAGGATTAGAGCACATGGCTACGAACCACAGTGTCAGGGGTTCGAATCCCTCCTCGCCTGACCTTCCCAAAAGGGAAGGACCTTTCCCTTTGGGGTGGAAGTAGGAAAGTCGTGAGGGGGATAGCGGATCAAAAGCTATGGAAGGGTCTGTAGCTCAGAGGATTACAGCACATGACTACGAACCACGGTGTCAGGGGTTCGAATCCCTCCTCACCCGACCTTCCCAAAAGGGAAGGACCTTTCCCTCTGGGGTGGAAGTAGGAAACTCATGAGGGGGCTAGCAGATCAAAAGCTATGGAACTTGGGTGTGGGTCTTTTGTTGAAACCCGAAACTTGTTCCAATTGAAACCCGAAACCAACGTCTGATTGAATCTGTTCCTAGAGACTTGGAATCCAGCCTTACATGCCACGGCTGCAGGTGTAAAACTGGGTCGCGAAGAAATTGAATTTCATTACGACCCTTGGCCGAGCGCCTTCCAGCGTACAATCTTGGAGCAAGAACAAGTTTTTTTTGTAGTGTGGGGTGGAGTTTGGAGAAACAGATCACGATAGACTCTGATAAAATTAGGCCCACAATTGAAAAAAAATGAGAAGACTGTTGATTTGACGAAGCGTTTCATGGGCTATTTTCCTTTGAGTCACAAAAAAATTGGATTGATGTCTGCTAATTACTTCTTTTTTGGTATAATTTGATGTTCGAGCATCTCCAAATTTGGAATTAACTTTGTGTTCATTTTTTTGGGGGACTGGTGTTGATTGCCGGACTGTGGGGTGTTAGCTGTCGATCTGCTATAAACTAATACGGCTGCACTAATAAGTTTAGTCTAGCATATCAACTACGACTGGATGTGCACATGTTAGATCCATTGGTTAGACCCTAGGGAAATTGACTGAAAAAAAGAGTTTGGTTTTGTTAATTGTCTTTTGCATTCCTTCTCATTTTGGAACACAAAAATTTGTTGTCTAGCATTTGAATAAGGTTTGTGAGTGTCTTGAAATAATCCAGATACTGGTAAACAGTGCAGACCTCATATCGTCTACGACCTATTATAAAAGCGGCACTTGTGCTGTTTATCAAACTAACTTAAATTACGAAAATGACCTTCATTTTATAGTTTACTTCCGCTTCTTCCCACCGGCTCACCGCAGCACGCATAGCCGCCACCGAAATAAAATGCATAACTATCCATCGCCCCTATATTAGTGGCGGCACAATCAGCCGCTGCCATCATTTGCGGCACCTCACATAGCAACCACCCCTCGCCGACCGCCTCTATATGTTGGATTCGCCCACCTTCGACATCACTTGCCCCGTCAACTAAGTCAACTACCTTTGGCTAATCCGTCAGGTCTATAGTGAGAACATGCATCGCACGTGTCCATCGCTTGTTTGATTAAATAAGGATTGCCACAGTGTACTGGTGTATGCAAAAATCACATCACAAGAAAAGTAAAATCGAAGGCTCTTGAATGGAGAAAAACGAATACTCCTCTCCACTTGCATGTTTAAGTTTTTATATGATTCCATGCAAATATTGGCAAGGAAAAAGTGGTCCCTATGTGCAAAAACAAATTGTAGGTAGCACTTTTTGGTGGATACATGTGTGTTGATGTAATGCATACATAGTGAGAGGTTTTTAATTATGCTATCAAATTATTCTGCATTTTTTCCCTTCAGGGACATCTGACAAATAAAAAAAATGTGTTTTGCAGTTTGTTAGAACGCCTGAATTAGAAGACGGTGTGCCTGTGGCCTTATGTTGGTCTTTACCTTGAACCATGTGAAGTAGGGACGTTTCCAAGGAAGCTTGTCCGGAAAGCGTGTCGAATATACTTGGCCATTATTCTGTGAAAATAAACTTGCTTGATATCCTGCAATTTTTTTTGTTCCCTGATGTAGTTTCAGTAGTTGTTTAGCCTTTAATCCATGGAAGTACGTTACATCATACTTATAACTCGTTAATTCCCCTATTGCTTATATGATTTTGCTCTTGGGCGTAATCTCTCTCATTGCTATTTGTTCAAGGAGTGTTCCCGGTTCCAAGCCAAGCGATCTTACAAGACCGCTCCGGAACCCACCCTTGTTTTGAGGGAACAATTTCAGACACGCGGACCTCTTTGAGGACCCCCGGGGGTGGTACTATACAGCCGAGGGTACCCTCGCACTCACAGGATCGAAGGTTCCTATTGAGGTAAAGCTTTCTCATACTCTTATTTCCATTATTCAAGTCCTAATCTTCACCAATTAGGCTGAAATTTCGACTGTATAAACTAAATCTTGGCCAAATTGTAGGTGGAGGTACAAGATGACTCCTATGAGGTCGTAAGGGCCATTGAGGAGGATGCTGACAAAGAAGAACTTGTGCTATACAAGTTCAAGAAAGAGGGGATCAAAGAACCAGACTCATCAACCTTGACAAAACACGGTAACAAAACCCAATTAACTAAAACAGAGCACTAGAGAGAGAGAAAGAGAGATTACCGAGAGAGATATTGGTTGGGTCAAACTTTTAAAGGCATTTTGGCGGTGGAATTCACAAGCAGGTCATCAATGGTGGCCAAAGTGGTGAACTCCACCGCCAAAATGCCTTCAAAAGTTTGACCCGACCAATATCTCTCTCGGTAATCTCTCTTTCTCTCTCTCTAGTGCTCTGTTTTAGTTAATTGGGTTTTGTTACCGTGTTTTGTCAAGGTTGATGAGTCTGGTTCTTTGATCCCCTCTTTCTTGAACTTGTATAGCACAAGTTCTTCTTTGTCAGCATCCTCCTCAATGGCCCTTACGACCTCATAGGAGTCATCATGTACCTCCACCTACAATTTGGCCAAGATTTAGTTTATAACGTCGAAATTTCAGCCTAATTGGTGAAGATTAGGACTTGAATAATGGAAATAAGAGTATGAGAAAGCTTTACCTCAATAGGATCCTTCGATCCTGTGAGTGCGAGGGTACCCTCGGCTGTATAGTACCACCCCCTGGGGTCCTCAAAGAGGTCTCCACGTGTCTGAAATTGTTCCCTCAAAACGAGGGTGGGCTCCAGAGCGATCTTGTAAGATCGCTCGGCTTGGAACCGGGAACACTCTTGGAACAAATAACAATGAGAGAGATTAGGCACAAGAACAAATTCATATAACTCATAAGCAATAAGGAATTAACGAGTTATCAGTACGATGTAACCTACTTCCATGGATTAAAGGCTAAAAAACTACTGAAACTACACCTATGTCACCTCAAACATCGTAACAAGAAAAAAAAAAACTGGATATCAAACAATGGGAGGTCTGGCAAGATTGCCTGGCTTGGAACCGAGAACACGACATATCCTGGAACAAATAACAATGAGAGAGATTAGGCACAATAACAAAATCATATAACTCAAGCAATTAAGGGAATTAACGACTTATCAGTATGATGTAACCTACTTCCATGGATTAAAGGCTAAACAACTACTAAAACTACACCTAAGTCACCTCAAACTAAAAGGAAAAAGAAAAAAAAACTACAAGATATCAAACAAGTTAATTTTCATTCCTATTTTCACAGAATAGTGGCCAAGTAGGGCTGGAAGTGTTCGAACTCGACTTGCGTGAGGGGAATCATTAGGCTGAATTGCTCAATGCATACATATCCTTTTCTATTTGTAAGCAGCCAAATAGAAAATGGATAAGCCATTGAAAGAAAAAGGCAAGTATGTCTCGTTTTCTATTTTAGGGCTGGAAGTGTTCGAACTCAGCGTGCTCAAAATTACCATAGCTCAAGATTGAGTCGAGCCCAAATAATCAAAGAGCACAGCCCGTTTGCTTTCAATGTGTTCGAGCTCAATTCATTACCTCATCAAGCTTATATAAACGAGCCAATCTTCTAGCATTATTTATCGAAAATCATTGCTAGCTTGGCCAGCATTTGTTGATCAAGTCATATACAAAATAAACACGAGTTATAATCATGGATACAAGTCAGGAAATAAAAAGTTTCAATTGCGTGAAAAGGTGGTCGTTGGATCCAACGATGTGGCAGAGAAAGAACGTGTCCGGAAACGTCGTCATCTCGCTTGGGACATCCTGCCATTCGAGCAACTAGAGGTTGGTTCGGTTCATCCTCCGTTTGAATTTTTGGGCTAGAAGTGCTCGAACTCGACATGGTCAAGATTAGCGTAGCTCAAGCTTGAGTCGAGCCCAAATAATAAACGAGCACGGCTCGTTTCCATTCGAGGTGTTTGAGCCCGATTCATTACCTCAACGAGCCGATCCTCTATAAAGAGCCAAGTCACAAGTAATTCAAGCTCGGTTTGTTTACCAAGCAAGCTTAAAAGTAGAGCTCGAGCTCAACTCGTTTACCAACAAATCGAGCCGGGGATTCTGAAACCATAACCGAACCGAACGGGGTTCGGGTAATCCCCAAACCGTTTGGGTACCCGAACCTAGAGATGAAATTTCAATTTTTTTAAAAAATTCGGATGAATTTTCAATAGACATTAAAAGGAGAAAAAGAAAACATGTGCTTTAAAGATACTAAACAAGGCAACAACTACTTGTCTAGATGTTTTAGAAACCTGTTGGATTCCATCCCTGAATTACATGTAACAAAAATAGGGAAAGCATTCCCTCATAAAACCAACAACTTCTCATGTAAGGACTGAAATTTTTGACAAAATCAATAAGTGTTTCCTGTGAAAATTTACAACAAGCTGACTAATTTACAATTTTACAACACAGCACAATCACTACCATTTAACTGTTAAAAATGTGAAAGCCTTAACTAGGGGTGAAACCGGTTCAGTTCGGTCCGGTTCTTGACCATATTTGAGTGAACCGGGAAAACTCGGTTCGGGAGTTGCACTGAACCGAAACCGGTTTTCTAAAGTTCGGTTCGGTTCGTCGGCGGAAAGAGAGAGAGAAGAGAATCAAGAGTTTGGAACAAAACATTCACAATCCATTCCAGATATCAGATCTAAAAGACAACAATCAACTGAAAAAATCAAAGGCAGCAAACTCAGTCATCAATTGAAACAGATCTATTTATTACGTACATATACGTAAGTTAGCAAACTCGGTCATCAATTGAAACAGATCTATAGATTACATATATATGGGTATATATATATTGGTATATACATACATATAAAGAATTACAGATCTGAAGAGAGAAAAATCGATAGCTCTCTATTAACCTCTTTGGCTTGTTCTTCGAAAAATCTATCGCCTTTTCAAAACCATATCTTCTCGAATCATCCAGACCTCGGCCAGTCACTTCTCGGATCCGTGTTGACTGATTTCAATGGTTGAGTTCTGGGGTCGGCTGGTTGAAAGACGAAGATAAGAAGTGTGGAAGACGAAGAGCGTCATCCGATCTCAGAGACAGAGAGAGAGAGAGAGCACTGATCGCCGCCACACTTCGTTAGGGTTTGAGAATAACTTTTAAGAGTTTAAGCTGTATATATAGTCGAAGGTAATACTCCCACTATCCCATTTTAAATGTCAAACTTTCTATTTTGAGATGTCCCAAAATAATTGTCAACTTTTATAAATAACCATCAAAAAATACTAAACTTTCAATTTTACCCCTAAAAAATACTCATTGATTTGACAGTTTTTGATATTTATATCACTCTTAAAATGACAATATTTTTCAACATATAATACTTTTCATGATTTTGAAAACTTTATATAACACTCCCTCCGTTCCAAATTTGTTGTCCATTTACGGGCATGCGTGCCATTTTTCAATTACTTATATCTTTCAATCTATAATATTTTTTACAATTTTGAAAACTTTGTTTAATAAAACTCTCATCGAGAGCTATCAAACAAGATCCATAGTGAATATATATATATATATATATATATATATATATATATATATATATATATATATATATATATATATATATATTATATATTTGAAAATATAAACAATTTTTTGAGGTGCTGTGAATAGTGCAACTGTACAAGAAATATGGGACGGAGGGAGTAGAATTAATTGAAATCTATCAAACAAAATCCATACTACATATTTTTTGAGATCTATACTGAAGGATATAAACAATTTGAATACATTTATTTGACTTCACAGTTTTTAAGGTTACTTTTAGAAATTTAGAACAAAATTTTTAACTTCTTAAAAAACTCAATTTTCCGTAGAGGACATTTAAATTGGGATGAAGGAAGTAACTAAGTATGAGTAATAAATTAAATAATTATCCGTTCATGGACCAGAAGCCTTGCCCAGCCAAGTGGTAAAGTGCAAGGCTTCAAAACCTGCTATTTATATTTTTCAAGGTTTATATATGTAAACTGGTTCGGTTCTCCTTAATAATCTCTCGAATCGGGAACCGAACCGGATTTTAAATTTTAATAAATTCAAGAACCGAACTGAACCGATTAAAAAAAATGAAAAAATAAACCGGTTCGGTTCTTTGTTTTCTTTTTTCAGCCCTAGCCTTAAGTACAAAAGTACCCAAAAAAAAAAAACACGTTAAGGCCGACAGGGATCAAGAGAATGAAGTCAATGAATGTCAGTTCCATTCATGTCACAAAGTGTAAAGATATAAAATTTCCATCATTTAGCCTCTTTCTTGAGATCCAAAAATGATGAGAAAAAGTATTCTAAGTAATTAGAAAAACACCAAAGCACGTATTGAACCAAAATCGCTGAGATGTGAGGCATGTAACGTGAGAGAGAGAGAGAGAGAGAGAAAAGAGAGATACATACCAGCTGAGGTGAGATTGGCAGCCACAGTTCGGCGATCTCCAATCTCTGTGTAACCGTAACACTAAAAACACAAATTCGAGATGTGAGGCTAGGCATGTCACACACACACACACACACACACACACAGAGAGAGAGAGAGAGAGAGAGAGAGAGAGAGAGAGAGAGAGAGAGAGAGAGAGAGAGAGATGAGACGTTACCAGGTGAGGAGGTGCCGAGGTGAGTGAGATTGTTGATCTCCTTTCTCAAGTCTGTCTGAGTAACCCTAACCCTAAATTTCAAATGTGTTGCGTGTAACACTATATATATAGAATGGGTTAAATGTAATTAACATATACTCAAGGGGTAATTCTGTAATTAAAAAATTTGGTTCGGTTCGAGTTACGGTTGGGTTCGGGTGATGGTCCGGTTATCAGTTCAACCCATAATCGAACAGAATCCGTTCGGTTATCTCAAATCCTAAACCATACCCGCACCAGCGGGGAATATTTCTGTTACGATTCAGGTAAAAAAAAAAAAACGGTTAAGGTTCGTGTACCCATTGGTTCGGTCGCGATTGTCATCCCTATAAGAAACCCTAAGTGTGTGTGGATATCATATATATATACACAAGGAGTAATAGTCACTTTGTTCACTTCACATTTCCAAAAAAAATTCCAAAAGGATTATTTCCCCATCTCTTATCTCTCCAATCATTAATCATTTTTCTCTCTCTATTCATACCCCTCTCTCCAATCATTATTTTCATTTCTCTCTCTATCTCTTTCCAATTATTACACCTCTCTCTATTTATTACTTTTTCTAAAAACTCATCCAAACACTATCTCAAAAATATTTCTCAAAATATTCTTCTCAAAACTCTCAACCAAACACAACGAGTGTGATTTTAAAATATACCTAGGGGTTAAAAAATAATAGGGTTATTATCAGTAACCTCCTCTGAGGTTTCTGACACAAACAGATACCTCCCCTAAGGTTTCTGAAATGACACTGGCCTCCCTTGCTTTTGCTGACAATATTGAGATTCCCCTTGCCGTTACTTTTCCACTGATGGCGTTGAGTTTAGCAAGAAAACTACCAAAATACCCTTCTAACTTTATCAAAATAAATAAACTCTACCAATTTAATTTTTCAAAAAAAAAAAAAAAAAACCTTATCTCTTTTTGTTTTGTGAATTTTTTTGGATAAGTGAACTTAACTTTACTATACCTTGGACATTAGTGGAAAAAGAATTTGATTTTTTCACTTGGAAATGATTAGGTTAATTTTTATTTTGCGAATTGTTTTTATTTATATTTTTGGTTTGTCTCAAACAAAATGATCAATGAAAGTAAAATAAATAGACTCGTGTTATTAAGCCAAAACTATGCAAAAAAAAAAAAATCCATTAATTGGCTTGTTGGGCTTTATAACTTTTTGAATGATTATAATAAAAATTTCACGATTATTCAATTTTGTATTATAATGGTTTTTATTTTCGGTTTTTCTCAACCAAAAATATAAGTTGGTTAAAAAAAATTAAGTAGAAAATGAAAGTGTAAAAAAAATAAAAAATCGTAGACATTGAAAGGAAAAAAAATTATGCAAAAGATAGTCTTTTAAACACATACACATATATTTAATTGTTAGTGTGTGTGTGTGTGCATATATATATATATATATATATATATATATATATATATATAGAGAGAGAGAGAGAGAGAGTGAGTAGGGAGAAAATTATATAAATGATAAAGACCAAAAAGGGAGACAAAATTTTTGGTAAAGATAATATAGTTTGGTAGTAGGAATATTAAATGAGAGAAGTTTTGACTTTAAATTCTTTTTTTATGTGACATCATCAATTTCCGTTAGTTCTTTAACGGAATGCTAACAGAAAAAGGTCCAGGGGGGAATCTTCATATAGTCAGCAAAAGCAGGGGAGGTCAGTGTCATTTCAGAAACCTTAGATGAGGTATGTGTTTGTGTCAGAAACCTCAGGGGAGGTTACTGATAATTACCCAAAATAATAATAATATAAGGGGTTCTTATGTAATTTACAAGTTTTGGTTCAGTTCGGTTCAGTTATAGGTTTGGTTCACAGGTAAAATCAATACCGAACCTAACCCGTTTGGTTTTCCCTCCGTCTAAACTACGCCCGCACCCACGGGGGAAAAATCGGTTAGGATTAAAATTAAAAAAAAATCCGGTTATAGTTCAGTTACTTATTGGTTCAGCCGATATTGCCATCCCTATCGCCCCACCCCCAAATTTCCCCCATATATCTCTCTCTCTCTCTCTCACACACACACCACACCAAGGGGGAAACGTGGAGATCATGGAGTTCATGTCATGGCTACAAGAAACTAGAAAGGCATCAATTGGTGGGACAAGAAAAAACCATTAGTGGCGTTCTATCTCTAGACTGATTTTATTTTGATTTCTGGTGTCCCGCCCTAGTCTGATGCTCACTTTGAGAACAAGGAGATAAGAGAGAGATATCTCGTCTGTAGAGAAAGACTAGAAGAGGGCATCGGAGTGTTGAGCCGCCACCATCGGTGAACAGAAACACACGCCAGAGAGGTAATGTCGACCTCAAATCTGGTTTCTCACTTTCTCTAACCTAGCGACTGTGGGAAGAAATACAATATGATACCTAGATCTAAATGGAGAAGTTGGTTCAAATATAGTGTGGTGTTTTGGAAATAGAATGAAAATACGAGGGGTGAAATTTTATTTCTATATGTGTGTGTGTGTATCTCGGGGCAGGTGTTGAGGCGGGGCACTGTTACCCCTAACCCTACCCGAACCCTATTAGGTTCTCTATTTCCCCCCTTACCCTACCCGTTGCCCAAAAAAATTGAAAAAAAAAAACCCACCCCATTCGGGGCTGGGCAGGTACGATTGTCATCCCTATAAGTGGTGAAGTCCTCCCGCGGTCCTCAACAATCGAAGAACACTAATAGAAACAAACCTCCCAGTTTTGTCGAGAACAATCATCGACCCGATAAGGTAAATGATATAAGCCTTAACATAACGCACAAACGCTTTAGGATCAGGATCATCCAACACTTCTTCCGGGACTTTTTAGAACTCATCCCTAAGCCATTTTAGGCTCACATAGCCAGTATTTCCTACCAAGTACTTCGTACAGTCTCGCGCATAATCCCCACCGTCCAAAACACTTACCGCTGAGCCATCTACCCACAATCCAGTTATATACAAAACGTCCTCCAAGTCAAATAAGACTCGGTGGTCACCAAACTGAAAAACCCGATCATCACGGTTGTAGCAATTTAAATGGCATCTAAAAGGGGAATATTGTGCTTGAATGAATGTGAGTGGTCGTGGAGCAGTGCAAATTGGTAAAAACAAGTGCCTTCTAAAGCACTTAGAACTTTCTCATGTGGTCTCCACAATTTAAGATTATTTGGGTGGTCTTTGACTGATGTAACAATCACCCTCTCCATCTGCTGCCTTAGAATGATGGCAAAGTCTACAAAGATCCCATCCATCGCTGCTGAATTTTCGTAAATGCAGGTGCCACATTTGCAGGAGTGCATCTACGTACGTCTCCTATAAGTCCTCAAGGTAAGACCTCTTTCAACCATTTACTACAAGAAACTTGCAAATCCACTAAAGTTATGACCGGAGGCATTGGCGAAGGCATTGACTTAGCAATCGGCAAGGACAAAAAGCTAAGACCTAAAAAAGCTGAGAGTTCCACATCTCATCGGCCACTGCTTCTTCGAACTTCCCATCTGCTGCTAATTTTTCATATATGCAGCTGTCACAATAGCAAGAGATGCACTACCAGTCCTGCGTGTATGAGGAGTTTGACCAAAGGCATTGGCACAGGAGAGTACTCAGCATTCAAAGAGAAAGAAGGGCTAGAGAAGTCATCACCCGGACTGGAAAAATTGCCAGCATTCAGATCAGGTGAACAAAGGGCAGCACTCTAGTCCGAAAACTCCACATAAGGCATATTTTAATCATCATGGGCGGGGATTTGGCCCACATTCTGATTTGCGGAAGAAGGGTTAGCATTCGAAAACTCCTCATAAAGAATGTTCTGATCAGCATGGGCAAGGAAAGTAAGGTACAAGAGGGGTCACTTGACCCCTTTCACTTTAATTTCTCACAACGATTTTTGAGAGTTCAGAGCTAAATTTTATAATTTTGACCTTGCAAAAATTTCATAAATTGTCCCAACTTGCTTAAAATGTATAGAATTCTCAAGTTTTTCTTCTTTTTGAGAGTTGATAGTATTACAAAATGAGTCTATCATTCATTACTTTTGAAATATAATAAGTCATTGGGACCAATTATAAATTAAGTAAAAGTACATGTATTATTGTATATTTATGTTATAGTTATTTTCTCTAATTAGTTATTTCTTTGCATAAGCAAATAGAAAAAAATAACTTGCGCATAGATCTAATTTTTGACCTTGATAACCAAAAATTCTGGCTCCGTCTTGTGCACATCTCAATCACGGCAAAGTTTTTTTTTTTTTTTAGATTAGTAATAAAATTTAGGAAACCCAAATAACACCTTGTGGGTCAAACACAAAACACTCAAAGGCCCAGCCCAAACACGGCATACCCAATATCAATGAAGTCCAAACCCACAAAACTCCTAGAAAGACACACCCTAGCCATCCAGCAACTGCCATGCGCGACCGACCGCTAGCAAAATATCCAACCCTTTTCTGTTAAGCTAAAAACCAGTGACATCCAAAAAAAAAACCAGTGGGTAGACAACCAACGGAGGCAAAACAAACGACGAGAGGAGGAGAACCACAAGCCTCCGCAAAAGCACCACCACTGGCCGCTAGATATGAAGGAGAAATCAAACGGCATCCGGCATTTGCACCACCATGAATACCTCACATGTTCTAACTAGGGGTGAGCATGGATCAAATTGGTCCGGTTTTATGATAAACCAAGAACCAAACCACTACCTACGGATTATGAATTTGGAGAACCAACCCAACCCATAGAATTCATACAACCAAACTATTCCGAACCATTCATTAAAATACATTTTGGTTTTGGTTTTGAACCACGGTTCTCTTGAAATTGAGATATTATCTTCACAAACAATTTAAAGTACTTAAAAATTACTTAGATAAGTTAACCCACAACTGTATTAAAACAAGTTTTGTTAAAATCGTCAAAACACACTAACATCAACCAACTCAAAAAGAGTAGAATACTATAATCAGTAAAGAAATAAGCTAATGTAATAGAGTACTAAATTCGAAAATTAGTTAACGAGCAAAAAGATTAGGAAATCAATTGACTAAACCCAAGCCGTGCATGTTTAATGTATTAAAATCATAGAAATAGGTTACCATATATAGAAATTTAGGGGTTTAACCTTGGAAGTGATGAATAGGGTGGTGGAATGAAGCATTAGATTAAGACTAGGTGGTTAACTACGTGCTACGCACGTACGCACCAACCCGTTAACTATAATTATTTTTCTTGAACAACATCAATAAAATACCATTAACACCTATTGTTGAGAAGTGGCAAATGCATGAGTGTTTCATAAAGAAGGCAATAAATTAGCCATTACTCCGTCGTTCATTTTCCACTACAGAAGCATACGGTAGGTTTAAGGGGGACAGAAATATGATTGACCCGATCGCTGCAATTAAAGGCCTCCTTGGCAAACCTGCAATCTCTAATGTTGGGTATCAGAGTTCTACATACTCCTTGCACACAATAGAACCATCCTCCCCGAATCTTCCTAGCACATAAATTGGCATGCTGGCATGCGTCGGCAAGGCATGAGCGTGTATTGCAGACAATAGAACTATCCTCTCCCCGAATCTTCCTAGCACGTAAATTGGCATGCGTCGGCAAGGCATCAGCACACACTCGCCAAACAAAAACCTTCACCTTACTGGATATATATGACCACCACAACTACATATAGTAGGAACGTGTACAACCAACTTTCACATTAGTTCATAATCAAAGTTTCATAAGAGAAGGAAGTTTGTACTTCGTATAGCATTGCTCTTTTAGAAATCAAGTTCTTTTATCAACAATATAGGTTTTATAAGAATCATGTAACTTGGACTAATGCAGTGAAGTTTTCTTTGTCATGAATCTTTCAGCTTCATCTATCAATTGGGCATGGTAATTTATATCCATTGAGTTGTCCAAGTTCTTCTCACCTTCCCCAACTTTTAGGATGTTTTCAAGCTCTTCTATCCAAAGAGTGATGATCCTTGGGTTAAGGAACCTGGCAACCCATAAAAGTATCATATCTCCAAATCCAAACAATGTACAAGAAAGCAATTTAAGAAATGCTAAAATACTCAAATGAAGCTGTACTTTAATCATTAGCATGAAACAATAGCCAAGACAATCTTCCTTCAGATGGCTTGTAGCCTCAAAGATATCACAAAGCTTCCTATCACTGAAGTTGAATAAGAAAACACACAAGCCAGGACTGGACTGAAGTTCTTCACATAAGTAAAATGAGGAGATGGTAAACCTGTCCAAGAAATTAAAAACCTGAGTTTAATTCAAAGGATAATTAAACATCTGGATACTGAGGAAAATGTGAAAATTGTCTAAGCATGAAACTTACTAAACAAAAGTTCAGAATAACATTCACTGATTGTATTATGCTTGCATCAAAAAATTACAGCAGCTAGATCTATCTTTCACAGGTGCATTGCAAATCACTGTCCAAAAGGGTTGAGGTTTTTCTTTCAAAGGGAGTGTGGTTTTCTTTCTCCCCCTTCCCATTCTATGGGACACGTAATTATTGAAAGTCAAGAACTAAAGAAACAAATAAGCTGAACATGATAAGTAAAATATACATATAGAGCAAGGGTAAAATTTTCAACCTGCATAGATAGGATTCAAATCCAGAACAAGAGGCACTCTGACTATAAGTAAGGTCAAATCCTTAATTTCTCATGGCAACATGAGCTGAAAAAAAGAAAATCAACATATCCTCACAAGCCTTGCACCAGCATATATGAACACTGACATATACCTTTTGATGATTTACATAAGTTATCACTCAACAAGTAATATCTCCATTAAGGGATTTCCTCAAAGTAATAGCACGCAGTACGCACATTTTAAATAGCACAAAAAATAAATACACAAGGATATAAATTCACTTTAGATATGAGTCCACTCTCCTAATAGAAAAATTGAAACCAACCATGAACTTTGCCAGCACCTAAATGAGGAAGGACGAGTGAGAAATTACCTAACATCTCTCATTTTGAAATTAATTTCTTTTTCTCCAAATTTATTTCTCTCTTTCGCAATCACCATCAGGCCTCCTCAATGACCTCAATGTCTCATGCTTACTCATCTTTCACATTCTCCTTCTCGCTCTCCCTCAAGATTTAGAAAATATACCAGCTAATATTTGACTTATTCTCTAGTCAAAGTCCATGTGATACAAGTTTACTCACTTGCAATGCTAAATGTATAGCAACACCGAAGAATCACAAACAAACAATTACGCACATATAGTTAGCATTAAGAAGTATGACTATAGAGGCGAGCTCGGAGTTCACACTATTTGATGGCAATAACCGCATCACCAACTCGGAATACATCTTTAGAAAATAAATAGCGTAATTCTTTAGCACCTCTCCCACTACCAACTCTTGAGCCAGACACATGAAGTTTAGAAGCAGGGAGCTGGCATATTCGCACGATCGGTGTAACCCGTTGATTTCCGAAATTCATGTTTCTATTTATACGCTATTTTTGGCCATACGTTAATTAATAAGAAAAAAACATGAATAAGAAGTTGAGATTGTGCAAAAATATCTCTCTAGCCACCTTTCTAGCATTACATATAATTGAGGATGTGCAAAAGCATTTTCTAAGCCGTTCCAACTGCGGTATGTCTAAGATGCGTTGATTTGTACCCAATCTAATTTTATCCAAAATATCAAACTGTCTATTTTCAATCTATACAAGGAGATTTTTCCTTTACGAGTACAAAAACCAACTGGGAAAATGGTAGCACCGAAGACATAATAATCATTCATATGTAGCCGAAGTTTGGAACCTAAAAACACAGTTCAAGGTTCTGTACATGGCTTAGAAGCATGCCTGGTCTGTTATGGCTTTGGATTATATTATTGTTCGTGGAAAATAAAAGAGAAACACCAAACCAATCACATGGGAATCAGCACTACACTTCTAACTCGAACTCGTCCTGCAAGATAGAAACCATCAGATTCAAAACCCAAAATGAGATTTAGGGTTAACTCCCTATGGCAAAGAAACTACATACTAATGTATATAGATACTACAGTTCAAAAAAAATGTATATAGATACTATCGCACTAAAAGTTTTGCTCAGATCTACTAAAGATCAGGTGAGACTTTACATACTTCACGTTTATGGATGCAACCAGAGCTGCATATGAAAGTTTGAAAGAAAAACCAAACTGGTCTCTAATTTCCCAAAGGCCCACCGAATCACCCCACGAAGAAGCAAAATGGGTTCTCAAAGAAAGATATTATCACACCTCTTGATGATCCCGCCCCAATCATTTTGCATTAAGTGATCAAGCAAAGATCATCAAAGTGAAAGATCAGAAAGGGGAAAAAAAAAGGAACAAACAAATATGAAGGAACACAACTATGAGAGAACTCTACCACGAAATTTGCAAATGCTTCAAAAGAAAATACCAAACAGGTAAAGGTAAGGTCATTAACCTCATTCATTTTTCTTTCAATTATATTTATAGGACTATTACCCGTTACTAAACCAAATCTTTACTATCTCAATGGCATTTTTCTCAAAATTTATGCTTGAACACTTTAATTTTCTAGACCAGAGGTATTATAATGTCAATGGGAGAACCATTTTTAAACTCCGCCATCATCGCAGCCGTTTCTTCTATAATCATGTTGAACCCATTTTATTCATAATGTTTACAACTACCAGAGGAAAAAAAAATACAAGCAGATAGCCAGATTGGTTGACATCTTGACAGATGAAAATAAGACATGCCTAGGGGTAGGATATCAAGGTATAACGCGGGTGGTAGTAGCCCAATATGAAATGATTCTTCTCAAATGGATATTGTTAACAAATAATAAACACAATTCATGGATGGCAAAATCATCACCTTCCACAAAAAAACCTATGTTTCAACAATAAGAGTTTCACTGCATTACTGGAACTGGCACACCAGGGGATTAGCAGACCACCAATAAATGCCAGGTATGTATTTTGGCAGTAGCACTCAGCAAGCAAAAATATCCGTAATCGATAAAACTTAAAACTCCAAGTCCAGAATAGGGTATCTGAGGGCAATAAGTAATAACCACAAAGGAAACCAAAGAAGAATGTGAGCATGACACAACTGATGTGAAATTAACTGAAACTGAAAATTATTGAACTAATGCCAATACCTGGTACATATGAACAACAAGAATGAATTAGCAATCATGGATTTTGGTGCTTTGGAACATGTATGTGCCTACACACACACATATTGTTTATCAGTACAACAAATAATTTACTATTTCATCAGAGGCCAAATATTTAGGCCACTTTACTGAACATTTTCATGTGAAGAAACTCACCGCTCTTCTATCTCTTCAAAGCGGCTAGATTTTAACTCTAAGTGCCTCAGTTCTGCAGTCGCTCGAGGACATTGCTTTTCTGTCTCTACAGTAGTTGCTTCAAGTTTTTGTTCTTCTACAATCTGAAAAGCAACCAGGAGCCAATATGAATATCTTAGAATCCCAAAATGCACTTAATCTAATTAGAAGTTCAACTACTAAGTGATAGGCATATCCAAAAGGAAAAACAAAAATTGAGGGCCGTCGATGGTCCAAGATGAGCGGGAGCGACTATTGTAAAGAAGGAAAACGATGAAGAAAACAATAGTAGGAATGCCTTGTCCAGAAAAAGAGGTAGTTAACACAGAAACCAATGCATGTAATGCTACACAAACCACATACATCCACAGATAAAAACAATCAAGTAATGATTCAGTACACGCCCAACTGCTACTGAGAAATATAATAAAAGAAGTATGAGAAGAAAGCTAATAATGACATTATATGAACCTCTGTAGATTTTCAATTAATTTATGTTCTCTGAGAAATAAGAGTTCTCCATGGATGGATAGGAAACGTCTATCCACATGATCAGAAGAACCACCCTATATGGACATGCAGCTGATATATGGAGTCTTGGATGCACAGTGTCAAAATTCCTTATTCTCACTTGGACGAGGGAGTACGATGAAATTTAATTTGAATTCAGCATTCGTTCGTATAATCGTATCTAACTGCATTACCACATGATGTAATGCTTTTAATTTCCTGTACATTACAATGGTTTGGCAAGAAGTTGAATCTCTAATCTTGGAAATCAAAAGCTCAAATTCCAGGAATGCTATCCAGAAAAGGGTTTTGTTTCTTCTTATGGCATTACTGGTGATTGGTGTGTGACGGGTGTAACATTTTGGTTTCATAAGATAGATTAGTCTGCTTCAGATTCGAACCTTAATTGTATGACTATGGTATCTCATTTATTTTGAGGTAGATACCAAAAAATCACGGGACAAATACAAAAGGCATCATAGTTCGACCTTAACATTGGCAATTTAGACTTGTATCTGATTTTGGTTGCTGTACCAAGGATGTATGTCCTTTTTTATGGCAGATGCGAGTATTATTCCAGATTGCCAGGGGTGAACTTCCTCATATTCCTACTTCCTTATCAAAAGATGTCTGGGATTTTATTTGCAAATGCTACTGAAGCCTGAAATTCAACAACAATGTAGGAGGGTTCTGATTCAATTGAGATCTAAGCACAAAAATTAATAACAGCAAACAAATCCACCAAAAGATATGGAAAAAAGTAAATGATACAAAAGTAAATCCACTCCCGAAACGCATGATCCAAATTCCACTACAACTACAATCAAACAAAAACCGAGTACTTGGTAAAATGAGAGGGAAGCAGGGTTTCTTAATGTTTATTTTTGATAATCCCAACTGAAGAATCGATGTTTCCATGGCTTTGTAGCTGCCCAACCACATCAATTGGTCAAAGGTGGAGGGGCGTGGGGGTGGAAGGCCAAATCCCTCCCTTCAAATTAACAGTAACCATGTAATTGCCTCGAGAGTAAAATAGAAAGGAAATCCATAGCATAGGCCTTTCAAGTACCTCACTGTCTGTATGCCGAACTTAGGCAGTCTAGATGAAGAGAAACAATGGATGAGACCTGTATAAGTAAGGGGGAAATTAGGCAATAAATCATCATGATTACAATAGCAGACCTAGCTTCGACTTGTTGCTAGGGAAACAGAGAACATGAAGAAAGAGAAGAAATCGAATTAAGAGATAAAGGCAGATCGAAGAAACAAAAAACAAATGAGAAAACACAACTTGCATTCGATAACACCTAGCTTCGATGTCCGTCCCCATTTGTTTGAACCGATTTGATGCCTGCCAAAACATGTTAGCCGAGTTAGATTCGATTGCATCAGAACAAACATTCATCGGTTTCTCAGCATCGGTTTTTTTTTTTTTTTGTTCTGAAGAAGACCACATGCAGGTTCTACGATTCTGGAACTGAAGCTAAATACTTTAGGATTTTGTTTCCCCACCACCACGTAGATCCGAAGAAGCCTTTTTTTTTCTTATTTTCCGCGACTTTAATTTCAAGGCAGCGCGATTCTCTTTCGAACTCTTTGTAACGCTGATTTGGTAAACTCCAGAACTTATGGTTATCGAACAATCAATTCACAAGTGTGAGTAGTCGTTCAAGTGATCAAATTGAGCAAAAAGGTCAAGAAATTAAAGAAACTAATATACCAAATCAACTAAAGATGAGAATGAAATATTAATTTGACGCCTAGACCACCCTCCACCGAAAGAGGTGCCAAGGCGAGGCACCAAACTAACGACTGCAGCCACAGTGCTGAATAATGGCATTACAATATCGTAACATGTAAAAAGACTTGTGGCACTATAAGAAACGGCATTGGCTATGATAATAAATACAGTACCAAACCAACAGCAAAGGGCACCGTAGCTATCATTACCCACAATAGAGCAATACAACAAACTAATTCACGAAGATGTCTCTCCAGACTTTTTTAACCTAAGTTTGTCACTTTTTTATTCCAACAATAGATTTAGAATTTAGTGGCTCTGCCCCAATTAAGGTTTCGTACTCAAATCAGAATAACCGAAAAAGCCCAGACAATCCGATCAAAATGCCAACCAAACGAAACCCAATACAAAATCAGAATAACTTTGCACGCACTGCAGCTGTGCTGGTGTCATTTTAACAAACAACTTGTGTGCGCCTTCCCCTCTGAAGGTAATATCGGGATTTCCAAACAGTGCGTAGATAACTCTAACCTAAATGATATAGTTAAGAAATCTGAAACATGGTATCTATGCTGAGAATGCTGTATATACGCAAACCCTACAATTAAATATAGCTCCTGCGAGAGAAGAATCTACGAAGCAACGTCCCAGTAGAAGACCTCGTCAACAACAACCCGGCGCAAAAAATACTTTACCAAAGCCCAGGAAAAGACTACAACAAGCAGCAGAAGAAAGATAAGAAGAAATCGAAACACTCACCTGGCAAAGCACCGCGAAACCCCTAGAAAGAAGAAGCACAAGAAACCGCAGATACACAAGGAAAAACAACCAGAGCGTTAATGTCCTCCCATCCTCCTCCATCTGCATTTACTCAATACATCTCAAAAGAATACACAGCAGAAGTAGGAAAACATCCCATCGGCATTCATTAAACGGGGAAGAAGCCTCCCTCTCTCCATCGACGTGTCCAAGAGAAAGACCACAGCCACAACCGTAGAAGAAGAGAGAGCGAACGAAAACCGTGAGCTGGATAGCAACGCACGCCAAAGCGCGTGCAAGAAATAGCCCCGGTCAAAATGTCAGCTCTACCCATAGCCTTGAACGGAAACCCTAGAAATAGAGGGACTTAATTGGAAAAATTGGAGCAAAAATGGGGAACGCCTGAATTGGAAGCTCCTTAGAGCATCATCACTAGTGGTATACTCAAACACAAAAATACTCGAAGATGAGTATTTTGATACACAAAAGAGGCTCACAATGGTATTTGGATAAATACTCAAAGTTAACAACATTTGTTACAAATACTCAACTTTTGGCATTTAGATACTCAAAACTACCAATCTTTCTCAATAACCAAACCTCAATAACCAAATTTTGGGGACCACACCCGATCAAAAGTAACAACATTCTCTCTCCATTTTTCAAATACTTAATTCAAAACTCAATTTTTTTGCGCTTTCTCTCAAAAATTGAAATTATCAATTTTTAATCTTTACCAAAATATGTTCAAGATTGATCTCATTTTAAACGTATTGAGAATATCTTTTAAATGATACTAATATTATAAAAAAATATATGCACAAATTTAAAGTTGTGCCCATTTTATGAATAAAAATAGAGTGAATAGTATTTTTTTTTTATTATGGACACAAATGAACCATTGTAGGAGAGTAGATACTCAAACTTATAACCCCATTAAATGAATACTCAAAATGTGATGTGGCAATATTTGAGTATCTATATTTGAGTATACCACTAGTGATGCTCTTAGGGACTTTAGCTGGCTGGAAATTAGTAATTGACCAGGGAAAAAAAATTAATTCTTATGTATCTAAACAAATTTCACATATAATATGTAAAAAATATATCTATATAAATATTATACGGATCGGATTGGTTTGGAACCGGAACCATCAATATAAATCTACAAACCAAACCATTTATCACAATTTCTATTTTTTTTAAAATCAGAACCAAACCAAATTATGAGAAAACCGAACCAAACCCTTCGGGATGGACTGATTTCGCGGGTTGACGGTTATTTTGCTCCCCTAATTCTGACCCCTAAAACGACTGCCAAGATTCACCATTTCGCCCCACAAATGGCCAGGAAGACCGACCACCGAGATCCCATCCGCCGCCACAAACAATCACCGCTGCCTTCTTCTCCAACCCACCTGCAAAAACCAAAAAGGAAAAGGAAAAAAATAGAGAAAAGAAACAGAAAGCAAAGGGAGAGAAAGAGAGGGGGAGAGATAGGGGGGGAGACAGAAACATACCGAGTCCTGGGCCAGTTTGGCCCACATGCAACATTGGGCTTATCGGAAAGGGAGGATTAGGCAGAAATACAATACACAATTGGCAGCCCACAGCCTACTTGAGAAGAAAGTTAACGTGTAAATCAGTCCACAGTTCACGACTCCAGTTCCTTTGGATTAGTTTAGGATTTGTTTGTCTAAGATCAAACCAGAAAGAAATTCATCTATTTGTAAATTTCAGTTATTTTGTCCTGGCTATTGGCCCAATAGATAGTAGATGATGAGATTGATGTCGTCCAAAAATTAGTCGAGTACACAAAAACTAATCTAGACACTCTAAGTTATAAAAAATTAAGTTCAGCTACATGATTAGAAATC
The DNA here is from genome assembly GCA_016920895.1 of Vaccinium myrtillus. NCBI lineage: Eukaryota > Viridiplantae > Streptophyta > Magnoliopsida > Ericales > Ericaceae > Vaccinium > Vaccinium myrtillus. The sequence goes on along the minus strand of CM029277.1, from coordinate 5,725,511 downwards.
CGTTGAATCACTTGATTACATTATTACAAATTTTTTGTAATACGCATGTTTTAAATGTGTCTTATTTCATTTTGTATTTATTTTCAAATTCTTCGAAATGTAACACTTTACAAGACTCTCTCGTTAATGAGATTGAAACTGATACTAAGCCAGTCTCGAATGATTTTTGACGATCCAAATATGTACTTACCTCTGCAAACTCGATTTAAAACTTAAAAGAGCTTAAAACGTAAATTTAAACTTGTTTGGTTTATCAGTAGACATTGGCGGCTTTAGGAATTCTCTTGAGAGTGTTCAGAAATTCTACTACGGTCCTCTAGAAATTATTTTTTATATAACTGGGTGGTCCGGACTATCCTGCGCGCACTCATGTGTAAAGGGGAAGAAATCTAAATTGAGCAATTTTGTTGTGAAAAGACGAAGACTTGAGTTGGGCCATGACATGTTTGGCTGTTTCCATCCCACCCTCTTCCACTTGCATTTACTGACAGAGAGAGAATAGACTAGGGGATTGATCTTTCTAAACCGTATTTCACACACATAAGGAAGGGTATGAGAAAATGGTGTCATTCGACAAGGAAATGCTACTCTCTAGTCCTGATCCATCCAGTCCCATCCAATTTTGAGTCTTGCTAACCTCCATCCTTTAGGTAGATGATAATAGGTATATAATGACAAATAAATTCGGATATCAATACACATTTCGCGGATATCAATATATTTTTTTCGGATACCGATACGCTCTCTACACATTATACTCCACCCTAAGGGCTGAGATTAGCATTTTCCACACATACATATATGTATATAATTATATGAATATATGTATGCATGTTTGTATAGGTTTGTAACTGTTTTATCAGGAAAATCTAGAATTAATTAGGCACAGGAACAAATGTATGTGGACATGACAATTCCCATTATTTCAAGGCATTGACTCTGGTTCATGGCTTAGATTAGGAGCCAAAATTTTCAACAAGTTTTGCAATTTTATGGACCTATGACATGAACCATAAATTTTCACCATGCCATATTGAGAAATTCGCTAAAATCCAATAATGAATTCATAAATAAGAAAATTTTATTTAACAAAACAAAAAAACACAAGAAATTACGTTTTATTTTTAATCTCAACTATCTACCGAAATAGGAGAATTAAATGTTGCTTTTAATCAGGAAAATTATTTAGAATGAAATCGTTATTATGAATTACTTAGAATGAATTAATTTGGGTTGGTCCCAATTACTATGAAAATGACAAGTCCGGCTTCTTCCACAAATGACAAAAGAGCAATACTACAGGCACTAACTAGTGTACCAACTATTACACTAAATGCACACATGGCATTACCACATCAATGCACTAATCAATACATAGATAGATTTATCCACTAAAAGAGTGCCACATGGACAGTTAGTGTAATAGTTGGTACACTAGTTAGTGTCTGTAGCATTTTCCATGACAAAAATGATAAAGTAACTAGGCTTCCGTCATCCCAAAAGAATTGGGTATCCCAGACACCAAATCCAATTTTGAAAAGCAAAAATGATATGCACCAAGTGCACACCAACAAATTTCAACCGTCCAATAGTATTTTGGACGTTCTGGATTTTAAACAAATTGTTTGTGCGAATAGTTTAAACTCTTCAGGCGAATAGTTTGAAAACAATCCAGAACATCCAAAATACTTTTGGACGATGTGCTAGTGTGCACTTGAGTACCCAAGTATGGTGTACCCATAGACGCCTTGTTTGAAAAGTATGTACCGCCGATTCTTCTAGGAAATTCCTCGTCTTCTGCATTTTTTGGTGCGTTATCATGGGGGATATGTCATCCCCAAAGATATGGGGGGTTCCAGTTGCCAAAATTTTCTTGAAAAAGTATGTAACTCAGATTCTTCTAGAAAGTTTCTTCTATTATTCTGCATTTTTTGGTAGGTTATCCCGGAATTATAACCCGACTACCAGTGAACCCAAGCTATACATGGAATTTGCATAGACAATGTTTAATTTTATACACGTAACCTAAAAAATAATTAATAACTTGAAATTTTGGGAATTTTTACCTCATGCGTGAATTTTTAGCATGGTGTTTCCAAATTTCAGAATAGTGACATCAATAATACTAATAGAAATCAACTCGAGTTTGAGAGGGCCAAACACCTGTTTATGCTTCGACTTTAATTGGATCTTCCACAGTTGACGATAGGATTAATTCCCTAGAATTAGTTGAGGTCGCCCAACAGAAAAATATAAGTAGGAGTATATGGATAACACATTTCTACAAAAAGGAAAGTGAATATCTTGTAAATTTCTATATAAAGAAAGAAATACATTAAAATGTATTTATGAAAAAAATCCTCTTCTACAAAGAAAAGGTGGAAACTCTACCGTATTTATTTTCATTCATTACATCTTGGCTGGCATTGTTGACTCGTAAGAGCATCTCCAGTGGCCTTCTGAAATAATTCCTAGTAGTCCACTTGACGCTCTACAGTAACTCCTAAGGTGGGCCCCCGATGTTTTTTTTTGTTTGATCGGAAAACTTTTTTGTTATTGAAACTCAACAAATGGCACATCAAGATAAAACTCAAAACCCAATCACAAAGCAACCACATCCGACGAAGATCACTGTTACATACCCAGATTTTGAAATTCAATGGTCTAGATGTACTTGAAGTGAATTTGGACCATTGAATTTCAAATTCTGGATACTTTCTGAGTATCCAGTCTAGGCACCTAGACTTTCTGCTAATCATAACAAGTGCCATGCCACCAGTATAAGAAATAGAACCATTCTATACGTACCGACTGTTTGGTATCGACCACGCAACGACGGCGCCGGGGACCCCCGTGTTGGTCCCAAACGGTTGATCCGATATGGGGTGATTTTGGATCGAGCACTTAGGAGCGTCCGATTGAGGCGATTTCCGCGTGGACCCCCTCGGAATTTGATTCTGGTGTGAATGGATGACTCGGATCGACCATGTGGGACCCACAAAGGGGTCCCCGACGCCGGTCGGTGCGTGGTTGGTACCCCTGAATTTTTCGATAAGAAATACACTCCAATGTTGGCAAGTTGGTTAGGATTTCTCGTTGTTGTTGTTACCTGTGTTATTTTCCCATCTGCGTATCACAAAGATATTTGTTAATTTGATAGGCTATTGAAAAGGTATTTACGGAAAATAAGGAGGAAGATTCATACAATACTAATTTTAATTAATTACCAAGATTCATATTCTCCTCACCATTAGTTAATGACTTGCTTTATTTACATAGTCAAACCCTAAGGCCATGTTTGATAAGAGAGATGGAGCATGGGATTGGATTACCAATCCTGTGGGTCCAGTAATTTTCATGTTTGGTGTGTAATTTGAGGACCGGACTAGCAGTCCCATGGGACTGGCAATCCCCCATTTTCATGGGATTGGCCAACCCAAGGGGGGTTGGGTATTATGAAACCTCTCCCATGGGATTGGGGAATTGTTGGTGAAGACAAGCCAAGTGCGTTCATGCTTCTTCTACCCAATTCTCTGGTAAATGCTTTCGTGAATTTTCGTGATGCTTTCGTTACTAGTAATGCAGAAACAGTTACTTTTGTTGTTTAATGCTTTCGTGAATTAATGCTTTTTGTCAACATTTTTTGACAATGCCAATTAATGCTTAACATTTTAAAAGACAAAAAAAAACCTTATATTATTTTTATCTTTATTAAAACAAAAACCTACGGTTCATATTTTAAATCTTTCTGATTTCTCGTGCTGACATGAACCAATACTCAAAAAAAAATATTAGCGCCTAACTAGCAAAACTAACACAGGGAAAAAAATTGATAAAGACTTAAAATAACCTGGTTCAATTTTTTTTGTATTGTTTCATCATTACCTTGGATGGATTTATTTAGAAATGACTAGAAAACGTGGCTCAAAGAAATCTTCATTGGAAATCTGAAAAAAAAATGTAATTTTTCATTTGAAATCTAAAAGAAAAGAAAAAGAAAAAGAAAAAAACATGAAAACATGTTGTTGAGCTACTGATGAAAATTGGTGTTTCCAAATAAGGGTAGAATTAGAAACAAATTATTTTTACTCAATCCTATCCTAAGCAAAACAAACATGTTATTAGTAATCCCATGATCTAATCCTGTGCAAAACAAACATGAGGGAAGGATTCATCTCCTCATTAATAATCCCATCACATTATCAATCCCAATCCCAATCCCTCCAAAATGAAACCTCGTATCAAACGGGGCCTAAAACCTCGCCGCTTCTCTCTCTCTAAAAAGTGTTGTCGCTCCACCTCTGGACACCACATGTACGCGGAGTACTACAGAGAATCACGTTTGTGTGTGTATATATGTATATAAATTCCTTGGACACTGTTGGATTTTTATTATATTTTAATATTAAATACATACTTGCAAGGTTACACTATTAGTGCTTGGCATGGAAGCCAGAGATTTTCCACTGCACCGATTTATTATCGTAGAGGGCTTGAATCTCCTTAAAGAGAGCGAGATTTCCGTGCCTCAGCCTGTTAATTTGTCCATTGTATTTTAATTTTTTGGTGTTTATTATTGTAATATCACCAACAATTTTAAGGAGATTTAAACAATGGACTATAATGCTGAGAGATCCAACGAGAATGTCAGAGATCTCAACAAGCCCTTCAAGTTCAGAGGAGTTCACTTCAAACGATGGCAGGGCAAGGTGCTCTTCTATCTTACTCTCCTCAAGGTGGCCTACGTCCTCACTGAAAAGAATCTCAACGAAGTCTCCACCGATGGCATGAGTGATGAAGAAAAAGCTGCTCATCTTGAACTAGTTGAGCAATATAACGCAGATGAATATAATTGTCGTTATTATCTCTTAAATTGCCTTGCAGATCAATTTTCTGATTATTATGTTACTACTTACTCCACTGCAAAGAAAATTTGGAAAGCTTTGCAGAGCAAATATGACACAGAGGAGACAGGTGCAAAGAAATATGCAGCTAGTCGTTTTTTCCGCTACCAGATGGCAGACGGGAAATCAGTGGTGGAGTAAGTACAAGACTTCCAAATGATTGTTGCAGAGGTCAGGTTTGAAGGCATCAAAATTGAAGACAATCTTGTGGTGGCTGGCATTATTGACAAATTACCAACTTCATGGCGGGAGTTTCAGAAGTCCATGCGCCACAAGCAAAAAAAGACGTCCCTGGAGGCTTTGATTACTCACATCCGTGTGGAGGAGGAGGCTAGAGGCCAAGATGCACTTATGACTCAGGAAGGTAGTGGACATTCCAACACTAAGGTAAATTTGGTTCATGCGAATAATAACTTACCCAGAGGTCAGGTTCCAAAGAATGCTTATTTAAAGCCACAAAAGAAAAACTGGAAAAATAAAAATAAACCTCGCAATGAAATGAAAGTGAGACCATTTAACAGAAACCAAGGACACCCTCCACCAGCACAACAAACTGGTGCGTGTAATGTCTGTGGCAAGAGTGGGCATATTGCTCGATTTTGCAAGTTTCGTAAAACACAGCCTGCTCCACAGGCTAATGTTGCTGAGGAGCCCTTTGTGGCTATGGTCACAGACATATGTATGGTTCAATGTATGGAAGGGTGGTGGGCAGACTCTGGTGCTAATAGGCATGTTTGTTATGATAAAGCTTGGTTCAAAACTTATACTCCCTTTGCAGAAGGAAAAATTGTGATGCTTGGAGATTCTAGCACAACCAAGGTGCTTGGGAGTGGCGAGGTTGATTTGAAGTTTACCTCTGGATGTGTGTTGACTTTGAAAGATGTACTTTATACACCGTCCATGAGGAAGAATCTGATGTCCAGTTATTTGCTGAACAAAGCTGGCTTTAAGCAGACTATGGAATCTAATCAGTATGTAATTACTAAAAAAGGAGTGTTTGTGGGTAAGGGATATGCCTGTGATGACATGTTCAAACTTAATGTCGAGAATAATAAACCAGCTACTGTTTCTATTTACATGTTGTCTTCTTTAAATTTCTGGCATGCAAGACTTTGTCATGTTAACAGTAGATATGTTGGAATCATGAGTAGTTTAGGGTTAATTCCCAGACTGAATAAAGATTTTGAGAAATGTGAAACATGCAGTAAAATAAAAATAACCAAAAGGCCTCATAAAAGTGTTATAAGAAATACTGAATTGCTAGAATTAATCCATACGGATTTATGTGAATTTGAAGGAATTTTAACCCGAGGAGGAAACATATATTTCATCACTTTTATTGATGGCTTTTCAAAATATACTTATGTATATTTGTTAAAACACAAAAGTGATGCTTTTGATAAATTCAAAGAATTCCTTCAAGAAGTTGAAAATCAATTCGGCAGAAAAATCAAAAGAATTAGAAGTGACAGAGGCTGTGAGTATGAATCCTTTGGATTCAACTCATTGTTCAGTCTTTGGGAATTATCCATAAAATTACTCCACCGTATTCGCCTGCGTCTAATGGTGTGGTTGAGAGAAAAATAGAACATTAATTGACTTGACAAATGCTATGCTTATTGAAGCAGGAACTCCCTCAAATCTTTGGGGAGAAGCAATTTTAACTGCTTGTCATGTGATAAATAGAGTGCCACACAAAAAGACTAAAATTACACCTTTTGAATTGTGGAAAGGTCATAAGCCAAATTTGGGATATTTAAGAGTTTGGGGTTGTTTAGCCTTTGTGATGCTTACAGATCCTAAAAGACCCAAACTGGGTGTTAGAGCTACCACTTGTGCTTTTCTTGGATATGCAACAAATAGTACAGCCTACAGATTTTTTGATATGGAAAATAAAATTATTTTTGAATCAGGTGATGCAATTTTTCATGAAGAAAAATTTCTTTTTGAACTTAGAAATGGCGGGGGTCAAGAATCTACAGGAAATTTTTTATCTGTGCCTAACTCTTCTACTCCTAATTTACAAAATCAAGAAAATTTTGAAATTGAACCGAGGAGTAAGAGAGCTAGAGTTGCAAAATATTTTGGCCCCGACTATATTTTTAATGTGGAGGACACTCCACAAACTCTACAAGAGGCTTTGACATCACCTGATGCTGTTTTCTGGAAAGAGGCTGTCACTAATGAGACGGAATCACTAATATCCAATAAAACTTGGAAATTAGTTGATTTACCACCAGGTTGTAGAACTATTGGGTGTAAATGGGTCCTACGTAAAAAGCTTAAACCGGATGGTGCTATTGACAAATATAAAGCAACACTTGTTGCAAAAGGGTTTAAGCAACAAGCTGATCTCGACTTTTTTGATATTTTTTCTCCGGTTAAAAGAGTGATATCCATTATATTGTTAATTGCGGTTGCTGCAATTCTTGATTTGAAAATTCATCAAATGGATGTCAAAACAGCTTTTTTAAATGGAGACCTAGATGAGGAAATTTACATGGACCAACCCGAGGGCTTTGTAGAACCTGGTCAAGAAAGCAAAGTGTGTAAGTTGACTAAATCCCTATATGGCTTAAAGCAGGCGCCTAAACAGTGGCATGAAAAATTTGATTCTTGCATGATTGAGAATGGTTTTAAGACAAATGAGTGTGATAAGTGCATCTATTATAAATCTTGTGAAAATTCACATGTCATTGTTAGCCTATATGTGGATGATTTATTACTCTTTGGCTCTAATCTGCATATTATTAATGAGACTAAGAATATGCTTAGTAGCCATTTTGATATGAAAGATCTTGGAGAGGCTAACGTAATTTTGGGGATGAAAATTACAAAAACATGTGATGGTATTTTTCTTGATCAGTCGCATTATATTGAGAAAATTTTGAAAAAATACCATTTTGATAATTGCAAGCATGTAGTTACTCCTTTTGATGCTAGTGTGCATTTATTTCCTGTTGAAAATGACAAAGATGTGGTTGATCAAAAAGGATATGCGAGCATAATTGGGAGTTTGCGTTACTCGACTGACTGTACTTGACTTGACATTGCTTATGCAGTGGGAGTACTAAGCAGGTTTACTAGCAAGCCTAGCAGTGATCACTGGCTAGCCATTGAGCGATTAATGAGATTTATCTGGTACCAAAAATTATGGCTTGTTTTAAAAAAAAATATCCTGCAGTACTTGAAGGTTATTGTGATGCTGATTGGAATACATTGTCAGGTTATTCTCTTTCTACCACAAGATATATATATTCATTTTGGGTGGTAGTGCTATATGTTGGAAATCGAAAAAGCAATCTATTACTGCTAACTCTACAATGGAGGCTGACCTAATAGCATTAGCTTCAGCAAGTGAGGAGGCTAATTGGTTAAGAGATTTACTTAATGAAATTCCTGTTTGGGAAAAACCAATTCCTCCAGTGTTAATTCATTGTGACAGCACCGCTGCAATTGGTTGAATACAAAGCCATTATTACAACGGTAAATCCAGACCTATCAGAAGAAAACACAGTACTGTGAGAAGTTATTTAAGTGATGGGGTCATAAATGTGACTTATGTTAAGTCATCTGAAAATCTTGCAGATCCATTAACCAAGGCCTTGGCAAGAGAAAGGGTCTGGAGTACATCGAGGGGGATGGGACTAAAGCCATTAAATTCATGAGCCACGTATGAGGATACTCAACCTAGGGAGCAGAGATCCTGTAACTAGGTTCAATGGGAAGAACGAATCATATGGTGGTCATTAAAAAATGCATTGAATTATCTAATTATGTCCATCCCTATGATGTGAGTGCATTTATCCTGTAATGTTTTGGAGGTTGAGTTTCTAAAAAACTCTTAATGAAATTCTGTAGCTCTTATGAGTGGGGTGTTAGAATTACAGGAGCACCCTTGACAGATTTCACCTATATGAGCGTGGAGGTGGGGCCGCCTCCTATGAGAATTAGGCTTTATTCTCAAAGACGCTCATGAAAACTGGGATTAGCATAAGGCCGAAATGTGCTGGCTAATAAAGCTCATGTCAATACCTGGACTATTATGTGTGGACAGTATTTTTTATTTCCTCAAAGTAGGCATAGATCAAGTCGGAGACCACTACTGACTCTGGAGTAAAGATTACTGTTTCACTAAGTGGAGGTTCAATGCAGAGCACACCTTCCTTCATGATGCATAATATCCCTCTTTGCCCAAGAGTCTCATTTAATATTAAAATAGGTGGGGGGAATGTTGGATTTTTATTATATTTTAATATTAAATACATACTTGCAAGGTTACACTATTAGTGCTTGGCATGGAAGCTTTGTGTGAGTTACGTGGAAGTTTAACATTGGTAAATCTTACCATTTTGTCAAGACAAAGGACAACAGCATTAACAATGCATTAATTTGCTTGTGGAAAAACTCCATTACGTATTGCCCAAGTATGGAATATGGAGTATGGTTACATTCAGTCAAGTCTTGCTTGGAAATTTGGCTTGTTTTCACACTGCCCATGCATGCATCTTTTGGTGTATAAATATGTGTCACTTGTTTGCAACTTCGGTGCAATTCTTTCTAGTAAAAGGAAAAAATCTAGAGCCAAACACTAAACCTTTCCAACTTCTTAAGTTTTTCTTTTTACTTTGTTAGTTACCATATTTTATAAGAGAGTGATTTTTTGGGCAAACTGTAAGGGTATTTATTTGGTGGAGCTTTGGGTTCTCCTACTTGTGCAGAGTAGGTTCGAACCACACGATAAATTATCGGGCTGTTGTATCCTGGAGGGGACAAGCCAGAGATTTTCTACTGCACCGGTTTATTACCGTAGAGGGCTTGAATCTCCTTAAAGAGAGCGAGATTTCCGTACATCAGCCTGTTAATTTGTCCATTGTATTTTATTTTTTTGGTGTTTATTATTGTAATATCACCAACAGACACCTCGATAGTTTCTCAGTTTCAAAAACTCTGTGGGCATTTCCCATAAAAATATACTCGGAGAGGAGTAATTACTCTGTTTTCCATTTCGACTTCCTCTGTTTATTCATCGGGTATTCTCTTCTCTTCTTTCAAAGGCCATGGAAACTCAAGGTCCTGCTAATCCAAACTATATCTCCACCAATGTAAGTCTCTCTCTCTCTCTCTCTCTCTCTCTCTCTCTCTCTCTCTCTCTATATATATATATATATATATATATATATTGTATATATGCATGTGTGTGAGAGATCATTACTTAATGATTCCTTGGAATCTGGGGGTTACTTATTTTTATTACAAATTTTTCTGGTACTCAAAATTTTCTGGGATACTAACCAGAGCTAATGAAATACAACGAGGCTTCGATACAGCAGTGCTATATATCTATAAAATGTATTCAGAAATTATTCAGAATTTGAAATCAGTAGTTCAAATTCATTCTGGCAATTTTCTGACCAAATTTTCTTGTCCTTGGCATTTCCCGGCTCGATATATCTCACATACTTCTAACACCACTCACATGTGATAGTGGTGTAGTGCGACACAAGGTTTAAAATAGAGGTAGCAAAAGGGGAACAGTGGTAGCGGGGGTAACAAATGATACATAGTGATAATCAGGTGTCGCGATTGTGAATTTTTTTAAAAATGATTGTTTTGCACTCCGGAGCACCTGAAGTGGGTGAAAAATTGGATTAGAAGTGACACATAGCGGGAATCGGCTAATTCGGGTGTGAATTTTCAATAGTGCTGATACAGTACTGGAGGACCCAAAAACTCTATGTAGCGGCCAATATTTAAATTCTTGGTATGATGGGATACTACTCCTTGACGAGAGTGAAGGGGTACCATACCTGCACTCCCATATTTTGCACACAAAAAAATCTCTTGTTTTGGCTTGTCGAAAACAGATTTTACCAAAACTCTGGTGAAATTTGTTCGGTTATTACTATGTTCGGTTATTACCAAAACTCTGCTGAAATTTGTCGAAAACAGATTTTATCAAATATTATTCCTTTTAAGAACCAATCGCAAAATAAAAAAGATAACAAAAGTACTTTACTAGGCTGTGACTGACCAATTCAAATTTCTTGGTATACCAATTGTTGTCAAAATTGCTTCTATCACCTTCACATAGTCAGTCAGGCAACCAATTGGTTGGTCCCAATTGCTATGAAAATGACAAGTTGGGCTTCTTCCACAAATGACAAAAATGATAGTAATTAGGCTTTCGTCATCCCAAAAGACTTGGGTATCCCAGACACCAAATCCAATTTGAAAAGTAAAAATGATATGCGCACACCACACTTGGGTAAAGTGCACGCCAGCAAATTTCAACCTCCGGATTTCAAATAAACTGTTCACGTGAATAGTTTAAACTCTTTGCGCTAATAGTTTGAAAAAAATATGTGAAGATATGCTGGTTTGCACTTGGGGTACCCAAGTATGGTGTTACCATAGACGCCTTGTTTGAAAAGCATGTACCTCCGATTCTTCTAGGAAATTCCCCCTCTTCTGCTTTTTTGGGTGGGTTATCATGGGGGATTTGCCATCCCCAAAGATATGGGGGGTTCCAGATGCCAAAATTTTCTTGAAAAAGTATGTTGCTTCTAGGAAGTTTCTTCTATTTTTCTGCATTTTTTGGTAGGTTATCTCCAAATTATGACCCGACTACTGGTAAACCCGTGCTATACATTGAATTTGTACAAACGTATCAATCCTTGTAATTACACCAATAGGAAAGATGATAACGTTACATTTTTCAAATCCACAAATTCAATTGGAAAAGTATGTATCTCAGATTCTTCTAGGAGAATTATCCTTTCTCTGGATTACGTATAATACAATAGGAGGACACAAAACAGTCTAGTTTGCAATAAAATTTGGCAAGTATAATGTAAGCTACCTGAATATCTTTTTCAGTTCCATACTAGTAAGAATATGGGATTGGCCTAGTGAATAAGGTGCTTCCTTACTTGGTGAGATACCTATCTTTGAGTCTTACCATTGCAAGATGCAGCTTTGATTCCTCTTTTCCCCTCCTACAGATTGCTAAAAATAAATCTAAGTCTAGATATTAATTACCATGGCATATATAACTTTGTTAATTGAATAAAAATTACATATCAAGGAATCCATATAGGTATAATCTCTCTCTCTCTGGAATCACAAACTTCTTATATTTACTTTTCATATTTGTCTCATGATTTTTCCATCAAGAGTTTGTACGCTGATGACTCTCGATGGACCACGAGAACACTGTAGTAGTATTGTGCAATTTGATTATTTTTTGTTAATCTCTAAAACTATGTCTATTTTTCCTGATGATTTCATTTGAAAAGTTGAGTATTATTATTCCTGACAGGGTGAAACATGGTCCGCGAAAGAGAAGGCAATCGATGATTGGCTTCCGATCACTTCTTCAAGAAACGCAAAATGGTGGTACTCAGCTTTCCACAATGTCACTGCCATGGTTGGAGCTGGAGTTCTTGGTCTACCTTACGCAATGGCTGAGTTAGGATGGTATGCAATACCCCACTGACCATTCCATTTTACTATTCACAATCCACCTCTTGATTCACTATATATTCCCCAGAATCGCCATCCTTGGTTTATATATATATCTTCTCGATTTTTCAGGGGTCCTGGAGTGGCTGTGCTAGTTATATCATGGGTTGTCACTTTATACACATTGTGGCAAATGGTTGAAATGCATGAGATGGTACCTGGAAAGCGATTCGACAGATACCATGAGCTAGGACAGCATGCCTTTGGGGAGAAGCTCGGTATCTACATTGTGGTGCCACAACAACTTGTTGTTGAAGTGGGAGTCAACATAGTCTATATGGTTACCGGAGGGACATCACTCCAGAAATTCCACAAATTGGTGTGCAAAGACTGCAAAAACATCAAGCTTACCTTCTTCATCATGATCTTTGCCTCTGCCCATTTTGTGCTCTCCCATCTTCCCAACTTCAACTCCATCTCCGGTGTCTCTTTGGCTGCTGCTGTCATGTCCTTGAGGTACACCCAGTTTCCTCTTTGTTTGCCCTCTTTTTGGGTCTTTTGATGCTACAGAACATAATCGAAAGACGAGTCTTCAATATTTACTTGCAAGTAATAACATGTAACCTAACATGTTTGATGCTGATTTTTTTTCTTCTCAACAGTTACTCTACTATCGCCTGGGCTGCTTCTGCTAAAAAGGGTGTGCAACCAGATGTCGATTATTCCTACAGAGCCACAACCACAGCTGGAAAAGTTTTCAACTTCTTTAGTGCCTTGGGGGATGTGGCCTTTGCCTATGCTGGGCACAACGTGGTTTTGGAGATTCAAGCAACAATCCCTTCCACGCCGGAGAAGCCTTCCAAGGGCCCCATGTGGAAGGGAGTGATTGTTTCCTACATAGTTGTGGCCTTGTGCTACTTTCCCGTAGCTCTAGTCGGGTATTACATATTCGGGAATAAAGTCGACAACAATATCCTAATCACACTAGGGAAACCAACCTGGCTCATCGCGATGGCCAACTTGTTTGTCGTTATTCACCTCATTGGAAGCTATCAGGTGCGAGCCAAAACAATTCCTTCGTCTTCAAATGAATTTTTCACCCTTATGTTGTATCTCTATCTAATTTTGATAACTTCTATTGATCCAGATTTATGCAATGCCGGTCTTTGATCTGATTGAAACTGTTCTTGTAAAGAAATTGAATTTCAGGCCCACCATGATGCTTCGCTTTATTACACGAAATATATACGTGGGTAAGTCAGAGCGTTATATGCTCGAATTCATTATTTCTATTTCAGGCAAGGTTTCATTCATGTCTTGGGAGTTTATACATCATCTTTCTTTGGTTGCAGCATTCACAATGTTCATTGGCATGACCTTCCCTTTCTTTAGTGGCCTTCTATCATTCTTTGGAGGATTTGCATTTGCCCCAACCACATACTTTGTAAGAAACTATTTGAGTCTCCTTTATTATTGAAATATTTGCTTAAGAATGCATGGTTCCACAAATATGATACTACAAATTTTTGCTTATTCTGTCATTCTTTTGCTTTCCCCTTTTCTTTTCTTCAGCTGCCTTGCATGATGTGGCTTTCCATCTACAAACCGAGGAAGTTCAGCTTGTCTTGGTGTGCTAACTGGGTATGACTGAGCAACACAACATTTTTCACACCGCTTACTCCACTTTTGAAGATTAAAGCTCAATTAATTTGATTCGGTTTCGTGTGTTTTCAGGTCTGCATTATACTAGGAGTCTGTTTGATGATTGTGTCACCTATCGGAGGGCTAAGGACTATTATTATTCAAGCAAAGACCTATAAATTCTACTCTTAAAAAAGAATCTTCTCGAGCCGAGAGGAAGTGGTCTAAAAACCCCGAAAGAAGAAACAAAAATATATAATGATGCTTAATTCGCGATGTTGAAATGGATGAGAGTCGGATTCATGAAGTGTCAGACAAGACCTCAATAGACTTCTCTATCGCAAAGGGAAAACTTCTTGGAGGCCTTTATTGTTTGCAACTTGTGTTCATTTATACAGAGTGTCTGTTTGTTTTTTTTGTTTTTTTTTTCTTTCTTTTGAGATTGACTTAGATCTTCAAGTTGAGTTTGCTTTTTAGTGAGATGCAAGTGGATTGATTATAAATCTTCATGAACTGTTGGGATGAGGTTGAAAGTTTATGGGGAAATTGCTTAAAAATGGAAGTAGGGGCAAGTAATGGCAAACTCATGGTGTACTTTTTCAGAAATTGCTCCCAACATGAAAAGGAAAATTTTAATTGCACATACATGGTACCAATTTTTGTGTGGACCGAAATACCCTTGTCAAAAAAAACCTCCCTAAACCAACCCCCTCACTCTACCTCCTCCTACGCATGTGTTGCACCGTTCCTACATCTGTATTGCACCATTCATAGAATGTGGTTGCACTCTTCAAAAAATTAATTGCACCCGAGTTGTTCCAAACGGGGTTGCAGTGTGTTGTCAGGTCACACTTTCTGGAAATATATTCTTCTTCTTGCACCGTTCCTACGTTTGTGTTGCACCATTCATGGAATGTGGTTGCACTCTTCAAAAAATTAATTGCAAAAGTTGGAATGTGGTATATTCACTCTCTTGCACCGGTTCAAAAATGTGGTTGCACTCTTCAAAAAATTAATTGCACCCAAGTTGGTCCAAACGGGGTTGCAGTGTGTTGTCAGGTCACACTTTCTGGAAATATATTCATCTCCTTGCACCGTTCCTATGTCTGTATTGCACCATTCATGGAATGTGGTTGCACCCTTTAAAAAATTAATTGCACCCGAGTTGGTCCAAACGGGGTTGCAGTGTGTTGTCAAGTCACACTTTCTAGAAATATATTCTTCTCCTTGCACTGTTCCTGCGTCTGTGTTGCACCATTCATGGAATGTGGTTGCACTCTTCAAAAAATTAATTGCACCAGAGTTGGTCCTTGAGAATGAAAAGAAAATGCATCTTCTTTGAGACATTTAACCAAACACCTTGTGTGCGTGACCCGACCGGAGCAAGCGTAAAGGACAGTTAAAGGCTTTTCCTCACAATTTTGTTCTGAGCCAATGAAAAGTTCCTTGTCAATTAACAGAGCCAGGACCAAAGATGTTTTTAGTAAAGGGAAAATCAGAAATTTTTAAAAAAAAGAAGAGATTCACCCTTTGTTCTTCCCTAAACCTAGCAGCCCTCAACTTTTCATCCTCCTCCGTCCTTTTCATCCACACTCGCCGGTCGGTCTCCACGCAGATCAAGCTCTCTTTTACATTTTCTTAGCTCGTCTTCGGCCATAATCAGCTTCTCGAGTGTGGCTTCGTCGTTTTTTTCCTCCATGGATGAAAGAGTGTGTGTGAGTGGACGGAATGTGGAGGTGGTGTGATCTGGACTGTGGTTGATTCGATTGGCAAACCCTAGATTTTCTTCTTTTGGTAGAGAGAGGGTCAGGGAGAGAGAGGGTCAGGGAGAGAGAGAGAGAGAGAGAGAGAGAGAGAGAGAGAGAGAGAGAGAGAGAGAGAGAGAGAGAGAGAGAGAGAGAGAGAGAGAGAGAGAGAGAGAGAGAGAGAGAGAGAGGGGCTTGGGTTTGTTTTGAGAACAAAATTCCAATCATGGGTAGTTTTGTCCCCCATTCCATGTCTTTGCAAATATTTTTCTCCTTCTCATTCATCTCTAATTCCTAAAAAGTGTCATTGAATGGCAATTAATTGCCCCTACTTCCATTTTTAAGCAATTTCCCCAAAGTTTATTTCAAAATACGCTCAGTTCCGGTACTTGTGCTTATTTTACATCCGCAGGATGGTTTGAGTTCAATTTTACACTGTTATTATCATTTCCGATCACAAAATGTCTGCACCAACCAAGCAGAAAAGCAAATATCAAACTAAGTGGCCTACAATTAGGGCAGATGAACGAGTCGAACAACACAAGCAATTAATTTTGCACGCTTAGTTTGAAAATTTAACAAGTTTTAGCACTATATTCAAGCTTAAACAAGTGAGGTGAGCTGATCATCAAATGAAATTTCAGTGAGTCGACCTCGAGTAACTTGGATTTTTTATGCATAAGTGAGCGAGCCAAGTAATAGCTTCTTCATATTCAGAACTTGGTTTTAAGGTTAACAAGGTTTAATAAATGTTCACATACCGATCTTGAACGAGCTTTTAAGAAACGAACACGAGTAGTTTGGTCTTTTTATCAGCCCTAGCAACAAATCTAGAATACATTCAAACCAGGAAAATATATACAAGTCAGAAAAGAAAATGAGTTTCTGAATTTATTCCTCATAACCAACAACTCAGTTATAAAGACGGCAATCCGGCATTCATTCAGGAGCATGATACATAGACAACATCAGTTAGAATTGAGATTAGCTACGATGTCTGGGAAGGAATTCTTGATTTCTGATCTCTTGGTCAGTTACTTGGATATTAAGATCTTTTACTCCACTTCTCACTTGCCAACAGACTTACAACGATGGGGAACTTACTTGTGAGTTCCCCAGTCAGTTTATTTCACTTGTAATTTCAAGGCACTGCAACAAGTAGAACGCTAAGTGACTTCATGAACATGCTTCATCTATATCCACATACCTAAGGGTTGCTTTTGCAGATACGTAGCCATGCCCAGAAGTACTTTTGAAGGTGCAAAAGAGTGGGAAAGGTGAACCTGTACCTCCGCCGCGACCCAAGAGGAAAGCAGCTCTTCCTTTTCCCCAGAAAGCTGCTAAAAACTGTTGGAATTCTTTGCCTCTTCTGTTTATGTTTCTTTATAACAGTACATTTTTAATCCTAATTCACAGCCCGAAGAGAATTCGTTCTCATAAGAGCTGTGAAACCCTGTGACTTTATAATGAGAAAGAGGCGAGGAGAAACATCTTTTGGTTAGACGGTCTCTGATCCTGTCAATGAACTGAAATAAGAGTCATACCCTTCATAAGATTCTTTAGTTTTCCTTAAATTCTTTTTGGAAGGTGTTAAGAGTGTTTTTGAGATGCTCCATGGTAATCACAGCTAAGTAGCTACAAAGAAAAAAACTCGAAAGTATAGTGGGTGAAGGCTGACTTGTGAGTTACTTATTATTAGGTGATCCTAGGGCACTGTCATTTTGCCTCTCCTGATTGTATCTACTCTATTACTTGTATAGGGAGAGGGAGAACGAATTTGGAACAGATACAGAGTGAGTGAATGAGAGAGAGAACCGAGAGTGGGAGGGTTTTCCATGGTGTTTGTATCTGGGGAATTCTGATTTAAAAGAGTAAAGAGGGCCACGCCTTTATCAATTTGCTTTGTTCGGTTTACAATTTTGGACTCAGTTTTGATTCGTTTCTTAGTTTCGGTTCTAACTTATAAAAAAGAAAAAGTATTTACTGTTTGAAAAGTTATCGCTTGGTGACAAACTGGCGGTGTTGCAGAGAGAAGTGGAATCTTCCAAACGACATTGGCTATGTGCATAGATCACGCAAAAGAATTTGTGGGGCCCATTTCAAAGTCTTACAAAAGTAATTCCAGTTGTTGATTGATTTTTAAATACATTCTAAATATCAGCTCAATCAAATAACTTTTAGTACTTGATCCAAATATTTTATTTATGATTTAGGATATTTGACAGGGCCATTTGAAAAAGTATTTTAAAATTAATCAACAACTTAGATTATTTGTGTGGAGTCCCAAGGTGAGCCTGACAAAGTAATCTTTGCTCGATGTGTGCGCATTCCTTTTCCTTTTTCTAATCCACCCAAAATCCCCAGTCACTTGTTCATAGGTTTTTGGCTTTTAAGACACGGGGCCATACGTATGGTCATTATGGGGTAGGAAGGGGTTTTGTTCAACCATCAAGATATGTGTAATGGCAAGCTCATCAATATTATACGGATTGGATTGGTTTGGACCTGAACCATCAATATAATTCTACAAACCAAACCATTTATCACGGTTTCTATTTTTTTTTTAAATCAGAACCAAACCAAATTATGAGAAAACCGAACCAAACCCTTCGGGATGGACTGAATTCGCGGGTTGACGGTTATTTTGCTCCCCCTAATTCTGACCCCTAAAACGACTGCCAAGATTCACCATTTCGCCCCACAAATGGCCGGGAAGACCTACCACCGAGATCCCATCCGCCGCCACAAACAATCACCGCTGCCTGCTTCTCCAACCCACCTGCAGAAACCAAAAAGGAAAAGGAAAAAAAGAGAGAAAAGAAACAGAAAGCAAAGGGAGAGAAAGAGAGGGGGAGAGAGAGGGGGGGAGACAGAAACATACCGAGTCCTGGGCCAGTTTGGCCCACATGCAACATTGGGCTTATTGGAAAGGGAGGATCAGGCAGAAATACAATACACAATTGGCAGCCCACAGCCTACTTGAGAAGAAAGTTAACGTGTAAATCAGTCCACAGTTCACGACTCCAGTTCCTTTGGATTAGTTTAGGATTTGTTTGTCTAAGATCAAACCAGAAAGAAATTCATCTATTTGTAAGTTTCAGTTATTTTGTCCGGGCTTGGCTCAGGGACGGATCTAGGAATTCTCCACAGCGGGGGCACCAATGCTAAAGTCAAGAGCAAGTAAACTAAATGATACTCCAAAATTTAGCAAGCTGATTTTGGGACTCCCTTTTCTATGCAGACACTCCAAAATTTAACAGTCCTCAACAAGTCACCGGCGATGTCTTCAACAGTTCGATTTTTTAGGAAATCGATCCCCATTACTGGTAAATTGATTCGTAACAGTTGTCGATATGAAAAAAAATCGTACCAGTTTGATTCTTGAGGAAATCTCTCCCTCTCACGCACATTTTTGCTCGTTCTTGACCAAGATGAGATTTCCGAAACAAGGTTCAAAACTGTAAATGGCCTCCCCGCATGAGCGGCATGGTCATGACCTCCCGGGCCACGCCAATACCACGACCAAGCCTCTAAATGGCCTCCCCTCGGACCCTGCCAAATCGGTCGAGGGCGGACTCATCGTCCAGGTCGGATCATCTTCAAAGGACCAACGTCTATCTTCGTCGTCTTCCAATATCTTGGGGAATCATAATCTATTCCTTCATCATCGTCTCTCATCCAAGACTCGAATGGTATCGGTTGTGTCACCATCGGGTCGCCTCTTGATCGAGGCACCCCTGTCTGTCACTCGAAAATCTGGCTAAGTATGGAAAAGTATCTTTTTCGGAAAGTTTCGATTTGGCCGATAAAAAGTCTTGGTATTTGTTCCTTGGATTTTTCTAAGCATAATGGTATAATTGGATGATCTTTTCAAGTATGGGAAGGTTGTCCTTTGCCCCTTTTCTTCGGAGAAAAACGTGTCGTTTTTCGCCTTTGTACTAAAAGTGGGGGGATGAGATTTTGATAAGATTGGAATATCAAAATTCTGGAAATGCCATTGTTTCAGAAAGGGGGGTACTTCTTTATTTTCATAAGTAATTAAAGTAAAGAAATCTTTACTTAACTTTGGTTTATGAAAATAAGTGTTCCGAAAGGGGTACTTCCTTATTTGTTTTCCCTTATTTGTAAAAAAAAAAAAAAATCCTGAAATTGAGGGGGCACGTGACCCCATGCCCCTGTGTGTGTCCGTCCCTGGCTTGGCCCCTCGATAGATAGTAGATGACGAGATTGATGTTGTCCAAAAATTAGTCGGGCACGCAAAAGCGAATCTAGACGCTCTAAGTTATAAAAAATTAAGTTCAGCTACATGATTAGAAATCCGTTGAATCACTTGATTACATCATTACAAATTTTTTGTAATACGCATGTTTTAAATGTGTCTTATTTCATTTTGTATTTATTTTCAAATTCTTCGAAATGTAACATTTTACAAGACTCTCTCTTTAATGAGATTGAAACTGATACTAAGCCAATCTCGAATGATTTTCTACGATCCAAATACGTACTTACCTCTGCAAACTCGATTTAAAACTTAAAAGAGCTTAAAACGTCAATTTAAACTTGTTTGGTTTATCAGAAGAGACTATGTCAATTACGTTTGAATCGAGTTGAGCTTGAATAACTTGATTGTTTAAAGTAAACTCGTCTAATTGAGTCAGCTAGTGGATTGTACATAAACTGCTTCGAAAAAAGAGTTTAAGTTCGGTTTATTTACATACTAAGTCCACCTCAAATGATCTTCTAACAAACCAAATATTAGTTGAGCTCATATGGCTTGGTTTATCGCCCCACCTGCAATGCAATTATTTTAGGGTAATGCAGGGGTGTCTTTGTTAAGTTTGAGTGCATCTCGAATTAATCTGCAACGCATTTTATTTGTTCTAATTGTTACATGGTTTTAGCATCACGGTGACCTTAGCATGAATTTGAGTATATTTGACCAAGTAAAACATTCACACTCCACATGATCTCATTGGCTTAGCAAAACCATTAAAAGGAGATTCTATAATGCACAAAAATTCAAAGTTTTTGAAAAAGAAACCCCCAATAGCAAACAAATGAAATTCCTTCAAACACACATCATCAGGGTATTTCCAAGCACAACAGTCCATGACTGGGGCATCAAAGTCAAAGTATGCGTTTTTTTTTTTTTTTTTTTTTTTTTTCTACTAGCTAGAGTGTTTTTGACTTACCATTTGGATATGGCCGAATAGGTGTACCTTCTTGGAACCGAATCCTCTCTGGTTCTATAAATGAACTGGGCGGTTCAGTTAATTTTGACCTATTTTGAGCCCTTTTCGGCCCGCGTTAATGATCTAAACTGTTTATTTTTTAGATCCACATCGAAAACATGTACCATGCAAAAAATGTAGTTGATTGGATACTGTTTGAGATAATTTCAAATTGAATTTATTTCGAGATAAACATGATTAATGGGTTTTGATCCAGTGTGTCCCTCTCTTTATTTGGCAAGACAAGAGCTTTTTAAAGCAATATCAAACGGTGTCCAATCCGGTTGATATGTGGCGTGGTATATGCTCTCAATATGTTCTAAAAAATAAACGGTGTGGATCATTCATGCAAGCCTGTAAAGGGCCCATAACGGGCCGAAACTGGGCTGTCTAGTCCATTTACTAGACTAGAGACCCCATCGTTTTTGTCCATGCATGGTTTCTTGGATTAGGTTTAGAAAATTCCGCCATTTTTTGAGAAGTTGAAAATTCCCCTTAGCGGTTTCGATTATGCATGTCTTTGTACGACCACCGCTACTTGCAGTTGGATAATAACTCTATTGAAAGTTTGATGATGTTAAACCAACATGATAAGGACTGATTTGTACGGAATCAAAACCTGTAGGGCAGCATTTGAGTCATTCTCGCGCTCAACCCCACCGTCCACTTGCGATGAGGTTCGAACTCGAAACTTTAAGAGGAATCCGGGGGAGGCGCTGTGCGGTAGGTGTTATGCGTGGTGTTGTGCGAGCAAAGAAAACTACGTGGTTTTTCATTTTTCTTTTTTTTAGAGATCCAAGTGAAACATTAAATAATAATTTTGGGTTTAACCTTGGGATTTATTTTAGTTTTAGCCGAAATATAAATCGAATGGAGCCGGTTTAGAGAATTGAGAAGATTAATTTTATGTAAATCGAGGTGAGCGTAACACGTTAAAACCAAGGACCGAAACAAATTTATACGGATCGAAGATTTTGAAAACCAAACCAATCTGATAGTAGTAATTAACAAGCATTTGAGGATCAAATGGTTTGATATTAAATAATATGAAGCTGGGCCCTAATTAAAGTTGGCTGAAATATAAATCGAATGGAGCGGGCCCGGGAGAATTGAGAAGATTAACTATACGTAAATCGAGGTGAGCATATACAGACCTGATTGATTTGATTTGCGTTAAAACCAAGGAGCGAAACAAATTTGTACGGATCAAAGACTTTGAAAACCAAACCAATCTTTTACTAATTAACAAGCATTTGAGGCAAATGGGACGATCAAGTGGAGGGCATGAGGTGGAGCTGGGCCCTAAACCAGGGCTGTGAAACAAAGAAGGCCGCGGGCTGGTCAACTTCGGCTAGCCATAGCAGGGCCGACATAGTTCCAAAGAAGTCGATGTGCGTTACGGCATGTACCGTTTGACTTGAACCCACTTTTTTAAAAGTCCAAGTCGTCTATTTTGTAACTACTCTGAATCTTCCACAAGATGAGTCCCACGGTACTATCCATTCCAACTTAGAGAGAGAGAGAGAAAGGTGAGTAGCCCGGGTTATTAGTTCTGTTGGTTGGTGGGTTAGCCCGGGTCGGGCAACAAGAAATTATTTTTATTATTTTTTTGGGTGAATTTCTTAGTCCCGGCGTGATGATTTTTTACCGGATGGATCGGAAGAGAGAGAGAGAGAGTTAGCCGAGGTGCGTGTAAACCGGTCTAGACACCCGGTACCTTTGGAAAAAAAAAGAGAGAGAGGTGAGTGGGTGGGTGAAGTCATTGCACAAGTTGCTGATAACGGCAGCAGCAAAAATGGCAACTTTCCACATATAACGCTTGTAAGAGTAAAGAGTCTCCCACACTCGAACTTTCAGTAGAACGAACTCGGAAGATTCAGTGTGAACGGATTAGCTTCCTTTGGACTATTTGTTACAACGAAAAAGAAAATACTCCGTATGATTTTTCTCACTCCAACTTATATGAATGTTCAAAATTTCTTGTAAAGTAAAGATATATAATACAAACTACTTTTATTAGACAAATTTTAGAAGTATTTAGTATGAATGTTTACCTTCCTTTTGAGTTCTTTGTTACAATAAAAGAAAATATGATTTTTGAGCTCCTACTTATAGTATCTTCAAAATTTCTTAATGAAAGGAAGAACAACAAAATTAATTTTATTAGACAAATTTTAGAGAACAATAAAAAGAATTTTTGCTTTTTTATGTTCTTCTTGAAGGGTGATGATTTTATGCACTGATGGTTTTCTTATCAACGCACTTTAAAAGTTGCCCTTTATTGCTTAAATTACATACAACAAAAGCATTAAAAGATAAATTTTTTAATGCATTTTAAAAAAATAGAGTACAAAAATCATTTTTCTTCTAAATTTTGTTTTACATATAATAAAATGAGATAATTTCCGTTGTACAAAAAAAAAAAAAAAAAAAATAAGACCATTGTTACTTGTGAGAAGTATATGAAAATATATGAAATCCAACTTCTTCTTCTTCTCTTTTTTTTTTTTTTTGCTAATAGAAGTGCCAAAACTTCATCCCACCTCATTTTTTTTTAATGAATGCAATCTTCTGGTCCCACGTACACTAGGCAAGCCCATCAGTGAGGAGTGAGGAAGGCTTAGGTCTTCCACCCCCAATTTTTCCTAAATTAGGGGCTCCCAAATTTTTATAGGGTGTTATATTAGGTATAAAAAAATAAACCCATTATGAAAGGAATTTTTTTATTATGCGCTAAAAATGTAGAAAAGTTATATTTATGTGATACTTTTGCCTTTTGTAAAGATCTCTACTTTCGAAAAATTAATCTACTTACCGTACGTATATTACAATGTGTGTGTCTACAAATAAAGTAAGGAATCTCTTAGAGTAATATATGTATCGGCATATATATTTTTCTTTCTTAGATTGATTTACTGTTTATTTTATGTGCTTGTAAAGTTTGTAAGAGCTAGGAACTAGGTAATTTTAACTAGG
The DNA here is from genome assembly GCA_016920895.1 of Vaccinium myrtillus. Classification (NCBI taxonomy): domain Eukaryota; kingdom Viridiplantae; phylum Streptophyta; class Magnoliopsida; order Ericales; family Ericaceae; genus Vaccinium; species Vaccinium myrtillus. The sequence continues at coordinate 5,701,550 of CM029277.1, read as the reverse complement.
TAAATTACACCATAAAGATAACCTCAAGTTGAAGTGAGGTATCAAATTTCAATCAACTTATGCCATTACTAAGATATAGTCATCTGTAATGATGATCATACAAAATCATCATAAAAACAAAAAAAAAGCTCAAAACAACAAAAATTACTATAAATTTTCTAAAAAATAAAAAATAAAAATTCAAAAGCTCTTGATTGGGCGGGCATTGAATTGCTCAAAGCCATATCGGACAGACTTATGTAAAAAAATTCCAAATATGAGTAGGTCATATGGACTCATCTACCTCTCGGTTCATCCTTGTGAATGCGTTACAAGTAGAGGTCATAACGAACCGCACTCATCTACTTCGCGAGTAGGCTCGTGGCTGAATGCTCGTTAAAAGGCTCATTCGGTTCGATAAGTAAAAGAAGCGAGCTCGATTTTAACGATTTTCGAGGCTCGTTTAGTTAACTTCTAAAAAGCTTCGGCTTGGCGATTACATAGCTCGATCGTAAACTCGTTTAAGTTTAGAAATCGTTAAGTAAATTACTTCAGCTCGGTCGATATAAATGCATGACTCGTTTATGACCAGCAGTTTTTCAACTTCGATTTTTCAATTCGTTCTTAATGGTAGCCGAAACAACACTTTTCTATTCTACCTTTCAGTTTCGTTTGCATTTACAAGGCCCTGTTACAAGGCCCTACAGGCTACATCCACGACACTCAGTTCATTCTTATTCACTCAATTTTTCTGAATTCATTTTCGGAAAATTGGCTGGCCAAAAAAACAAAATATAAGGGGAAACAAATACCGTGTGGCTAAGTGGCTTACTTGCTCGTTTTGGGCGCAACGAATTTCGGCGGTCAAATAATTAATTTCATCACATGCTGAGAATTTCTAATCCCACATAGTATCTATCTCTAACAAAATTCAACGATTTTAGTGGGCCCAAAACAGAATTAGTCAACGTGACACAGGATTACAATACTCCTATGGTTATTGAAAAAATTATCACGGCAATTAAAATCAAAGCACGAATTTTGAATTAAAGAAAAAAAGTGGGTTGAAATGTCTCTCATCCAACAACGTCCACACAATAAATTAGGCAAATAAATTGGCAATGCATGTGTTGGGCATGTGCAATGATTCAGCCCTGAAAACTTTTGTAAACCGTATACGGGTTTTGCCAATTTTGACAACCCAATTTTATGAACTTATCATTTAACAACCCAATTTTGACTCAATTTTGACTCGGGTTTTGCCATTACTAACGGTAACTTATCATTACCATAGAAAATCACGTGTGTTTTCATACTCAAGAATCATAGATTTTTTATGTCAGGTATGAAGAACTCGGAATCACATGTGTTTTCATACTCATATAGTAACATAGTAAACTAAGTACATTTTATAACATAGATAGTAAACTATAGTACATTTATGAAGTGTAGGTCTGAAGAAGAGACGATGTAGGGTGCATGTGCATAGACACTGTTTAATTTTATACACTTAACCTAAAAAATAATTAATAACTTGAAATTTTGGGAATTTTTACCTCATGCGTGTATTTTTAGCATGGTGTTTCCAAATTTCTTAATAGTGATATCAATAATACTAATAGAAATCAACCCAAGTTTGAGAGGGCCAAACACCTGTTTATGCTTCGATCGACTTTAATTGGATCTTCCACAGTTGACGATAGGATTAATTCTCTAGAATTAGTTGAGGTCGCCCAACAAAAAAATATATATGAATAACAGATTTCTACAAAAAGGAAAGTGAATATCTTGTAAATTTCTATATAAAGAAAGAAATACATTAAAATGTATTTATGAAAAAAATCCTCTTCAACCAAGAAAAGGTGGAAACTCTACCGTATTTATTTTCATTCATTACATCCTGGCTGACATTGTTGACTCGTAAGAGTTTCTCCAGTGGACTTCTAAAATGATTCATAGTAGTCTACTAAACTCTTTACACTAACTCCTAAGGTGGGCCCCCAATGAATTTTTTTGTTTGATCGGAAAACTTGTTTGTTATTGTAACTCGACAAAAGACACATCGAGATAAAAGTCAAAACCCAATCACAAAGCAAGGGAAAGACAAAGCAACCACATCCGACGAAGGGCACTATTATATACGCAGACTGGGTACCCAGATTTTGAAATTCAATGGTCTAGATGTACTTGAAGTGAATTTGGACCGTTAAATTTCAAATTCTAGATACTTTCTGGGTATTCGTTCTGGCCACCTAGACTTTCTGTTAATCATAACAAGTGCCATGCCATATAAGAAATACACTCCAAGTTGGTTAAGGATTTCTCGTTGTTGTTGTTGCTGTGTTATTTTCCTATCTGCGTATCACAAAGGTATTTGTTGATTCGATAGGCTATTGAAAAGGTATTTACGGAAAATAAGGAGGAAGATTCATACAATACTAATTTTAATTAATTAACAAGATTCATATTCTCCTCACCATTAATTAGTTAATGATTTGCTTTATTTACATAGTCTAAAACATCGCCGCCTCTCTCTCTCTCTCTCTCTCTCTAAAACGTGTTGTCTGTCGCTCCACCTCTGGACACCACACGTATGTAGGAACGCGGAGTACTATATATTCCTTGGACACCTCGATAGTTTCTCAGTTTCAAAAACTCTGTGGGAATTTCCCATAAAAATATAGGAGAGGAGTAAATTACTCTGTTTTCCCTTTCGACTTCCTCTGTTTATTCATCGGGTATTCTCTTCTCTTCTATCAAAGGCCATGGGAACTCAAGGTCCTGCTGATCCAAACTATATCTCCACCAATGTAACTCTCTCTCTCTCTCTCTCTCTCTCTCTCTCTCTCTATATATATATATATATATATATATATATATATCTGTGTATGTATACGTGTGTGTAGGTATGTGATGTGACGATGCTCTGTTCATGCGAATTAGACAAATTGAGAGATCATTACTTAATGATTCCTTGGAATCTGGGGATTACTTATTTTTATTACAAATTTTTCTGGGTACTCAATTTTTTTCTGGGATACTAATCAGAACTAATGAGTAATGACATACAACGAGGCTTCGATACAGCACTGTTATATAACCATAAAATGTATTTAGAAATTACGCAGAATTTGAAATCAGTAGTTCAAATTCATTCTGGCAATTTTCTGAGCAAATTTTCTTGTCCTTGGCATTTCCCGGCTCGATATATCTCACATACTTCTAACACCACCCATAGTGATAGTGGTGCGGTATGACACAAGGTTTAAAATAGCGGTAGCAAAAGGGGAGCAGTGGTAGCGGGGTACTGAATGATACGTAGCGATAATCAGGTGTCGCGACTATGAAATTTTTTTAAATTGTATTTTTGCACTCCGGAGCACCTGAAGCGGGTGAAAAATTGGATTAGAAGTGATACATAGCGGGAATCGGCTAATTCGGGTGTTAATTTTCAATAGTGTTGATACAGCGGGTGTATCAAAAACCTTATGCAGCGGCCAATTTTTAAATCTTTGGTGTGATGGGATACTACTCCTTGGCAAGAGTGAAGAGGTACCATACCTCCACTCCCATGTTTTGCACCCAAAAAAATTTTGGCTTGTCAAAAACAGATTTTACCAAAACTCTGGTGAAATTTGTTCGGTTATTACTATGTTCATCCAGTGATCCAAATCCCCCGCTCTCTATACAATTCATTCAAGAGAAAAAACACACAGAGTCTTGCTAACCTCCACCCTTTAGGTAGATGATAATAGGTATATAATGACAAATAAATTCGGATATCAATACACATTTCACGGATATCAATATATTTTTTTCGGATACCGATACGCTCTCTACACATTATACTCCACCCTAAGGGTTGAGATTAGCATTTTCCCCACACACACATATATGTATATAATTATATGTATGCATGTTTGTATAGGTTTGTACATTATATGGAGTCTAAGGAGTCCAGTAGTGACCAACAACTGTTTTATCAGGAAAATCTAGAATTAATTAGGCACAGGAACAAATGTATGTGGACATGACAATTCCCATTATTTCAAGGTATTGACTCTGGTTCATAGCTTAGATTAGGAGCCAAAATTTTCAACAAGTTTTGCAATTTTAGGGACCTATGACATGAACCATAAATTTTCACCATGCCATATTGAGAAATTCGCTAAAATCCAATAATGAATTTATAAGTAAGAAAATTTAATTTAACAAAACAAAAAAACACAAGAAATTATGTTTTATTTTTAATCTCAACTATCTACCGAAATAGGAGAATTCGATGTTGTTTTTAATCAGGAAAATTATTTAGAATGAATTCAACAAATTATGAATTACTTAGAATGAATTAATTTGGGTTGGTCCCAATTACTATGAAAATGACAAGTTGGACTTCTTCCACAAATGACAAAAATGATAAAGTAATTAGGCTTGCGTCATCCCAAAAGACTTGGGTATCCCAGACACCAAATCCAATTTTGAAAAGCAAAAATGATATGCGCCAAGTGCACACCAACAAATTTCAACCGTCCAATTGTATTTTGGACGTTCCGGATTTTTTTTTAAACAAACTATTTGCGCGAATAGTTTGAAAAAAATCTAGAACATCCAAAATACTTTTGGACGATGTGCTGGTGTGCACTTGAGTACCCAAGTATGGTGTACCCATACACGCTTTGTTTGAAAAGTATGTACCTCCGATTCTTCTAGGAAATTCCTCTTCTGCTTTTTTTGGTGCGTTATCATGGGGGATTTGTCATCCCCAAAGATATGGGGGGTTCCAGATGCCAAAATTTTCTTGAAAAAGTATGTAACTCAGATTCTTCTAGGAAGTTTCTTCTATTATTCTGCATTTTTTGGTAGGTTATCCCGGAATTATAACCCGACTACTAGTGAACCCGTGCTATACATGGAATTCGTAAAAACGTATCAATCCTTTTAATTAAACCAATAGGAAAGATGATAACGTTACATTTTTCAAATCCACAAAATTCAATTGGAACAGTATGTATCTCAGATTCTTCTAGGAGAATTATCCTTTCTCTGGACTATAACCCAATAGGACACCAAACAAACAAGTTTTGCAATAAAATTTCAGTTCCATAATAATAAGAATACGGGATTGGCCTAGTGAGTAAAGCGCTTCCTTACTTGGCGAGATACCTATCTTTGAGTCTTACCATTGTAAGATGCAGCTTTCATTTCCCTTTTCCCCTCCTATAGATTGCCAAAAATAAATCTTAGTCTAGATATTAATTACCATGGCATATATAACTTTGTTAATTGAATAAAAATTACATATCAAGGAAACCATATAGGTATAATCTCTCTCTCTGGAATCACAAACTTCTTATATTTACTTTTCATATTTGTCTCATGATTTTTCCATCAGAAGTTTATACGCTGATGACCCGGGATGGACCACGAGAACACTGTAGTAGTATTGTGCAATTTGATTATCTTTTGTTATCTCTAAAACCATGTCTATTTTTCCTGATGATTTCATTGAAAAGTTGAGCATTATTGTTCCTAACAGGGTGAAACACGGTCCGCGAAAGAGAAGGCAATCGATGATTGGCTTCCGATCACTTCTTCAAGAAATGCAAAATGGTGGTACTCAGCTTTCCACAATGTCACTGCCATGGTTGGAGCCGGAGTTCTTGGTCTACCTTACGCAATGGCCGAGCTAGGATGGTATGCAATACCCCACTGACCATTCCATTTTACTATTCACAATCCAACTTTTGATTCAGTATATATATATATGCCCCAGAATCGCCACCCTTGGTTTATGTATATCTCTCTCTCGATTTTTCAGGGGTCCTGGAGTGGCTGTGCTAGTTATATCATGGGTTGTCACTTTATACACATTGTGGCAAATGGTTGAAATGCATGAAATGGTACCTGGAAAGCGATTCGACAGATACCATGAGCTAGGACAGCATGCCTTTGGGCAGAAGCTCGGTCTCTACATTGTGGTGCCACAACAACTTGTCGTCGAAGTGGGAGTCAACATAGTCTATATGGTTACCGGAGGGAAATCACTCCAGAAATTCCATAGTTTGGTGTGCAAAGATTGCAAAAACATCAAGCTTACCTTCTTCATCATGATCTTTGCCTCTGCCCATTTTGTGCTTTCCCATCTTCCCAACTTGAATTCCATCTCCGGTGTTTCTTTGGCTGCTGCTGTCATGTCCTTGAGGTACACCCAGTTTCCTCTTTGTTCGCCCTCTTTTTGGGTCTTCTGATGCTATAGAACATAATCGAAAGTCTTCAATATTGACTCGCAAGTACTAACATGTTTGATGTTGATTTTTTTTTTTGCTCAACAGTTACTCTACTGTCGCCTGGGCTGCTTCTGCTAAAAAGGGTGTGCAACCGGATGTCGATTATTCCTACAGAGCCACAACCACAATTGGAAAAGTTTTCAACTTCTTTAGTGCCTTGGGGGATGTGGCCTTTGCCTATGCAGGGCACAACGTGGTTTTGGAGATTCAAGCAACAATCCCTTCCACGCCGGAGAAGCCTTCCAAGGGCCCTATGTGGAGGGGAGTGATTGTTGCCTACATAGTTGTGGCCTTGTGCTACTTTCCCGTAGCTCTAATCGGGTATTACATATTCGGGAATAAAGTCGACGACAATATCCTAATCACACTAGAGAAACCAACCTGGCTCATCGCGATGGCCAACTTGTTTGTTGTTGTTCACGTCATTGGAAGCTATCAGGTGCGAGCCAAAACAATTCCTTCGTCTTCAAATGAATTCTTCACCCTTATGTTGTATCTCTATCTAATTTTGATAACTTCTATTGATCCAGATTTATGCAATGCCGGTCTTTGATATGATTGAAACTGTTCTCGTAAAGAAATTGAATTTCAGGCCAACCATGATGCTTCGATTCATTACACGAAATATATACGTGGGTAAGTGAGTGCATTATATGCACGAATTCATTATTTCTATTGAAGGCAAGGTTTCATGTCTTGAAAGTTTATACATCATCTTTTTTGGTTGCAGCATTCACAATGTTTATTGCCATGACCTTCCCTTTCTTTGGAGGCCTTCTATCATTCTTTGGAGGATTTGCATTTGCCCCAACCACATACTTTGTAAGAAACTATTTGAGTCTCCTTTATTATTGAAATGTTTGCTTAAGAATGCATGGTTCCACAAATATGATACTACAATTTTTGCTTATTCTGTCATTCTTTTGCTTTCCCCTTTTCTTTTCTTCAGCTGCCTTGCATCATGTGGCTTTCCATCTACAAACCGAGGAGGTTCAGCTTGTCTTGGTGTGCTAACTGGGTATGACTGAGCAACACAAAACATTTTTCGTACCGCTTACTCCACTTTTGAAGATTAAAGCTCAATTAATTTGATTCGGTTTCGTGTGTTTTCAGGTCTGCATTATACTAGGAGTCTGTTTGATGATTGTGTCACCTATTGGAGGGCTAAGGACTATTATTATTCAAGCAAAGACCTATAAATTCTACTCTTAAAAAAGAATCTTCTCGAGCCAAGAGGAAGTGGTCTAAAAACCCCGAAAGAAGAAACAAAAAAATATAATGATGCTTAATTCACGATGTTGAAATGGATGAGAGTCGGATTCATGAAGTGTCAGACAAGACCTCAATAGACTTCTCTATCGCAAAGGGAAAGTTCTCCATGGAGCCAACTATGAAAACTTCTTGGAGGCCTCTATTGTTTGCAACTTATGTTCATATATACAGAGTGTCTGTTTGTTTTTCTTGAGTTTTTTTCTTTTTTTCTTTTGAGATTGTCTTAGATCTTCAAGTTGAGTTTTCTTTTTAGTGAGATGCAAGTGGATTGATTATAAATCTTCATGAACTGTTGGGATGAGGTTGAAAGTTTATTTCTCAATATGCTCAGTTCCAGTACTTGTGCTTATTTTACATTCCGTAGGATGATTTGAGTTCAATTTTACTCCATTATTATCATTTCCAATCACAAAATGTCTCTACCAACCAAGCAGAAAAGCAAATATCAAATTAATTGGTCTACAATTAGGGCAGGTGAACGAGTCGAACAACACAAGCAATTAATTTTGCATGCTTAGTTTGAAAATTTAACAAGTTTTAACACTATATTCAAGCTTAAACAAGTGAGGCGAGCTGATCATCAAACGAAATTTGAGGGAGTCGACCTTGAGTAACTTGGATTTTTTATGCATAAGTGAGCGAGCCAAGTAATAGCTTCTTCAAACTCAGAACTTGGTTTAAAGCTTAACGAGGTTTAATAAATGTTCACGTACCGATCTTGAACGAGTTTTTAAGAAACAAACACGAGTAGTTTAGTCGTTTTATCAGCCGTAGCTACAAATCTAGAATACATTCAAACCAGGAAAATATATACAAGTCAGAAAAGCAAATGAGTTTCTGAATTAATTCCTCATTAACCAACAACTTAGTTATAAAGACGGCAATCCGGCATTCATTCAGGAGCTTGATACATAAACAACACCAGTTAGAATTGAGATTAGCTAAGATGTCTGGGAAGGAATTCTTGATTTATGATCGATCTCTTGCTCAGTTACTTGGATATTAAGATCTTTTACCCCACTTCTCACTTGCCAACAGACTTACTCCATAATGATGGGAACGAACTTGTAAGTCCCCAAGTCAGTTTATTTCACTTGTAATTTCAAGGCACTGCTACAAGTAGAACGCTAAGTGACTTCATGAACAAGCTTCATCTATATTCCACAGACCTAAGGGTTGTTTTTGCAGATACGTAGCCATGCCCAGAAGTACTTTTGAAGGTGCAAAAGAGTGGGAAAGGTGAACATGTACCTCCCCCGCGACCCAACAGGAAAGCAGCTCTTCCTTTTCCCCCAGAAAGTTGCTAAAAACGGTTGGAATTCTTTGCCTCTTCTGTATATGTTTGTTTATAACAGTACATTTTTAATCCTAATTCACAGTCCGAAGAGAATTCGTTCTCATAAGAGCTGTGAAACCCTGTGACTTTATAATGAGAGAGGCGAGGAGAAACGTCTTTTGGTTGTTAGATGGTCTCTGATCTTGTGAATGAACTGAAATAACAGTCATACCCTTCATGAGATTTAAACAGATAGCACATCTTATTCCTAACAAATTTAGTCTTGACTTCCAAATGAATATGTTGTCAAGAAGGGTATTGGGACACTATGTCACCGTGCACCATTGATGTTATGTGCAGGGGCGGAGCCACATGGAGACAAGAGGGGTCAGTTGACCCCCAAATTTCTATAGGGATTTTACTAGTATACCTCACAAAATTGCTAATTGACCCCTCTTTGATTTTTTTTTTGCCCCCCCTGAACCAAAATCCTTGCACCCCCCTGAACGCGTCTAATCCTTGCCCCTAATGAACCAAAATCCTGGCTCCGCCCCTGGTTATGTGGCTGTCGTATCAACTTACATCTTCTAACTCTTGGTCATTCAAACATGGCTTTGGCCTTGAGGTTGATATTCCATGTCCTATGCTGAAGAAATACCAGAACTTGTCTTTTGAAAACTGTAATTATGATTTGTTTGGTCAATTTTTGTGGACTTCTTGCAATCCATACACTATAAGCTAGGTAGACAAGCAATAAGCTCCATATAATGGGCATGCATTCTGTGGATGACAAGAGGATTGGGATAGAATTGAGTTGTCCTGTTATCTACTCGCATAAAACCTCTTACCGACTGGAAGGGGCTTATAATGTCATGCTTAAATTAAAAACTTTGGAGCTGGACTAAACTTAAAAAGGGAAAAAAAACATCGCAGTTCAGACAAAATCTCAGATCTGTAATAATTCGGGAAACTGGATAAGAGAATGTTGTCATTCATAGGTTTTTGGCTTTGAAGACACGGATGCTTGTGTTATGGGGCTATGATCAGTTTACTCATCACTTTAAGTAATTGTGATTTTCTCCTTTCTTAATTACTTTGCACTGCAATTTCTCTGTGAACTACCCAAATCCATTGATTGTTCAAAGTCCATAACACTTACCATTAAGTTGAAATAATGCGACGTATGCTCATTATGGGGTAGGAAGGGGTTTTATTCAACCATCAAGATATGTGTAATGGCAAGCTCATTCATAGTTTCTCCAAGTTCAGTTCAGCTTATCACTTAGTTTCCTAAATTTATTGCCCCCTTCATCACATGTGATGTGTTACATACTTTTGGGTTATCTTGCATGGACTCTTCTGCCTATACAAAGTATATGCGCCGCAGGACACTTGATACGCGTACACTAAGTATCGTTGGTAACTTGCTCCCGGTTGTTCAGTATTCAAGGATAGGAATATGTCTGTGTCTAAGTTTTATTTGGGTATCATACTGTAATGTAATACTACTAGATTGTGTACATCCAATAAAAGATGACGCCCTTACCAAGAATTAAAGAATTGGTAATGCTTGTCATCGTCACTAAGATAAAAACGTAAGGGTGTCACATGCCAAAAACAGTCATAATGCACAAGACAATGTTCACAATCACCGGCGAGGCCATGACTGTAAACATCAAAGCTTCCATGTCCTTGGAATTCCAATAAAAATGGCAAAAGAAACGAATAGTATAGATAGGATGGAAACAAAAATTATAATTAAATCCATCTCATTATTTCCCACATACTGTAATAAGTTGTGCACACTCAATCAAAGATGATGCCCTTACCAAGAATAAACAAACTGGTAATGCTTGTCATCGTTACCAAGAGAAAAACCTAAGGGTGTCACACGCTAGAAGCAGTCATAATGCACACCACGATAACATTTACTATCGAGACTATGACTATAAACATCAATCCTTTTGTCCATGGAATTCCAATAAAAATGACAGTAGAAAAGAGTACTATAGATAGGATGGAAATGAAAATCATACTATTCACCGGTGTTGGGCGTATGATTTCCAAGATCATCATCTCTAGATTGACAACGAAACCGTAATAGGCCTTCAACAGTGCCTTTGATGTGAACAATAGTTCTAAAGAATAATTTTGTATCGCCTTGCTCACATTGTGTTGGCATGCAAATGAGGTGAAACATCAAAATCAATAATGGAAGGAAACGAGTCATCTTTGAAGATGTCAACATGGAAGTATGATGTAATATGCATGAGTAAAAAATGTGTATATATACATTTGATTTTTGAATTGATGGAGTGAACAAAGTCAAAAATAGAAAAGGGCATTAATTACGAATAGTTTTTTTGACCTAATTAATTGTAAAGATAGCAATGATTAGAAACAGATCATGAAAATCATGTAAAGCTACTTTTATTTCGAGGAAAAAAAAATTCCTTCTTAATGGATTGTCAAAGATTTTGTATGGTTATCTGTCCTTTCTCTTTTTCTCCGACCACTTATCAAAATTGAAGATATTTTCTCTCTCATCGGATATGGTGAGTTCTCAAATCATAAGTAACTAAATATGCTCCCTCCGACCCTTTTTAATTAAGTGTGTTGCTTTGTAAATCTAACTTATTAAAAAAAGGAAAATGCTAAAAGAAGCCTAGTGAGCTTCTGTGCTTTATTGAAGCCCTGTGGGCTTTTGTTAGCAAGACCGTTAATTTTTTTTTGTCATTACTTCTTTTATATAAACTTTTACCTTCTTTTTATTTATTTTTTTGAAAATGAGTCAATTCCATTCATATAAAAGCCTGACAGTAGTACAGATTTCATCACAAAATACAAGACTGAACAAAAAACTAGCAAAATCTAGACGCGAGCATATACACTAGTAGGCTCAGTGGCACCCCTGCGAATGCAAATGGCAGACGAACAACTCGGTTCCTGGGCTAAGAACTAGTCCTCGATCCGAAAGTAGAAATCCCGAAGAATAACAGCTCAAACCCTAACACTAAGCACAAGATGAAATCGAAGAATCAGCAAAGGCTATTTATTCCAAAAGCCAAACGCTGGCCAAATTAAGAGAGAGCAACCCAAAAATGTAAGGGTGTCACCATGCAGTCATAATGCACAAGACAATGTTCACAATCACCGGCGAGGCTACTGTCACGGGGTGACTTTTTTGTTGTTGCTGCGGAACGTTTCCCCGTGAGGCGTTTGCGACTCCACCAAGTCCAAACCCCCCTAATCCCACATTCCGAGTGTTTATCATTCACCCGCTTCACCTTTCCAGTGCCCAATGCTTCGTTAAGCAAGAAAAACTCTGGTTAAGGAAGTCCCATCTCACGAAAGCCAAGCGAAGACTTGACGTCTCCTAAGTCTCTCCATTCATGGCAACAGTAGCATCCTTGCACCAAGCTTGCTCACAAGTAAGGCACTCGTCTAACTGAGGTCCTCATTATCAAGGCTTCAAAGCGACACAACCTGTGCCTAGCAAAGTTACCCGACTTAGCCAACAAGCAACCATCATCTATCGGGTCATCATTGTAGCGCATCCCGTTAGGTCACGAGACCTCATCACTGTCTCGCTAAGCATCAAGGGTCGCTTACGCGCCCATGACGTAGTCCTTGTGTAAACTCGCCTGCCATTAGCCAACTAAGGCCATTGTGACACGATAACATTGCACTAGTGTGCCGCACAAGTAAGGCAATCCATCAATCTATAGCCAACAAGGAGCATTACACCTTTCAACTAGCCAAGCATGCATTACGCGTTACCCAACAAGTGCAACATTGCTTTCATGTCGCATGTCTTTAGCCACTGATCAAGCATACAAGCATGGTTGAACCCGTACTAATTCCTATGAGTTAACACACGAGGTCATAAGGTGGTACCTCGATAGCTCTTTCGTTCTAGGACGGTAACCCAAAGGGTAAGCACGTGGGACATAGCGTGCACGTCCTGAAACCTCTGCCCCTAAGAGACCGCGCAATGCTGGCACTTCTGCCGTTGATGGCACTGTCTATGGGGCTCCCAAACCCACATGGAGACTCTTAGGCACTCTTTCGAATGTTTAGAGTCCGCCCCTAGGTTGCCCACTTTTGTGCCCAAAGCTAAGATTTTCCCCAAGTGACAGGAAAAAACATCTTTTCATCCTAGGAGCGTACGTGGCCTTTTAAAATTCAATCGAACTTTGAATCGCGTACCATCAGTTGCTATGGACTCGTAACGACCTCTAGTACGTACGTTAGAAAAATATCACAAAAATGCTCGTGCCCTTCCACGGCCAAGTTCTCAATAATTACGACAGTGCCACTGCATTGAATTTACGAAAATGCCACTAGCACATGCTTGTGAACCAACAACCCCATAGCTTGCACAACATTTTCCCCCTTGTGCCACCCACACTGACGTAAGTCACGAGCAAGACCGTAGTCAAACTCGTAGCTCATGACAGTATGACTGTAAACATCAAGGCTTCCATGTCCTTGGAATTCCAATAAAAATGGCAGAAGAAACGAGTAGTATATATAGGATGGAAACGAAAATTACATTTAAATCCATCTCATTATTTCCCACATAGTGTGATAGCTTGTGCACATTCAATAAAAGATGATACCCTTACCAAGAATAAGCCAGCTTGTCATCATTACCAAGAGAAAAACCTAATGGTGTCACACACCAGAAGCACTCATAATGCAATCACGATCACAATAACTGTCGAGATCGTGACTATAAACATCAATCCTTCTGCCCATGGAATTCCAATAAAAATGACAGAAGAAAAGAGTACGATAGATAGGATGGAAATGAAAATCATAAGGTTCACCAGTGTTGAACGTATGATTTCTAAGATCATCATCTCCAGATTGACAACGAAACCATAGTAGGCCTTCAACAGCGCTTTTGATGTGAACAGTAGTTGTAAAGAATAATTCTGTATCGCCTTGTTCACATTGTGTTGACATGCAAATGAGGTGAAACATCAAAATCAGTAATGGAAGGAAATGAGTCATCTTACTATTTGAAGATGTCAACATGTAAGTATGATGTAATATGCATGTGTAAAACATGTGTATATATACATTTGATTTTTGAATTGATGAAGTGAACCAAGTCAAAAACAGAAAAGGGCATTAATCATTAATTACAAATAGTTTTTTTGACCTAATTAATTGTAAAGATAGCAATGATTATAAACAGATCATGGAAATCATGTATAGCAAGGGGTGTACAAGAAAACTGAAAAAATTGTGAAACCGAACCGGTCTATTTGGATTGGTTCTATGGTTTAATGGATTGGTTCTGGTTCTAAAAAATGAGAACCGGATATATATGTAAAATATAATATAATAAAATACATACACTCCTATATACTCACACACACTTGATAATTTTGTTAGCTTTAAGTTTTAACGTTGCATCTACCATATATATCAATAATGATATGCGAGAGTATTCTAATAGTTGTTTTATTGTTGGAGTTCTTAATTTATTTGTGGGTTGGTTTAATGGTAGTAGTTTTACGAAGAAATTGCAACAATTTTGTGAACAATTTTTTTGGCAATTTTTTAATGCTAACATGGTTTAGAACCGAAAACCGAACCAAACTAGACCGGTCTAATGGTTTGGTGTGGTTTGGTTCCATATGTGTAACGGTTTGGTTATGGTTCTCAATTTTTTGAAACCGTTAGATATGGTTCGGTCCCCGGATTTCTATAAAACCGGTCCAAACCGGACCACGTACACCCCTATGTAAGCTACTTTTATTTCGAGGAAAACAAAATTCCTTCTTAATGGATTGTCAAATATTTTGTATGGTCATCTGTCCTTTCTCTTTTTCTCCAACCACTCATCGAATATGGTGAGTTCTCAAATCATTAACTATAACTAAAAATATTCCCTCTGACCCTTTTAATTGTGTTGCTTCGTAAATCAACTTTATTAAAAAAATATCATCATTACTTCTTTCACATAAACTTTTACCCTTTTTTTTTTTGAAAATGAGTCAATTTCATTTATGTAAAAGCCCGAAGGCAGTATAAATTTCATCACAAAATACAGGACTAAACCAAAAAGTAAAAAAATCTAACTGTGGGCACATACACTAGTAGACTCAGTGGCACCCCTGCCAGTGGCAGACCAACAATTCGGTTGTGAGGCTAAGAACCAATCCTGGATCCAAAAGAAGAAATCCCAAAGAATAACAGCTCGAACCCTAACACTAAGCACAAAATGAAATTGAAAAATCAGCAATGGTTATGCAGTCCAAAGTCCAAAAGCCAAACACTGGCCAAAGTGAGAGCAACCAGAAAACCGGCAACCTCGATAGGGTGCTTACTCCGAGGCGAGTCCCCGCTGACACGCGGGATTTTGTGTGAAGGTAGCCATGTCGATAAATCGACCACAACGCAATCTCGATAGCCAAATCAAAACAAAAACAGCAAACTACTAAATACAAAAAAGGTATTGAGAAATGAATAGTCGCAAGTTCATGGTATGAAAGTTCCGTAGTTTTTCGAGACTTGGCATATTCGGTTTTGTTGTTTTAACAAGACTATGTTCAGCAATTGGAAACCTATCGTTTGAAGTTATCTGATTGTTTCGTCGGTAACTTGATCCCGGTTGTTCAGTGTCGTTGGTAACTTGCTCCCGGTTAGTATTCAAGGATATATAGGAATATGTCTTGTATTTTTCGGTATCTTAGATTATGTTCTTCAAACTATACTCTTATCGGTACGAGTATAAAAACATATATGAACCATTAATTGTCGAAATGGACGGCTCAGATACTCACTACACGCCTGTAGTGAGCAGCTTATTACAGGCCCCCGGGTCGGTGGAAACTCGGACCTAGTTAGACAAGGGCCATATTTGAGTCCCCATAGGCTTTATGCTCTTAACGCCACCGATACATGGTGGGACATTAGTTTCGTCTCTACATAGCTACGGTGGAATCCCTACAAATACTAGTGAGATATGACGTGACAATATACCTGAAGTTATGTTTGGATGACTGAAATCTTAAGAAGGAATATGAATATGATTACGGGGAATCAAATTCCGATGAATTTTCTTGGGTAGAAATAGGAAAATGATCACTGGAAATCAAATTCCTATGAATGTGATACCTGGAGTAATTTCATTTCTGTGTTTGGATTAATTTAGTAATCTTTACATGGGAAACAAGTATTTTAATTTATTAAAGTCAATTTTTCATTTTCTTAATGAATGAGCCAGGAATCTAAGATTTTCATGGAGTAATGGACGGATCAGATTCCTACTTGGTTTGAGAATGTCATTCCTAATTGAATACGTTATCAGGAATAGGTAACTGTAGTCAGAGATAAGAGCTCTAAGGTGGTGTGTATCCTGTGAGCTGTGACTAAGAATATGGTGAACCAACATGCAATCCGTTTTCACGTAGAGGTTGAGAGCCATTCGGATGCCGTCACGAAGGCCCCATAGCTCTGCTGCGAGGCTTGTGGCGTACCCAATGTTTATGCAGAAACCCACAACCCACTGGCCGTGGTAAGCTTCTGGACCCTGGAGGCATTTCCCAACCTGCGAAGATCCATTTGCCTGATTTTCTATCGTTCTATGCATGCTCGAATTGGCTGTCCATTCCCACTTGAAAGCTTTGGCAAAGATGTTATGAGAACTGCTATCAAAAGTGGTAGCCTGTTGTATCTTCATTGAAATGAATGTTCAGACAACGAAATTCGATGCAAAATTTATGTTCACAAAATTGCATGCAGATTTTTCTATTGCATCAGATTTTATCAAGGCACATACAACTACAAGGCACCAAGGAACCAAAACGAGAGGAGAAAAAAAGAAAAACAGCTATTCACATGGTTTTCCCCCAACAAACACCACCCCAACCTAACAGGATGAAAAGCCAAGAATATGCTACAACTGCAGAGATAAGATTGGAATCCAACATCACAAACGTAAATTTTACACGAGGATGAGACAAGTAGTAATAGTCCACAAAAAAATACCATTTCCATCATTCCTTCTTACTCCCGAATCAATTACAACCATACGAAGCTTCTCACAGACAATTTTTTCTTCCCCTCTTGGGGCATGCATCACTTACCTTTGGACAGCATATAACCTGAACAACAAAACAAGTCCATCATCCAAATTTGTCGTCCCCCTCTTTGAAAAAATACATGGCATGTCTGTTGCTGTAATAGATAACCTCGACGGAAACAGCAAAATTCCACCATTCTAAACAGTTGTCCGCTCAAACCCAGGAATAATCAATCGCAGCATCATTCAAACCCAGAACTCATAGCAATGCCCCGACAGATCCACTGATATTACACTCAATAGTATATGGCTGCCACAAACGGGAGAGAAGCACTCTTTGCCCCCTTCTTTTTTTTTAGTTAATTTTATAAATAAGCACACCACCACAAACATTCCAAAAAGCACATTATTTTCTTGCTATATAACTCATTAATAAGCAGCAACGATTTAATCAATCTCCCCTTCCTCTACATCCGCCATGATATTTGGCATACTAGGTGGCTCACCTTCTTCCTCCTCTTCATCCACTTTCATGTATAACCCAAGTTGTTCCAACGGATTACTGCCTCCAAACTTGAAACTTCCTAAACCATCTTGAGAGTGATCCGGGCTTGTCTCGTCCACAGAGCTTGGCAATTGTTCGGGAGGGACAGCACTTAACAACTCCAAGTCTTCAAGAAACCTAGAGTTCTCATTAATTTCAATTGTCTTTTCCATCTGCACAATACCACAGACATTTCCAGTGAGATACATGGCGGATTAGGGCACAAGTGGTTCTTTTCTGTTTCTATAAACCCAGACCCTGTGAGCTTGACTTTAAGTAATACAGGTTTATGTAATCCAATAGCATAGTAATCATACTCCTATCAGATAAGTAGTGCTGTGATCAATAATAGCACATACCCCAAGGCAATATACATGCTTTGTGGGATATGTGCAACTGTTTTTTTAATTGTAGCCAAAAAAGTTCCAACTAAATCTGGAATATGTGGTCTCCTTGATTTGTAAATTATACTCCAATCCGATGCCTTAGTCCCGGCAAACAAATGGACTCCAAGGTACTTTTTTGTGTGATTTATTTTCTACTTATTTCAAGCCACAAAAGTTCCAACCAAACATGGAATATGTGGATCCCCTTAAATGTAGAAGTCCGCTACAACAATGTAATCCAGACAAACAACTGGGCCCTAAGGTATTTTCTTTTACCTTCTGCAGTGCCTGCCGAGCTGCTTCTCTCTCAAGCTCTCTCTTCCGTTTGGCTTCTGCTTCCGCCTTGGCCTCTGCTCGCCTTCGAGCATCTTCAGCAGCCTTAGCTTCAGCTTGCAGTCTCGCCTTCTCTGATTACACGGAGAACACATAAAAAGAAAAATGATGCCCATATTCCTTCGAACTCTTCGAGAACATATCAAAGTGAAAAAAAGGAATGGCAAGGTTTCACTATTCTGAAGGTCAATTACCTTTCCTTTTCTGCATTTCAAGTTCTTCCCTCTCACGACGTAGTTTCTCCGGATCCCCTTTTTCGCCCTAACCTCAGGCAGAGCAAATGTCAACCGATCATAACCAAAGCAGAAAAAGCTGACAAAACGGACTGGGGGACACAGTTAGATTAAAGGTAACTAACCTCGTTAAGTGTCTTTTCTCGAGCTTTTAATATGGTATCAGCAAACCGGTTTCTCAAAAGAGCAGCCCTGTAGAGCTTATCGGGTGAAAGTTGCCTTTCATTTAGAGCACTCTCCCCTAGAAATTACAAGAATGGATGAGACCCCACCCCTAATATGCACAGGATACCAATTTTATTCACACGTCATGCTTACCATCATGATGGCAATCCGACTCGACAGAGTTCGGCTTCTGAATAATTTGTTCTAGTTGATCCAGCCCACTAAGAGATTCTGCAAAGAGGACATGGGCAAGAGATTCCAGAAGTAAGACAACTGTTTCTCAGATTTCTCAAAAGAAAAAAAAACAATTTGATAGCAATACGTGTTCCCAAAACATGCAGTAAAACATAACTAGACCTAGAAAATAGAGTTTGCTTTTATGCCCATGCTGCATACAGTTCACCCTCCAATAATATAGTAAAATAACATGATCATATCCGATAATAGTTTTCTCTAAGGACCAACTTGGTTCTGTAAAATAAAACAATACTGAATATGTAAGTTATTAACAACATTTAAAAACCGTTTGCCTGGTCAATTAGTTGAAGGTAATAATAAAACTGGCTGCATTCGAGCTCTCGAAACTTGAGACTGGAGGCCAAATTGAAAATAGTTTATAATACATTGAAAATAAGTATACACGGTCTACAAAATAGTGAAGTTTTTTGGTCCGTAAGAACCAAGGACAAATATCTAAAAAACACAATATTAAATCTTTGGACATGATTTAACTTCAGCAGTCAATTTAACTGAATGGTGCAAAACTACAAATGTAACTGAATACAATAAACTGTCAAAGCACCATAATGAAAAGAGAGAATAAATAATATTCAGAATTTCCATCAAGCAAGTCAATACACCTGTCTTTTCATCTAAATGTTCTCCAGGACCTGAGTTTTCCTGTAAAAAAGCAAGCATGGAGAGAGTGAAACTAAGGTTATAGGGGAACAACATACAAGAGAAACTTCCACAGAATCCAATGACCAGCAGGTAAAGTACAATCATTCATCGAACATCATCGCACGCAGTGTATGTACACAGTCAAAAAACCAAACGTCAACCACCCTCACCTTTGGTCGTTTGGCCAAGGTAGAAGCTTTGTTACCATCTAATTCACTCTCAGAATCTGCAGATTCAAGCCATACAGGAAGACAGAAATGAGAACAAAAATAAACATACTAAAAAACTAACTTAAAATTTTGACAGCAGTAAATAAGTAGATAGAAACCAAAAGAAAATCAATACAGACACGGCAGAAATAATTCAAGTAAATTTACATAGTTGGCTTTTTAAGCAGGCGAAGGAGACTTAGAAATCTAAAATGCTAACCTACCATTTCATAGAAAAATAGAAATATAGGAATACCAACCGGAACTGCCACTGGAGCTTCCTGGACTGATACAAGCATTGGGTCTACAACCTACATCTTTTTCTATCTCTACTGGAGGATAACTTGAGACAGGAGGCTCATTCCCACCAATATCAACATCATCATCGGCAGGGTCATTCCCTATTAATGTGCAATATAAGTCAAAAGATATCAGCTAGAAATGGCACCTCCAGAAAGGGTAGGTGTCTCTTAGAGTTGGATTATGTTCCAACAGTTGGCGAGCAACCAAATGGAATGACTATTACCTTTGCACAACTGCAAGGACGAATTGCTAGGCCCTGAGTCATTTAGTACCTGCAGCAAAGATAGAAAACAAATTACTTATGATATGTAAACTTTGAACGAAAATGACAAATTTTCATCTACACGAGGAAACGAAGCATCAAACACAAAATACCTCTATTTCGCAAGGTTCAGCTGTTGTCTTGTTCTTTTGTTTCTCTTGTAAATGGTCATCTAGAAGCTTCTGTAACGTGAACAAGGCGTCGCTACTGAGATTGTCAATATCAATTTCAATCTCATCCTCTTCAGTATCCATTCCGTTTGAAAACTGTTCTTTCAGAAACACAACGATTTTGTCTGGCAAATCTCCTAGTGATGCCTCCAAATCTCTACTTAACTTATGTTTCTCCTCCACTGTCATTGTTCGCTTTACAGGGGGTGGAATAACATCTTGGGGTACCGAGACAATTTTTCTCTTTTTTGATGGAGGCAGGGGCTTAATTGCCTCCTTTTCTTCATGTAAGCTTGATTTCTCTAGAGATGGTTGGGAAGCCTTGGGAAGTTTCTTCTCAATAACTTTCCATCTTATCTCGAAAAATTTACGAAGAGTATCAGCCATGGAGTGGACATCATTTCCAGGTTGATTGTAGGTCATGGCATTGGAGAAAGTAAGTCTGACATCAGCCACAAAGTCCAGTGGACTAGAGTATTGACTTGAAGCAATCTTGCTTTTTATTGTCCCCAAATCCATTGGATTCTTTATAACAGTGAAATAATCAGGAATATTAAACTTTACCACATCAACAGGAGTATTAAAGACCCAGCCATGCTGATGTTCCATTAACTTTTTTAATAATCCTTCGCACTGTTTCATCAAAGCTGCATTTAAAGCGCTTGGTGTTGCCGACGCCTGACGTGCAGATTCAAACTTTCCTGAAGTACTACGGTTCAAACCTTGCCTCTTGGGGTCTGAGGAATGTACTTTTTTCCCAGATCCAGAAGTCAACCCAGATGATTTCTTGATATTCTCCAGTAAAGGCCCATTTTGTTGTGCATTGCTACAACTGAGAATATCACTTGATGATGAGACTGAAACGACATTCGTTCTTTGTGTCTCAACTCTCTTCTGGAGATTCCGAATCCTTTCAAGTTCAGCTCTCAATCTTAGTACTAGGTCCTTTCTTTGAGAAGATGACATTTTTGACAATGGGAGGGCTTGTATAGGGACAGCAAAACCGTCATGTATGGGGTAATTTAGACTAATGCACTTCCTCATTGGAGCGTTCGAGTCCTCAGAAATGACCATCTCCGTATCAACTTGTCCTGAGCTACCGGACCCTTCCGATACAAATGTAGGACCAAAACCAGAAGAGCCCCATCCAGGTAATCTATCCTTCTTTGCCATCATCCACGGTTAAATTAATTCGCCAACAACTCCTGCTATACCCTTCAGTAGAATACCTAGTTCTGCGGATTTAATATTGCGGAGATAAGTTTCCAGATCCATGTGCTTCTATACATCACAATGATACACATAGGTACACTAGTCCTTGCATTCTGGATTCAACTAAGTGAAGGATTTGCTTCATAATTTATGTGTTCATTATTTTCGGTATCGATTCCATAACCGTGGTACAATTAAATGAATCTTTATTCTTATTCATGTATTCATTTGAAACTAAATTCATTAATAAATTTCCAGATAAATTGATTAACAATTGTATCGCGATTAAGTTCATAGAGACTTCAAAATTCAGAAGACCAATGAGTAGGTTTCAAGTACACACTCCATGTCCACTGAATTCCGCCAAACTCAAATTCATACCTCAACAGACACAATTCAATTTGACCTAAAGTAATCGAATTTTTTGGTTCTTCTAACTTGTATATTTTCACGAAATCACAATTCACGTGAAGTGAAATTCAATGAACCAGGAACTATGTTTCAGGTACATCCTCTAAAATCCCCTGATTTTTTCAAAATCCACGTCATACCCAAAACACTAATACCAACAAAGACGATGCAAACAAAACCCTAACCTTAAAATCTGGGCTCAAAAGTCGTCCTTGAGTAGAAAAATCAAAATCATTCAGCAAAACTGATTCCAGAGAGAGAATAAGTACCATGAACTGGCAGTAATTCTCAAATGAATCGGTGAAAAACACAATACCCAGCAGAGTCCAGCAGTAGAACAGTGCACCAAGTACGAAACCCTAGACCGATGATAACTCGAATCAAAACTGAAGCTCGAAGCTATATAACTTAGAGATAGAGTAAATCTGCAATTGAAACAGTAGAAGAAAAGGAGTGATACAGTTGAAGAAGAGTACTGTGGATCTTGTGACGGATCGAGGGAGGTGGATAGGAGAGAGAGAAGATCTCTTATTCTGGCTTGGAAGTCTAGAGAGAGAGAAACCGACTTCGAAGAGAGAGAGAGGAGTGGGATGGGCGTCATTATAAAGCCCGGTTGGGTGTTCCTCTGACCGCCTCCGGAGAAATCTGGGCCGTTGGATGGATGGATCCGGGGGATCTGACGGTGGTAAGTAAAACCGTGTGTGGGTACCGATGCCCCGACAAATTTAATACTACAAGCTGTCACCTTTTCATCAGCATATACTAATGTTACGGATTAACGTAAACATGGTAATTAACACGGCTAAGAAAGAGATAGGGGCGAATTTCAGTGTCGGCCCTGCTAGTTTGGCGGAATTTCACTTTGATCTCTATGTTCGATTACGATTTCCTCACTTTAAGGGTGAGTTCTCCAATAGATTTTATCAAGATTTTGATAAAATCAACTGCTTGATTTTATCCATTCGTGAAGATATTTGATAAAATCTGTAGATTTTTGAGATTTTTTAATGCAAAAATCCACAAATTTTATCACATGTCTTCACGAATGGATAAAATTAGGTGTTGATTTTATCAAATGTTGATAAAATCCATTAAAGAACTCAGCCTTATTTATTTATTGGATTTTATGAATGCACTTTATGAATCTGTTTTTCATTAACATATATGAAATGAAGGGCATTCATAAAAACAATGAGGGTGTAAAAATCATCTCCTTGCCAATTGACACCTCATAATTTCGTCTTTATTAGTGTAATATTACTATTAGAAAATTCGTGTGGCATCTATACTAAGGGACCTGTTTGTAGCTTCACTAGATGAAAATGCTAATCGATGTAGGTATATATATGACATGCATAAGGGAGTTTATTTTACGTCCAAGGCTATTTTAAGGTCACAAATAATATTTATTTGCCTCTAATTTTTTCAACGGGATTATGGGAGACACAAAATGATATCGTTTGCAATGGGATGTAATGTTGTTGCAATAAAATAGCTTTTTGCCGATGACGAAAACTAACGATGCAAATATTTTGGTTATTCAAAATATGTTTTTAAGAATCCTTGTAGAAAATTAGCTCATTCGGATATCAATAAAAGTTGGATCGATTCTTTGGTCAATTTTCTGTCAGAAAATTGAGCCAAGAACTGATCAAGCCTCTACTAATATTTGATCGAACTAATTTTTTTACCGAGATCCTTAAAAAACATTTTGATTAAGTTGAACGGTTTTCGATCATTTGTGTGAAATCTCGGGATGGGCTCCACACACTACGGTGTGCACTTAGTGTACACCAAATGATGTACGCATAATTTTATTGGGGACGAAATTGCATAAATGAAAAATGTGAGGCGTCAACCAAAAGCACCTCGGTCAAACTAGAGGGACAAACTTCGAAATTTGCCCAAGAAAATATTCCAACGGCCCCATTTGCGCCGTCGGTTAAGCTGATTTGCATTTTTTATCTTACTTCCGTGCGAATTAAAATTATTGGCTGAAGTATAAAAGAAAGAGGCCCGGTAAGAAATATGAAAACAAACCCAGAAAAACAACCCATAACATAAAGTGTATTCAATGGGTGAGAATCATCCGATACATTATTTAAACAGTATACCGGATGAATCTCACCCGTCGGATGCACTTTATGGGTTGTTTTATGAGTTTTCTTTCATGTTTCCAACTATTTCTCATAAAAGAAAAGAAGCAAAAAAATGAAGTTTGGGTACCACTACAATTTCGTTCTGGGTGGTCAGCAAACTAAATTTTTTTGAATAAAACTAAAATTAATTCAAAAATCTAAGTATTTCGATTTTATTTAAAAAAATATTTGGTTTGACCATAAATTTAAACTTATTAAATTCGTATTGTCGAGAGAAATTCAGAAATCATAAAATCTTGACGTAAAATTAACAAATGCAATTTTTTTTAATAAAGACAAAATGAAAAAAACCAATAATCCGTTTTTTTGTTTTTTTCC
The DNA here is from genome assembly GCA_016920895.1 of Vaccinium myrtillus. Lineage (NCBI taxonomy): Eukaryota > Viridiplantae > Streptophyta > Magnoliopsida > Ericales > Ericaceae > Vaccinium > Vaccinium myrtillus. Next base: position 5,677,090 of record CM029277.1, on the reverse strand, counting down.
CAAAGGAGCGGGATGGAGCGGCTGTCGAGTGTCGACTCTATACACGCAGACGCAGTTCTCTCAAGTAGTGGCCAAACCGACCCACGTTGCGGACTTTCTCTGAAGTAAGTAATTAGAACTCGAATAGGGTTTCGAAGAGTCGCGCTTCGCATTTTTTGGTCCGATCGTTTATTGCCTGAAATGGGTCCTAAAATTAACCAGAAATTGATTTTCTTGACGATCTTCGTTACAGTAAGCAAGCAAACATTTAGTTACACGTTTGTTGATTTATACCTTTTAGTTCAGGGTTTGATCTAATTTTCTGCTTGAATATTGATCTGTTATTTTATTTTAAATGCCATTACAAATTCATCACAGGCTATGGTTTTCTTGGTGTGGGTTTTCCGCAGTTAAGTAATATGGATAGGACTGGAGGCACTTCAGTTTACTGTCCATGTTTTACTTATTTAACTGGTGTAGTTTTTAGTGTTTGCGCATTCAAATGCAATCAGTGCCATCTGTTGTTGTTCAATCCAGTATAACCTGCTTAGACTGGTAATTTGGAAGCGGCATCACGTAATTGTCGAACTGAATAAACGTACTTCTTTAGCGAGTTAAATGGTTATGAGAAAGCACTTAAAGGAGTCATTTTTTGTCTCAAAGTTTTAACTTGTTTACTAACTTTTCTTTTGTTTTGTATCTTTGGCACCGTAAAGATAGTATTGTGGTTGTTGCAGTAGGCTTCTTATGGGTTTTTGTCCAGTCTTAATATGCAGCCAGAGTCTAGGTTTAGTAATTTATGTATTCGCCCCTTTAATTTGCTTGCATTCATGGATTACTACATTGCGTAAAACTTAATCCTTCAATCGGCTCTATCGATTCTACTGTCTCTTGTTTCAATGAGCATAATTTTGGTTTTGGTTTTCTTTCCATAATCCCAGTTTGGAGGCTTGGGTTTATTCGAGTGGCATGGCACATGTTTCCTATGTCGCAGCTTCTAAGGTTTTGTGACCATCCTTCCGCTGGATATCTCTTGTAAGGCATAGTTCTATTTAATATTTGTTTTTCAGCACTTCAAAGATCATTTATGCTTTGTTTGTTTTTCTGAGCCACGGGGGCGGGGACTGGGAATGTTGAGTTCATGCCAATTTATTTCCATTTTTTGTTTTCACTCACACTTGTCAGGTTTCAAACGTAGCATTCATTTTGATTTTCTTCTTTGTGTGAGCGTGCATGCACGTATGGTGTGGATACAAGTCAAATTTGTCTTTCTTTTCAGAAAATTCAGGGCAGTAGCATCTCGACGGTCATTGAATTTGAATTTTCCATTCAAGTGTTCTGTAAGGAAAATGCACATGGAGAACAATTACAAAAGTGATTCAAGAGGTGCTTTGATTGTACTAGAAGGGTTGGATCGTTGTGGGAAGACCTCACAATCAAGTAGACTGCTTTCCTTCTTTGAGAGACTTGGCTATTTAGTTGAATCATGGCGTTTTCCTGATAGAAATACGGGTGTTGGGCAAATGATTTCCTCTTATCTTGCTAACAAGTCACAGTTGGATGATCGTGCGATACATCTACTCTTTAGTGCAAATCGTTGGGAGAAGAGGTTCGTTTCACTATATCATGCACCATGCTATTTTGTGTTTCCTTGAAGGTTTGTGAGAATTGAGAACCCAAAATTTTAGATCTTTCATTAGTTTTGAGTTTGCTTCATAAGTCTATCAGCGCTTCAGCCTTCATGAGAAGACAAACTTTGAACTTCGCTTCATTTTTTTGTTTGCCATGGTCTTGTTACACACACATGTGAACGTTCTTGTATTGATGAATTAGGTGGTCTTAAGCTGGAGTATGGTCGATTTAGACACTGATTTGATCCCGTGAATGGAGTTTGCACTTTGCACCATAGATGCATCAATTGCTGCTACAAATAGTTGTATTTCTGTGCAAAGAAAAAACGACTAAGAACCAGAAAAGTGGATGTGAATACCCGCGTTTCTGACAAATATTGCTTCTGAATTCCCATACCAACTTAACTTATGCTGGCACTTTAAATGTTGAGTAAATGACGAAAGTAACCTCATAACCCTTTTTCCATACTAGAGTTAGAACTATAGTACAAAGCAGACGTGGAGGGTCGGTGGGGCATCCTCTCTCTCTGTGAACAACAAAACTATGGGTACACCATTTGATGTACACCAAATGCACAACATGTTGTGTGGAGTCTATCTCGGGGTTCCACACAAAATGATCAAAGCCGCTCAATTTGTTTAAAATATTTTTTTGAAGATCTCTATAAAAAAATCAGCCCGATTGGATATCGGTAGAGGCTTGATCAGCTCTTTGCTTAATTTTCTGATAGGAAAGAGCGAAGAATCGGTCAAGCTCTTACCGATATACGAATGAGCGGATTATTTTACAGGAATCCTTAAAAACATATTTTGAATAAGTTGAACGGCTCCAATCATTTGGTACGGCATCATTTTTTGGTGGGACCTACACCTTTGCAACCAATAAGAGGGAGGGTTTTGTTCACCATCTATTAAGGAGGGTGAACAAAATTAAATTCTTTCTACTCCATTAATTTAAACCGTGGTTAGGTTAATGTGGGCCTCTTAACTAGGCGGTCAACTTTGTCCTGTTCGGATTGATGGAGAGAAAGAGAGACGGTACAATAATAAGGGTTGTTAAAGCATCCAACTCAAAACCAATTGGCAATGAGTGGAGAGGCCGCCCAGGCTCATATACTAGACTCGGAAGTTATAATTAACCAATGTGGGACAAGCTCTAACATTGCCATTTTTACCCGGTGAGAGTTAAACAACGGATCCTCAACATTGGGATCACAACGAAACAATGTGCACTTGTGGCACAAACAACGGGGTAATAACCAAGAAAGTCTTGTCCAAAATCCTCCGAAAGCCTAGCTCTGATACCATTTAAAGCATCCAACTCAAAACCAATTGGCAATGAGTGGAGAAAATATATACTTTTGATATAATTAAAATGTGGGACAAGCTCTAAAAGGGTTATTGCCATTTTTAAAAAGGTGAAGAGACACGCTGACCCTTTACAAAGCCGAAAAGAAAGGAAAATAAAATAGGCTTTTTGATAAATGAACACTGAATGGATAGAAATGAGTTACAGGCTTGGGCGTTTTATAGAGAATTTAAATAGGCTGTTTGTTCACTTCACATGAAATACAGGCTCAGGAGAATTTCAAAGATTACTTTATAGCTGGATTCGTATTGGTATTTGTATTATGAACATCAGTTAAACTTAAAGTTCCTATGTTGTATCTACAATGGGATGTAACTGATCCTTTGCTGCATTTGTAAGGAACTTGCAATTTCATCTTTCTTGTCTCTATGACGAGAGTGATTTTTGAAGTTAAACAGCCTTTTTTGGAAATGCCTAATATTTTTTTATGCTTAAGTTCACATCTCTAGATTGTTGATACTGATTTAGGTGTTCGCAAAAGAAAATTTTGTGATGTCAACATTTGTAACTGATCACCTCACATTTCACTTGCAGATGCTTGATGGAGACAAAGCTGAAAAGTGGAACAACCCTCATTGTAGACCGCTATTCATACTCTGGGGTGGCTTTTTCGTCTGCCAAAGGACTTGATATTGAGTGGTGTAAGGTACCAATACAGACATGCTTCAAACTACTTTAAGTGCATGTTTATTTTCCTTTCTTCGTTAAAGTTAGTGAGGAGAATTGAGTTTTTTGTCTAACAGGCACCAGATACAGGATTGCTAGCTCCAGATCTAGTATTATATCTTGATATACCACCAGAGGTAATTGGATCTATTTTCGTGTTTTGGAACATGGTAGGTTGACATTAAAGATCTCCACCATGCATTGAAGCTTGCAGATTTAGTATTTTACTGCTCTCATTCTGAATCCCAATTATTCTTCTTGTATGAACTTAGTTCAGTTCCCTTGATTATACTGTTCATTTGTTTTTCCTTTCAAACAAAAAAAGGAAGTTTAGTTGCTGATAAAAATCTTGACTGCCTATCTTACCACTTGATGTGTTCTGGAAGGCATATCAATTTGAACTTCCTAGCTAAAGGATTAGAAAAAGGAAAGAAAAAAAAAACACTCAGTGGCTTCATGATTCAGTTGACTTGCTCGAGGATGTGATGATCCTCCATAACTTTATCAATCATTCCCTCATTCGATCTGGTAAAACACAGGATGACCATGGACGAGCTGTTGAGGTCATCCATTTGACTGATTTCAGGTCTTTAATGAGTTCTTAGGGAGGGTGAATGGCAAATTGTAAAGCACTTAAGTCGCTATGTGGGTTGTTTATGATTTTGTGGCGTCATAGAATGTGAATCAATTGTATTAGTAGTTTCCATTCTCTGTGTGCATTTGCCTCCACTAAGTGAGTAGAATTCAGGGTTACTAAAAATGAGATTTTAAAATTGCCAGAAAGCTGCTGAAAGAGGAGGCTATGGGGATGAGAGATATGAGCAGCTTGAGTTTCAAAGGAAAGTTGCCCACTCATATCAGTTACTCCATGATGCGTCTTGGAAGGTAACATCTCTCTCCCTCTGTGTGTGTGTGTGTCTTTATCTGTGTGTGTGTGTGTGCTTTCATGGCAGTGGAAAATGATCTGATGGTCTTTTGTTGTGCGTGTCACCTCAGAGGTTGTCGAGACCTTTTAGTTTTGACACCAAGCATGGTCTTTAGGTATATATACATTGTGCTTTTGTGGTTTTTCTGATGGAATGATAGTTGTTTGTCCAGTATAGTGATTGGTTTTTCATTTTTCATTCTTTCCCTTCTTAGCCAAGTAGTGTACTTTATTTCCGCTTCTTCTCTTTACTAGCTCAATCCAGCATACGGGCAGATACAGTTTGCATTTCAACTTCGATTACCGATAAGTGAACTTGTATCCAACTAACGTCATCTCTGTGGGATTGCTTGCAGACTATAGATGCCTGCCTTCCAATAGAGGATGTTGAGAAACAGCTGGGGGAGATGGCACTGGATTGTGTGACAGCATGCCAAAAAGGGAAAGCCCTCTCCCTGCTTTGGTCAACTTGAACTTGTTAAATCTCGCAAAGATGGGCTTTCTTCTGACTTGGCATGCTACGCTGTTGTGCATTTAGGAGAAGTCCTCGAGTATTGATGACAAGATGGATGGGTCAAAGTCGGAGCTAGAATTTGTTCTTCGAGGGTGCCAAAATTTGAAAGGCGAATGTCATTCGAGTGATATAGCTTTGATATTGATTTCTCTTTTTCCTTGTAAATAGTTATTGAGCGTTACTAAGTGATATTTTCACGGGCTGCTATGCACTGACTGGGATTGATTTCCATGGCGGAATTCATCATTTTCATTGTGAGTTTTTTTTATCCAGCAACCTGGGAGGTGGAAAATGGAGTCATTGCGTATGGTCATGAGGTGCCACAAGGGTACTGGATATTGGTTCCTAGAAATTTGCAAGGAGATATTAATTCTAGAGCCTGTTGTATTTGTAGTTTGTACTGCTCCTGTGTGCACCCGTGATGTCAAGGCCGACGTACGTATTCTTTGGAAGTCCAGTATTCTTTTACATAGGAAAGAGAGCAGGACCATTGCTCCATCCCTGTCATGTGTAAACATCAGTTCAAACTGGTTCATTCTAAAATTAACTAACTGATTTTTCATCCGAAGTGGGAAATGCGACCGGAAGATGGATACGTGTGGGATTTGAATCCTGGGGACCTGGTAGTGACGGGACTCATTGCAGGGGTGTAATGAGTTTCATTTGGCTGTCTATCTCGGCACCAACGGCCCGGAGTTAATCCGAACTCCAAATGATCCGAGCCGTCCATTGTTTAGATTCAAATCTGAGTATTTATTGTCGAGATGGACGGCCCCTTGTTACGTGAGATTTAAACACTATTTTAGTACTCCATGAAAATTGCAATCAATCTTCATAAGTTTGTACTGCTATTACTTTTGGAGGCGGAGTAAGGGTCAGTGTCTGGTGTGCACATCTAGACTGTCCAAAAATGTTTTGGACAATCCGGATTTAAATAAAACTCCGGACCGTTGATTGTAGAGATCAACGGTTCAGATGTGCGTTCAATAGCTCGGATGTGCACACAAAAACTGTACACCAGCACCTCGGGTCCCAAGGTTTGAACCTGGGTGATGTCAAAGACTAAGGGGGCATGTTAATGCCGATTTATCCTCCTTTTTACCTTGGGTAATGTCAAAAGACTAAAGGTCATGCCAATGCCGATTTATCCTTCTTTTGTTTGTCACAAGTTAGAAGCATTTATACTACTCAAACCCCTTAGCCCTTCCCAACCTTTAATGAAATGAAATGAAAAATGTCAACTTCAAAAAGTTAGACGTGCAAGTGGACGAGCGACTACAACTTTATTCAGCATACACTCAAATTATCATACATTTGTATACTTTAGTCACGTGAGTGGGTCATGAGTTGATATTATGCATGTGAGTCGTCTCTGGTTTCATATCTTTATCTTTTGTAATCTGAAGTAGCCTATAGAAATTGAAGTCTGGAACCTCTACTATACATAAAGGCCTTACTACACTCCACAGGCGTACTAAAACAACACCGCGACTCATGTTCTTGTCGCAGACTCGAGCCCCGTTTTATTTTTTTTTGAACTACAAAAAATTTAACTTGAGCTCCATTTGGCGCGCGCCTCTCCGGTGCTTCTTCGACTAGTGGCTCGAGCTTCTGTGGGTGGTGACTTTTCACCCACTCGTGAAGGCTCGATCCCTTATGGATAAAAACGTCCGTGGGGCGTTTTCCCTGTACGTTAACATTTCTAGCAACATGACTTCTTCTCATAACTGTAGACACAGCCTTGTGTTGTCAGGAAAACAAAATAATTAAAAATAAAATTACTAGAAAATTGATATTTTTCCAAATGTGGTCAAATATTTTTATTTATTTATGTTCTCTTTCCCCACCGCTGATGTAGTGATGTATACAAATTTGGCAAAAAATAAAGTAAAGGAGGGTTTTCCTTCATAAATCACACAATACTCCTTTTCCTCTCTTACTTTCTCTAAGAGCTCGCTTGTTTGCCCGGAAATAAAATGATGGAATATTACTAATTCTTTGAGATATCAGTGGGATATAGAATCCCTTGGAATTTCTCTCAGTACATGAAATGGACAGAAAATCCATATCCAGTGTCTGAATTGATTGGCATATAAGCATTGTGAAGCACACTATGCATGCATAAAATAATTATGACATTTTCATTCTGAAATTAACACACAATCTTGTATATTCCATGGGCAAGAAGGTAATTTCAGCACATCACCTAATGGATGGGATTCTAAATCCCAACCCCTAGGATTTTATATCTTGCACGGCATTGGGATAAAAGATGGGTTGAGAAATGAAATCCCATCCAATATAACGACACAAAACACTGAATTTTGGGTCCTATGTCATTAGGGGTGTCCACGGATCGGATCCGGACGGATCGGGTACGGATCCGATCCGATCCGATCCGCTCAGAGCGGATTATGGTTTTTAAGATCCGGAACCGAACCGAACATTTACGGATCGGTTATGGATCGGATCAGATCGTGTCGGATCGGGCGGATTTGACAGATTAAAGAAGGATTATTGAGCGGATTGAGCGGATCCGATCCGATCCGGATCCGGAACCGCCAGATAAGAAATTCTCCATCCGAAACCGAACCGAACATTCACGCTGGACAGCCCTATACGTCATTACATCTCATTTTCCACCCTCAAATCTTCCAAAACAAAAAAGCTCAAAGTTCCAAACAAAACGTAAGTTTCTAACATGGGCCCATGGGTTGAAAAAAGAAAATAGGTTCCAAGACAAGGACAAAATAGGCAAATTAAGATCTTCTCATGAAAAGATTTTCTCGTCTAATCCTTCACGTGACAGCAAAACAAAATTCACTAACAGTCACGTTTGACAATCAAAGCCTTTCTCGAATTTTTATTATTGAAATGAAAAATTAAATCGGTCAAAAATTGCTCATCAAGACGTTATCAAATCAAGTTTAATAGAAACAGACCGTCCATTTATCTAGTGACAAATATGGACTTAGGGGGTGCTGTGAATTATCAAATTATCAAATCAGTTTAATAGAAACAGACCGTCCATTTATTTGATGATGACAAATATACTTCATTCATATTAAAAAATACGGATATCTTTAAGCAAGTCATCGGAACACAAATACTTTGAAAACAAATGGAACACAAATGGACACAAACACTAGATCAAAATCATTTTTTCATGTTATTTGTGTGCCGATGAGGCACTTAAAGATATCCGATCGAGTTGATCTTTGGCAGACTTGTAGTATTCGACGAGGTCTACGGTGAACGTCTCCGATCGAAAAAAATGTCCACATGGCCTGTGCTGCTGTGCATTGGGATGAAACCCCCCCAGGTTCGACAAATATACTTCATTCATATTAATACCCAAGTTGGCAAATGTGCAGGATGTAACTCTTTTCTTTTCCATGCGGTCGCGAGTTCAAACATGCTTGCTATGGTAATTCTCATGAACCACATGGCCTGTGCTAAGAAACCGTTGTATTGTCAATACAAGTCACGCCCTAGTGGGGCTGTGGTGACGGGTTGTTCCTCCGACTTAGTTGGTAGCTTGCAAATGAGAAATCGTCACACCATAATTGTGTGAGGGCAAAGTAAAATGGTCATAAATCGGGTCTTTACTGTTGAAGGAAAAATACAAGTAAGTCCACGTGACACGAGAAAAAGTAAAAAATCATCAAAAAGTATGAAATACATTTATATTCAATTACAAGATAAAATTACAAGAGAATTATGACTAATTGAATCGGCTACAAAACCCCGAATACAGAGGAAATTACCTAAGGGTAAGGAGAGCTTGTACATTCAATATAATATAAAAGTTCTAAAGTGAATTGATAAGTCGAAAGATAGCCGTCTCTCGTAATGCCCTTAATTTTGGGAACGTTAATTCATTAATTAAATGAATAAAAAGTCTTACAACAAAAATTCCATAAAGAAAATTACAATATCTCCTGGCAAGTACATTTATTCACTACGAGGACGACTATGGTTCCTCTATTCCGTGGCACGTTTGTCGGCCCCAGCGATGTCCTGATCAGCTCCACAAGCTCCCAAGCTGTAGTATTCTTCCTGTTCCTCTCTATATTTTAGCATAATACGTTGGAGTCGCAGAGCAACATTGTAGTATTACACAAGGGTCACACAAGTGCATCGTGAGCGAAAACGCCCAGTAGATAATTCTAGCCCAAAACCCAAACTAGCAATTCTAGAACAATATAATATACCAGAGAAAAATAGCTAGAGTTTAACAAAAAACAATCTTTCATTTACCGAAAAAAAAAAAAATCTTTAATGAAATATGCATGTGTCAGTTTCAATGCAGATCAAAGTGTATCACACATAATAAATAAGAAGTGTCTCGTATTATCTTTCAAATTTATCCAAGTGTGGACTGCTTTCGACCACTGGATCTACAATTAGTTCACTCCACTCTATGACACTGCTTCCGACCACTGGGTCTACAGTCCATCACACAAAAGTTATTGGTCCGTTTACGTCTTCTTTCAACTGACGGTTACCAACATTTCCGTTTGAGGTCCCAATCATCTTGTATCACGATCCACAACAACCTGATACAAGGTCCGTCCACCTCACGACACACACGAACATAGTCCTGGCATTCTTGTATTACTGACCCTAACAACATGATACAAGGTCTATCCACTATGTGTTGTACACGCTTAGCCCTAACAACCAAGTTCTCTCTGCGAAGTTGGGATGACGCTCAAGCTGCACTACTGCATCCAATTCATTATTATTCAATTAATCCATTTTCATTCTCATCTCGTTTCTCGTCATCAACTAATCATTCATTTACTTGAAAATCGTGTCGCGTCGTGGATCATACATGTCTCTTGAATATGCAACATGTCAACTCATTTCGTGAGTATGCAACTTTTCGTAAAACGCATTTCAAAACAATGCTGCTTTTCTTGTGTCACATAAAATCATAACTTTGCTACGCGATTCTTTTCGAAAACCAGTTTAGAGTTAGTAGAAAACAGTACTGAATGGCTACTGTAGTCATTTTCAAGAAAATCCCGTGCCTCGTGTTTAATCCGTAAGCAAAGTGATTTATAAAGACTAGTGACTACGTGTTTTTTTCAAAAATCAATCGGACATTATAATAACATAAAAATTGATAATTCAAATTACTAAACGGTCAATATAACTACTACTCCCTCCGTCCCTTTTTAAGTGTTTAACTTTTCATTTTGGGCTGTCCCTAAATAAGTGTGTGGTTTGAAAAATTAATGGGTAAAAGTTTGTACAATTATCATTTTGCCCTTTTGAAAAGTTAGTGGGTAAAGATTTAATGGGTAAAAGTGGAGGACAATTTTGAAAAGTAGAGGTAAAAGTTGATGTAGAAACTGTAAAGTGGAGGAAAAAGTTGATGTAAAAGGTGTAATGATGATGTTTTTATAATAAACTGGATTTACGAAGTAACACATTTAAAAAGGGACGGAGGGAGTACATAGTATTGAAAAAGTGATTTTAATTAAGGACCAACAACTAACTTTTTCCGAAAAACATTTCGACTTAGTAACGACTATAAACTTGTAAGTAAAAAACCGAGCATTATAACAACTAAGAAAAATATTATATTTACGAAGTAAGTAGGATAGAATAACTACGTAGGTAATTAGGGTTGAGAAACTACCTTAGTTCCGAGGGTAAGTCGGAAAGAGAAAGCTAGGTTGATTTTCCTTCGGTGTCGTAACAGCTAGACTTTCGTTAGCTTGAACACCTAACAACTACTAACTTTTTTGAAACTACAACCATCTATCCCAACCATTGAAAATGAGTCAAGAAACTCTATCTATGTATTTTGATAACCATCATTGCTTCTTCCTTTTTTTTTTTTCCCTCCCCCCTCTTTTACTCCTTTTTGACATGGTAAGAGATAAGATCCACGAATACTGCAACACATCATGACTAAGCACATCAAACTCGATTTACCATTTCATAAGAGTTCAAAATATACGTACAACTTCAATTACCAAAAGTAACAAATAAAAATAAAAAAGCAATAACCACGACAACCACCATGATGAACTCAACCATCAACAAGCAACAGAGAAAGACCGAAATACTATCAATCAAATGCCACTGTACTCAATTCTCATACTTATTCATCGGCGTAAGATTTCTTTTGTGACGATGATTTTAGAAGTCACTTCTCCAACCCGAGAAATTACGCATTTTTCTCGGGATGGTAGGGCAAGTTTTTAGCGACACATATTTATGTGAACTCTCTAAACTTGATGGTATGGTCGCACATTCCTGTGACTGTAGGACTCTAGCTAAAACCATCTATCCCAACCATTGAATGAATTTTCGGCCGAACCAAATAGAAATTGAAAATATAGCTTATATTTTTGGCTGCCTTGCTTGAATTCGTATTTAGTAACCCTCCCATTCTACTGCTGAGATCATAAAATTCGAAGAACTATTTAGTTTCCTAAATGCAACTAGATCGATCATATAAAGCTGTATAGTTTCTTTTTTTTTTGGGGGGTGCACGCACCTTGACTATTCGTCTACTCCCAGCCCCGGTCTGTTTGAAGGCAAGGTATCCACGCCGGGTAAAAGGGAGGTATAGGCTTCGCCTTTATTGGTTTTTATTCCTCTTTGTATTCAACTTTTGGTTGGATGGTTGTCTAGCCTTTTGTAGCCCTTGATTTTCATGTGTTTTTTCAAGGTTAGTCTTTTCTTATCTCGATGTTCCATTTGTCGAGCTTTTTAATAAAATTTTTGCCGATCAAAACAAAAAAAAAAAGGTCTACAACTTCTAAGCAATATCTTTTGGGGTTTCTTTTATTTCTTTCCTTCCCCTTGTAAAACTTTGCTATTATTAATTTTGAAATATTGCTTTCTTCACTGTTAAAAAAAATAAAAAAATAATACAGCCTAAACATTGAGAGGCCTGTCAAGTGTCAACTATTTTCTGTCAGGCTATAATGCTATTTTGTCCACACACAAAAAAAATAAAATAAATAAATAAATAATGGGAAAACTCCATTTCCCCAAATTTAATTACCACTTTATCAATAAACTTTATCCAACCTCTGCTCAACAAACATCCTTGCTCAAAAAACAATTGATGTGAGGGGACAAAGTTTTTTTTTTTTTTTTTGTCAAAAGTTGAGAGATAGTATTCATCAAAGATTCCCATGGGGAAAGATTAAGAGTCCACAGATCGGACACTCCAACGACAACAGGTCACAGAAATACAACGAGAAAGCGTATGACCAAACCAACGGAACACACCGGACAAAAACCGGCCTAAAATCGACGTAACCGGCCTAAAGCCGGACAAAACACAAAAGAAACGAGAAAAAAGATACACTCCCCTTCGTCGCTGAGCAGCCCATCTCTAACCAAACCTCCAACCGGTCACGCGCCTCTACCGGAGGCCTAAGAAGCCGCCGGAACCCGTAACGTTACAAAGGAGGAGCAAACGAATCGTAACGCCCAACAAAGCTGCGGAACGCCAAGTTCCAACGATTGGCGAACGGAAGGCGGATATGGTGCAGAAGGGGAAGGGTAAACCAGATCTACAAAGGGGACAAAGTTAAGAAAGTGAAAGTTGCAGTTCACAACATGCGTGGTAGAGTAATTACTCTGTGGTCCCCAATACTCTTATTCACCACACACTCCCCAAGTCCGTGGAACAATTGGGCCTGCGGTAAGACTCGAATGTAAGCATCACGTGTCAAGCACGTACATAACTTGTTTGTCTTACATCATGTGCTAGTAATGTTGTCTGGGTGAAAGGTTGAGGTCTGGTCATGGGGGGCAGTTACCAGGTCGTGAGACAAAAGTCTTGGTCACCAAGACTAGTTGATTCCTTCTAAGTATAAAAGGGGAAGGTCAGCGGGATTGTCACGTGGTATCCTACCGCCCTTTAATACAGACAAAAGTCTCGTAGAATGTAAAAAGACACCGTAAAAGATATTTTTGTTAAAAATGTCAGTTTTCTGGAACTTCACCAGTGATGCCAATGTTGCAGCCTGTACTTGTTGTACAATCAATTGCATGCATACGTTTGAGTTGACTTGATTATTTCCAATTCATTAATTTGTTCATCAAACATTGGACAACCTTAAGCTTAATCCAAGTGGTCTGTTTCCTTGAATGTGATTTCCTAGGTTGAGCTTATCCATTCAAGTTCACGTAAGGCTAGTCCTGACTTTTCGGAAGTCTAAAGCGAAAGATCTTTTTGCAATCCAAAAGCGAGACATTAAAGATTGGACCCTTTTTTCGTTAAAATAATACAAGGGTTACAAAGGTATGAACAGCCCTCAAAATTCGTAAATTTTCGAGGGTCTAAAGCGACCGCACCTTAAGTTTTAGTTCATGGCCGACTTCGAAGACTTGTTAGAATAAATAAAAAAAAAATTCAAAGTATTGGACAAGCAGCAATAGTACCTGGTACGACTGCCCATAATACAAACAACATTATAGATATTTTGAACGGATCGATGATCACAAAGCATCAAATAGCCAAACTCAACGCAGCCTTGACGTCCAGCCGCCATGCAAACCCACCACAGTCCATCCTCCACACGTCGCACGGCACGGTCCTCGAGCACTTCCGATCGCGACACGTGTACTCCACACTCACCCTGCACCCGAAAGCAGGAGGAGTAATCAATAAACCATACTTTACCTTCTCCTTCACCACCAACGAAACCCTAAATTCCTTCTTCCTCCACCACTGATCCCCACCATGATGATCACCACCACCGCTACTATCTCGCCACGCGACCAACTTCTTGTACGCTTCATTCACCCACCGCACCGAATCGAACCCGTCCGATACGAATCCCGGACACGTGTCCCCTTCCAGAATATTCCTCAACCCCAACAAGCCTTCTCCTCCGTCCACCACGCACGTGTCCGTCACACACTCCACCGTCACCCGCGACTCGATCACATTACTACCCCACTCCAGCAAATCCCCGCCGTCGACGGAGGATCTCTCCGGTAACAGTTGAAGCGTCACGATACTCTTGTGTTGTTGCTGCTGCTGACAGTTTCTTCTGATGTCTGACTCCTCGTCACCCGCGGGTGACGGTGTTATCTTCCTCTTCCGTGGCTTGTAACTCCTTCTAACCCTAACGTACTTTCTTTTCGGTTTCATAATGATGTTGTTCTTCTTGTTGCTCTCCGAAGTTTCTTCGCCGGTAGAAGATCCGTTCACGACAGGTTTCGGCGCAATCGGCCGGAACCTTAGCATCATACGGTCTATAATTGACTTGTCAAGCACGCCGCCGCCGCCGGATCTCGCCGTGCCGCATTTCTCTTTTTTACCACCCATCTCTCCCTGTCTCTAAATGACTTGCATCAGGAGAGGACAATTTATAGGGAAATGAACGGTGAATGTGGTGACACGTGTTAGGTCACTGCTTGAAAAATAGGAGTTTGGATTGGCTTTGGGGAACAGAACAATTATTAAATGAGCGGATCAAAAAAAAAAAAAAAAAAAAACAATTATTAAATGAGCAAAGCTAGCAAGGAAATTTTTAAAGGTTTTTCTATTGTCAGCCTGACAATAAGACAACAAAAAAATAAAAAAACACATACTCCAATGTACTTTTTTTATTTCTCATACACTTTTACACATTTCTATACATTTTTCACACATTTCCATACATTTTTTAAGCCTTATAATAAGCCAATTGGGTGGATTTTAGAATTTTTCAAATTTTAAAACATTATCACGACCCAATTGCATTTAGAGTCGTTCAGTATATATGTATTAAAGGGTTCTAATGCTTCGATGTGTCAGTATAAGTAGGCCCACATGAATTGAACGAATTCGGACACAGTTTTATCTGGAGTTGTGTTGGTTGAAGGAATTCTTATTCATAACTTGGGGATGAAGAGGGATTGGGTGTGGGTTTTTCAAGGTTGGGCCCACTAATAATGTAATAGTAATGTGGTTGATGTTTATAAAAAAAGAAAAATGTTAAATGTGGTTGGTCCATTCAATAATTCTTGTTGTGATGGGGGGTCCACTTGAGTTGGGCCTATGATAATGTGAGTTGTGTAATTGCGCACTGGCGTGAAGGAGGGGGACACTGCTTAATATCTTGATTTGATGTCCAATGGAGGAACGAGTGATGTCCCACCAAGTTGAAATATGCCACAACGAGGGACACGACGTCCTTGTTCGTTTTGGTTTTTTCAAGAACCGGTTTTCTCAATTATTATTCTTATTTTTAAATATTATTTTTATTTTTCTCTCAATCTCTCTCCAATCATAAATACCTATTTTTTATAATTATTATCCATATTTATCTCTCTAATCGTTATAAAAACCAAAACTCATAACCCAAACCAAACACAAACCGTGGGCTCTAGCATCAGTTGACATATCAAAATCAAATATATAGTAAGTTCAGACATACAACTAGTTCACGCGCAGTCCCATCAACAAATCTCGCGCGCCTTGAAATAGTAGTAGTTGGTGAAGTGACTTTTTGTCAGTGTATTAGGTACAATAATAAGGTTAAGTTACCCCATTAAATTGAAAGCAATTATCATTTCCAAAGAATGTATTAGTAGAAAATTGTGAAGGAATTTTTTTTTAATAATTTGAGTTGTTTCAGAAACTGACTTATTGCGCGTTGCGAGACATGTCATTCTTTCACAATATATTAGTCCAAAAAATCAATTTAATCCAATTTCGACTTAAGTCAGTTTATGAAACAAATAACGCTTCAATGTCATGGTTTAACAAACAGAACACAAGAAAGGTTTTTTTTTTTTGTCATTTGATATCCATAGCTCTAAACCCCAAACACCTCTACCGAGACTCGAACCCTGGTTAACAGCTAAAAAGGTTAATAAGTAGAAGTTTCAATTAATACTTCGGCAAAACATTAATACTAATAATAATAACCCCTTTTATTTGAAGCAAAAATCAAACCATCATCCAGGCCCTATTTAATTGCATGAAAATGATGGATAACCATGAGAAAATTAATTTTTCATTAACTCCAATTACAAAGAAAGTTGTGGAATTCACTTCTTCATCGCGAACTACTTTCCTGAAAAATACATCCTTTTAAAAATACAAGAATTTTAATTTTAATTTTCCTGCAAATCTAAGGTGCCGGCGTATGCGGTCCACGTTCATGTATGAGAGTGGGCTTGGTTTTGATGTTGGGACAATAACAGTAATATAGGTAGGGACACGTGGATGATGGAAAGAGGAAGTGAATCGCAAGCCAAGATTCGGTTTGGAATTGACTGGCAGAAAAAGAAAGTAGAAAGACATGTTTGCATTCATTTGACAGCCACAAAAGGCAAATAAAATGGCTTCAAAATCGATCATGGATTTTACCATTTAAGGTCTAACCTAGACATACCCCTATTATAACCTCAACCAATGGTGGGGATTTTTTCATCATCCACGTACACCCATCTTTATCCCTTTAATTAGTTATATTCGTGTATGGATGACAGCAAATTAATCAATAATCAAATGAGAAATTCCTAAATCTGATTCCTTAATCTTATACTCCTTAATGGAGTTTGAATCATACTTGATGTTTCGCGTCCGTGGTTTTTGTTTGCAGATTTTGGCCGGTGATTTTGTGTAAATACAGCTTCTTTTACCTCTTTACCTATAAAAAATAAAAATAACTTGATGAAGCAAATAAGTTTTTTTATAGATTTGGAACAATTTTTTACACCACGTCGTTCGTCTAGATTTGTGTCGTATTTTTAGGCCATGTTCATAATAGTTTTGGTGGGATTTGTACTCTGTGGGGTCATGATTAAGATTTATAGTGCGGGCTTCAAGAACAGCCAACTGGAGAATGGATGTGACATATTGAGAGAAGATTTTGTGATTTATCCCTCATTTTCTTCAACCTTTGTACTCTATGAGAGAATTTTGGAAGGACCCGTCGTCTTTTTTAGAGATTTGGTCTCGAAAATTACTTTTCGGGTTTTTTTAGGTTGATTTATGTGAGGAGATAAAAAGGGCCTGAGTGAGATTAGTAGCTAGTGAGGTTCGTAGGACTTCTTTCATGATTATTTTGGATGGGATTGTATGATAAGATTGAAAACCATGTTTGTTTACAACTGGATTGAATTGGATTACTTGTATGCATGGTTTTCTTTTTTTACCCACAAACCATGGGATTCCATGTATGGTTGGCTTTTTACTATTTTTTTTACCCACTCTATGTGGGATAATGATTAGAGATTGTTCAAATTCTTGTCTTTTTTTGCAAAGTGTGTTTTTGTATTTTGAGTTGATGTATTATGAGAGAATAACAGAGAATTTGTGAGAAAATGCAGGAATTGGAACAAAATTTAATACAATTTTCAAATTACAAAAAAAAATGTACATTGAAAAATATAAGTGATTTAAAAATAAGACGAATATAAAAAATAGACAAACTAATTGGGACGGATGGAATATACGCGCATGGCAGTAATTTCATGATTAAAGATTAAAGGAACTTACCTCGGGCATGTTGGTACTTTCAAATTGGTGAGCTTGGGATGGGATAATCAATACCTGGTCCAACCTAGGTTTTCAATCAACTCATTTGCCTGACTGCTCCCTTCGAGAAGTGCGATTTTGTTCACTCTCTTTAATACAGGTAAAGATGGTGGACATTACCCTCCCTCTTAATGTTGAAATGGTATAGGTCTCACATCTCCAATACACTTTTTAGTAAGGTTGAAAATCAATTTTTTTTTTTCAACACTACCTCAACCAATAGGAGGGAGGGTAATAAGATGGTGAACAAATTAAATTTGTCGGCAAGGGAACAAGCATGCTCCAAGCTTATCAAATAACTAATAATTATTTAGTAGTTCTGGAGCATGGCCACACCTTCAACTATCCTATCCCATGCTCCAAGCTAGTTATCAATAACAATTAATTATCAATAACAATTAATTATTGGGAGAGTCCAAGGATAGTTTCCTATAAAATAATCCTATAGACCAAGATCCACCCAAATATTCTCTCCAAGACATAAGATCCACTAGAATAACAAAAAGACACGACTACCCCCACTTATACGCGACCAAACACAGATCCCACCGTCTCCCTCTCTTCCCAAGCCCATATCCACCGTTTCTGTTTTTCTGGTTTTTTTCTTGAACGGAAAATGATACTAATACAACGCAAAACCGCATCGTCAATTTCACACATGGGTTCTCTTGTAAGATTGTCGGTTAATTCAATTTTTGACTCATTTATTCGATTCGCAAAATTTTCCATTTTGCTCGCACTTTTTTCCATTTCATCATTATTCTTTTTGATATCATAGTGGATGGAGCTTGTCCTGTTGTCCAGACCCATATAAAATTAGAAAAACGCTCACTTTTTGCGTAAAAACGCGTCGGCGTCCCAAAACGCGACGATTAGTCCCTACCCTACCCTAGGGTACCCTATGAAAGTGCCTAAACCACTAAAACCCTATAATTTGAAAGTGCACCCCTAAACCTAAACCCTAGGGTACCATGTGAAAGTGCCTAAACCTAAACCCTAGGGCAAGTGCTTGAAAGTGCCTAAAATCCTAAACCCTAGGGCACCCTTGAAAGTGCCTAAAATCCTAAACCCTAGGGCACCCTATGAAAGTCCTAAAATCCAATTTACCCTTTTGTGCCTAAACCACTAAAAACCCTATAATAGGAAAGTGCACCCTTAAATTTAATGTAAGGGTACATTTGTCTAGTAAAAAAATAGAATGGACCTAAGAGAATAAAAAAAGTAGTTTGGTGGATTAGAGATGTTATGAAAACATTAGGTGGATTAGAGGTGTTAGGAAATACCTATAATGGACCCTATAACAATTCTTTATTAATTATTTTAGTGGTCCTTACGTTTTATTCATTATTCTAGGATCATACATTTATATGAAATTCATACACTTGGTCATAGATCCCACTTTCATTATGCAAAATACATCGAAGATCTCCTCTAATAAGTCCGTTTCAGGTCTCCAAAACTAATGAGCCGGCACTGTGTTTAGTGTTAACAAGGCCTTTAAACACTTTTTTTTTTAATCATATAGCACATGCACTCTTAGGCCTGTTCCACTAAGATGACTTTTTGGACTTAATGTTTATAAAGGGAGTGACTTGTCTCAAAAATGTTAAAAAGCCAGAAAGTCAAGATAGTGGAGGGGAGCGTTATCAAACTTTTTCAACATAGCCAAATGGAGGTGAACCAAGGGCTTGTACCCTAGCAGTTATTTTCTGGTTCTCTAAAGGGAAATCAGGGTTTGAGACTTGACAGAGAAGTTTGGCGTTTAGGAATTAGGACTATGGAAGTATGGATAACTTATAATCCTCCTCTGGACCAATTCACTAACCCCGTTGACAAAATAAAAAATAAAAATGGAGGTGCTATTATTACCTTCCCCGGCGTCCCAAATTCTGTGTGCAGTTGACGAGATCCAGCCTCCATGTCAAAATCCCTCATTCTCTCCGCGTCCGCAATCCCGTACCCTCCACAACGCAGACGTCTCCGCCACACTTGTCGGCTGCCTGCATGACAGCCGTGCGTATTATCCAACTTCGTGGGTCCTTTCGGTTACCTCGAAATTTTTTCTGTACTCTCCGTTTCGCTCACACCGAGAAATTTCCAACAGTCAGATCCGATGATTGATATGCCGGAATGCCCCACCACCAAACGGAGCAACCTATTCCACCATTTCTCTCTCTCTCTTTCTCGTAATTATCCGTCGAAGAAAAAATTACTAAGAAGTCTCTGGAGAGAGAGAGAGAGATGGGAGTGGAAGCACCACGTGTCTAGGGCAACACTGGAGCATAGAATGAAGATGATTGGCTGGGACCGGGTGAGGTAGGGCCCACGTGAAAAGCATCAGCAGCTGCATCTGACAAATTGGAGGCTTTTGATTGGTGTTGAAAAAGGCTGGTAATGAATTTGGGAGCACTCTCCGGGAAAAAAGACGGGACACGTATGTGCCTCTTTCACCAATGTCCTTTGCGTTTGGTGAAGGTGGGGTAGTGTACGATCAAAAGAAGAATTTTTTTGAGTGCGGGTACGGTTGACGTGGTACCCTACTGTACATCCGGGTTATCTATCTGTGTTTTGGACGGTCCAAATTTATTGTGTTAAAAACACTTTCAAATTTACTAAAATGCCATCGGCACATCCAAAATCATCGCCTAAAACACGCGCGGATGGATGGACGACTTGGATCTTTTGTATAGAGGCAAACCTTCTATCGCCACGTGGTATACTATCGGCATTGAAAAATTTTTAATTAAAAAGAAAAGAAAAAGGGTGGGTGGTTTGCCTTTTTAATTATTCCATCGGAAAAAGTCAGACATTTAAAGTCTAGTTAAATGCATGGAAATATATATAGGAGTAATACCTATTACTAGGACGCGGGGTTTAAGTTGTGCAGTCTCTGCAACGCATTAATCGCGCATAATCATATGCCATTAATAAATGTTTTTAACGGTTTGGAATGAAAACAAATTGTTCGCGCAAACACTTCGTATTTGTTGTTTGAAATCTGAAATTTCGGTGCCCAAGAACATCCAAGATTAAACTGAAGGCATTACCAGCATTATGCAATGCAGCAGCCACCCCGGATCCCTATTACTACTCCACTTTGTCCTTTTTGCGGGAGTAATTATTCGTTAGGACCTTTGTGAGAATCTCAAGTTTATAGAACAAATAGAATAAATGTCACGTTTTTTTGGGTGTTTCACTAACCTAGTTTTTTGAAAAAAATTGGTTTTTCATGGCTTTTTATGTGATGTGTTGTGAGAGAATGACCTTTCTCGGTGTTTGGAAAAAATAATTTTTTGTTAGTGGAACACCCCCTTAATATGAAATCGTATGACTGATTTACAAGCTTTAAATTACTATTCCCTTCGTCCCGTTTTAACTGACATTTACAAGTCAGTTTGCGTGCGCCTCAACTAATTCTAGGGTCCTGAAAGTAATAACCTGGGCCACCTAGCATAACCCCCAGAAGCCCTAAGAGTTTGTTGGCAAAGAAATCGAACATGAGGTCTTAGGTGGGAGCAAACCCCTAAGAGCATCTACAATGCGCTCCCTATAAATAACACATAAATTGAATCATAAGGTGTACACATAAGCATAAGTGGGGTCCAAATTTCAATCCTATGAGTTTCATAATTTAGAGACCATGTACGTACTCAATGGACTGTTGTGCCCAAACACGCACCTCACGCACGAAACAATAAAATCAAGCAAGAAACAAGACAACAAATTTACGTGGTTCGGCCAAATCGGACCAACTTCCACTGGGAGGGGGTTTTCACTGTAATCCGGAGAAAATTCGAGCTTTGTGGTTACACACTCACTCACAATCTCACAATAATGAAATCTCACAGTTCTCTCGTGTATCTCTCTCAGACACTCTCTGCCTCTCTTCCTTACATTGTGCTACCACACACCATAAACTTAGGCACATCCGAATATTTATAGAGATACAACAATAAAACCCTAATCCACTCCTTCCAGGCCTAAACCTATCCGGCCCACACGGGGTGGAATCCCAACATGGGCTACTAGAGTAATCTCTAACTTACAAATATTTTCAAAAAGTGGGACCCAAAAGAACTTTTATATACTAAAAATTCCCATAATTTTGCCCCCCAATATCAATTTTCCTCAATAAACTAAGGCTGTTCAACAAACCAGCAAGGACTATTTCTTTTCCTCTTTATTTAAAGGGCAACTTCTTGTGGCAAATACATGCATGCCCTCCTTCAAACAATAAAAAAGTTCTGTTTCTTTTCTAGTGGAAACAATTCAAACTTGAATTGCTTGCAAAAGAAATACAATTCAAACTTGAATTGTTGGTAAAAAAACACAATTCAAACTTGAATACCAACAATTCAAGTTTGAATTGGATAATGGTGCAACGAGTCACTTTCTTTTGTTTCTATTGGCAGCAACGCCCAATTTCACCAAACTTTATCTTTTGGAATAATCATAATTAAAAAAATATATTTGAGACTTGGGTCCCACTTAAAACTAGCTAGAATGTTAAATCTAGCAAATGAGTTGAGAGCCATCCTTAAGACTATTCTTAGGAGCATGTTTGAGGATCTCATTGAACACCAATTGGAAGAATAGTAGCTAAGTACTGTATTAAATACTAGGAGCTAGGGCTGCAAACGAGCCGAATCAAGCCAAGTTTTAAAGTGTTCAGGACCGTTCATTAAGTTTTTAAGCGAACTCGAACTGAGCTTGAACTCCACGAAAATTTGACGAACCGAGCTTGGCTAAGTTTGAGTCAAACTCGAACTTGTTCACGAGCCTTAAAAAGTAAAAATATTTTAGATATTTATATTCTTATGTCTAGAACTACTAATAAAATTTTCAGTTTTTACATAAATAAGTTCATACATAAACAAAATTATAAAAAACATATTAATATGGAAGTATATAGTACCTTTAAAGGTTTATAAATACAAGTTATAAAATTTTCATTCTCTACATGTAAAACTTCATACATATTGAAGGTTATATGTGAAAATTTAAGAGATATATACATATACTCCGGGTTCGCGAGCATAACTGAACCGAATACTATCATATTCTGGTTCGGCTCATTTACTAATCGAGCCTAAAATTGAGTTCACTTTGGCTCGTTTAGTTCCCGAACCGAACTCAAACGAGCTTTTTACCAAGTCGAGCCTTGAATAGTTCACGAACGGCTCGGTTCATTTGCAGCCCTACTAGGAGCCTCACCTAGGAGCTATTGTAGAGCATCAAGGATGTTCTAAGTCCCAATGCAAGACCACTTTGTCAACCGCTTGGGGTTTCGTAAATCCAACTTGTTAAATAACATTATTATTACTCATTTTACATCAACTTTTACCTCCATTTTACACTTTTTACATCATTTTTTACATCAATTTTTACCTCTACTTTTAAAAATTATCTTCTACTTTTACCAATTAACTCTTTACCTATTAACTTTTCAAAAGAGCAAAACAATAATTGTACAAACTTTAACTCATTAACTTTGCAAAACGCATACTTAGTAGGAACAGCCAAAATGAACTACTCAACAATAAAAAAGGGAGGGAGGGGAGTATTTATTTTGCCTTTATTTCAACATATATTGAGCTCAATGTGCAATTTACTCGAAAGTGAATTACACCTTATGTATGCAAGGACGAAGTACAAAACATAAACACACCCGAGGTTGTCCCAACAGATAGGGTGAGTGTCTAACTTTGGGAGTAATTTCCTTGGTCAGGAGTTCGATTCCCTGCAGGGTGAGTACCTATGCTAAGTGAGAGGCCGTGACTGGTATAGGTTGTGCTAGCTCCCTCTGAGGTTTGGATAATACAACGGGTCCAATTAGTGGTCTGTTGTAGGGTTGTTCCTTGGTTAAAAAAAACGAAAGAGTTATAACACCCTATGCAACCTGAATACCTAATGTATAACTCGAACACTAGTCTCAGATAAATGCATAGTACCGAAAGATTTTAGGACATCAAAAGGAAGTGCTCCTTGAACATATGATTAATGGAAAATGATATGCTTACACCATATTTGGGTACCCTAAGTGTACACCAGCCCATTTCAACCGTCCAAAAGCGTTTTGGACGCTCAAGATTTTTTACAAACTATTCGCGTGAATAGTTTAAACTCTTTGCGCGAATAGTTTGTAAAAAATCTTGAGCATCCAAAACGCTTTTGGACGGTTGAGATGGGCCGGTGTGCACTTGGAGTATCCAAGTGTGTGTACCCATAGATGAGTTGTATAATACTCCAATATTTTAGAAAAGCAGTTAAGTGATCCTACCACGTTTGATTGGAGAGTTTAACTTTTACTATGTTTTAGTATAACTTATACGAATTTGTTTGAAAACTTAACGAGTTTCCAATTCAAAAAAAAAAAAAAAAAAATTGAGCTTGGTTTGTAATGTAACAAAACGTTAAACGAACTTTTAACAAGCTACCCGGATTCATTTACTATTGTTATTGACGTTCATTTAGTCTACTTTTTGTAAGTTACTAGTGTTTTGCAAATCACACAAGATCGAAGGCCTAAATTGTAACGACTCGCGCCAGTTGACTTGCTAACTTTTAGCCTAACCACGTGACTCAAGGTTAACTTCAAAATTATACGGTAGCTGCCTGGGTTTCCTTATATATCGAATTCTCTTTCGATAATTTCCCGATGCGGGACTTCGGCATCCAATGGGGTCTCACGTGAATTATCAAAGTGAGATCAATCATGGCCTGGGTGGCTGGTCCGGTGACAATTTGCATTGGTTGGGCCAGTGGAAAGATCAACCCTCCAATGAGATAATTAAATGAAGCAATAATTAGCTTATCTACTTAAGCTTCATCCACTACCCATTTTAGCCCGGACACCTGAGTTATCAAAAAATAATCATACCAAGCTTAGATTTCAGTCATTATTCATTATCCATTTCAAACTATCAAGGTCAAAAGTATGGCATAAAAGCCTAGCGGTTATCTCCTAGTTCTCCTATAAGGGAGACTAGGGTTCAAGTCTCAGCAGAGACGTTTGGGGGTTTAGGGCTATGGATAGCTTTTAGACCCCTTCCGGACTAACTCACTAACCCCCACCCATTGATGTATATCAAATGGCAATAAAAAAAAAGAAGGTAAAACTTAAACCTTGCTGAGATGATTAATTTTTTTTTGGTACATCAGAAAGCAAAGAACAAATACAAATGACAAATACAACATACAACCAAAGTCGAGAACATCAACGCAATGATCAACCCAAGTCCACCCAAGACTGAGTTCCAGAGGAGAGATCTGCATCAAACTTCAACCGCCGCCGTCGCTCCGCTGCTGTCGAACCCGTCTGCTGCCGTCTTCAACGGAAGCCATTGAAAGCTGGCCCTCGAAAAAGGTGATGTGCATCACAAAAATGAAGGGGAGAATGGATCTCAACCCAAAAGCACAAGAGATGGAGAGGAGAGGAGAGAGGATTTAGAGCTAGGGATGACTGAGGCCTGAGGGAAAGGGAGGAAGGAAGGGAAGAAGAAGGGGGGAAAACAGGGGAAAAGGGGGGGCGGCGGGGGAGAAGAAAAGGGGAAAAAGAAAACCCTAAGTTCTCCAACTCTCTCTCTCTCTCTAGACTATCATCAAATTGCTGATTTGACTCCTAATAACCCTGCTGAGGTGTAATTGCTGAGGTGATTACAGAGAGCCAGCAGACTGATTAATCAATCATTTTTTAAACAGAGCTTAATCAATCCAAAACTCCTTAATACTACTTAAGAGTCTCCCATGTGATGATCGCTCATGTGACTCTCGTGTAATGCAAAATAATCTGAAAATGGAAGGAACAACGATACATAAGACTGGAAGCCAACCACAAAATTTGCATTTCAACTCTGACCGGTTCAGAATTCCAAAAGAAATACTGCATGTTACAGAGTCTATTATTTCTTCACCAACTGAATTTAACTCAAAAATTAACTCTTCTGATAACCCTCCATTACAAATGGACAGGTGGAACCAATTTTCACAGCAGAAAAACATAATTCGTCGTATAAAATTATTGCCATATGAATTCCTCCCACAAGCATTATCTTACGAGGAGCAAGAGGATACAGATCTTAGTTGACAACATCAAGCACCAGCTTA
The DNA here is from genome assembly GCA_016920895.1 of Vaccinium myrtillus. Lineage (NCBI taxonomy): Eukaryota > Viridiplantae > Streptophyta > Magnoliopsida > Ericales > Ericaceae > Vaccinium > Vaccinium myrtillus. The sequence continues at coordinate 5,651,383 of CM029277.1, read as the reverse complement.
CGAGACTTGAGAACGGACCACTTCATACGCCTGTAATAACCAGCTTGAAGCAATGCCAATGACAGGACAAGTATCCACTTGAATCCCATCTGAATCAAGAAAGTAGCATACATGATAAAATTACTACCTCCTACATAGAGAAAAAACAACTTACAACATATGATTATTTGGATGACGTGGGAGTAGCACTTTCAAAAACAACAATAACAATGGGTGTTTTGGTTTCAGAATGGAATGACCTCACGTCATTAGGTGGGAAAATTATGTGAAAACTCTATTTGCGTAAGAATTTGTATTGAAACATAATGGTACTGTGAAAGTCGGCATACCAGTTTTCTTTCTTCCATTTCTGGTTCCGCAGCCCATGACAAAAATGACACAACATCTTTCCCCATCTGCAGAAATATTAGGGAGGAGAATGAGTTTTTAACTACCGCCTAGGGTTTAGGAGAAACAAGCGCAACACAAAACAATTTTAATAATAAATATGCGAGCCTCCTCTACTACCAAGTAAGGGAGAAACCGACCTGAGCTTCTGTTGCCGGGGTACCATCTTCATACTCAACAGCTCCATCAATAAGCATTTTAGGCATTGCAATAGCTCCACCAGGGAAATAAGGATTGTAATGCAAACCTTCACGGATCTACAATGCCATGCCAATCTAGGTGATTAAGCAAAAAAAGAGGTAGTACCTAAACTTACTCGAAAGTAGTACATGCAAGGTCAGTCATGAATATCTATTTCAAATGGTATTCTACAAGCACAAAGCAAACGTGTGGTGGTTTTGCATAATACCATGGTCTTCACATTTTCTGAAACCACCCCACAAGCAATTCAAACCCAGATGGAAACCCTTCCCTCTAAAACCATAATCAAGCATTCCACCAAATTGAACTGATGGTGGGGAAAGATGCACAGAGTGCAAATGAATGCTTATGCTCAAAATAAGGACATAGCGTTTTGTATCTGATTATTCACCAACAACCAAAATCGAGCAGCTTACATATGCAACACGAAATGTATAGAAATAACTATCCTTACTTTCCTATAGAGAGTGGAATCTCTGATGGCTTCATGACATAACACACCGCACGACAATGAAATGTAACCATAAGTGGCATACAATCACTACCTACCACTACAACTGGCACAAGTCATTACGAAATTTATGTCCATTTTTTAGCTGCTACTAAGCCAAAAACTTAATTTTTTTGTAGCTATAGCAGCCACTGGAGCTGTGGCAATAACTGCATTCTTCTTCTTCTTTTATTCACTGACCGAAGTCATATCCCTAAACAAAGTGATAAACATCAAGGAGCAATTTCAAGAAGAGACTTACTGAAACACCAGCAGGAGGATCATGGTAACCAGTTAGAAGGGCAAATACATAGTTCTGACCATTGTGACGAGCCTGAAATGACAAATAGTACGATTTTATAGACATAGACAATACAGAATCCCTCAAAAAGAAATTAGAAACATAAAACAGGAATTACTTTGGTGATAAGACTTAGATCAGGAGGATAGGCTCCTCCATTAGCAAACCTAGCAGCTTGTTCATTGGAATATGGTTGTGGAAAACGATCACTAAGTTTACCAGGGCGAGTAAACATTTCACCCTCATCGTTAGGTCCATCAACAACCTCAATCTCAGCTGCCATAGCCTTTGTTTCCTCTTCTGTATATGCTACACCCACCAAGTCACGATATGAAATTAGGCCCATAGAATGACAGGAAGCACAGACTTGCTGATAAACCTGATGACCGCGACGAATTCTGCCCAAGTGAAATAGAACATATCAAGTTTACTGTTGCATAAAAAGTGTCCAATAAATGTAAGCACATAAAAAGTACAATACAGTGTTCCGAAGGAATTGAATGGTCTACTTAAGACAAAAGAAATCCGTGAGCAAATACTAAAGATCATTGCTGCTGCAGGAAGACGCCAAGATATTTCCTTTTGTCAAAAAGCTACAATGCAAATGGATGAAAACATTACATGATGCATAGCAAGATAAGTGGTGCTCTGTAAGGAAAATAAGGCCAGGAAATGAGCAACTCGGATTTAGTAGTCAAATTGAGGCTAAAATTGTTTTGGTTCAAGGGTTGTGACCATAAATCAACCATATTTGACAAGTTAAGAGAAAGCATTTCATGGACTCAACAATACTCACGAGCCATGGTCATATGAACTCAGAATGCCTTGATGAGGCCAAGGATAGTTTGGACATGGTAGACCGTGTTCAGCCTCATCAGCAGATGCTATTGTTGTGAAACTCAAAAGCCCTGATACACCAGCTCCAAGCAGTGCAAACGTTCTTAGGTATTCCGTGCCAGGAGATCCATCTTTGTTTGAAAAACGGGTTGACAAAACTGGAGGGACCTGCAGAGTGTCATGGAAGATACAGTAACTGTCAGTGATGAGCACCATCAATCAAATACTAGTTGAAAATTCAGGTACCAAGGGATTTTTTAAAAATAACCTAGTTCAAACCTCCCAGGCTGTAATTAACTTAACAATTAACACCACTCTTGCCAATTGAAGATTAACAACCAGTACAAAACCTAATCATTTCATAGCCAATTGCAACATGCATAACAACGATCGAAGTTCCTCTTTTCTTACGGTTTGCTATTGCACTACCCCAGAACCCAACCAAGTTCCGGGAATTCCAAGAGCTTACATTCTTTTCCAAATATCATATTAGCAAACTAGTACAGCACCAAAGTTCACAAACACTAATTACAAGAGACTTACTTAAAACTATCATGGCCTAAAAACAAGAATCTCCCCCAGAGCAAAAACTTGATAATTCGTACCAAGATATCCATAAAAGGCAAAAAAAAAATAATATATATATCTTCCCATGCTGCTCTTAATTTTCTCGTGTGGTCATATGTTTGTATGTGCGATGAATTTCAAGGATTGTCCAAAAGCGTAGAAAAGTTAACACAAAAACAAACAAGAACTTAAAAGTGCTTCGTATAGTTTAGCAGATCCCCCCTCCAAAACTCCATAACGATGAAATCGCCAAAGCACGCCTCTGATTCACCGCCTAAAATAGAGATCTCCCTAGAGCACAAGACTCAACATTCAATATAAGGTATCAAAGTGGACCACATTTTTGCTTTTATAACTTTCACTTGACATTAACACACACACACACACAGAGTGTATTTTCAGATAATTTAACGTATTATATAATATTCAATGATTACGCCTCGAGTTAAATGATTATGCCCTGAGGCTACACGTTGCATCATGAGAGATAAAATGCCGCGCATTGCGCATTCGCCTTTCACTAGACCCTGATGCATTTGCCAGACTTCAATCTCAGACATCATTATGTTGAAACCTCACCTTATTTCTTGTAAAGAGAAGGGAAATGAGCAGAAAGAAAAGAAGGCATCAAACGATGCATGCTTTCTATGCACATCGCTAGACATTGTTATGGTATCTTGAAGTTCAGTTATTAGCTACTGTGAATAATCTATATGAGGCTGTGTTGTGAAAGAGAGGTACATCCCCCAGAAAACATTTTTGAAGTGTAGTTTTTAGATTGCTCAACATCGACACAACTCCCCTTCCACCCCTCCCACCAAAAGGTAAAGAGTTCATAGTCACAAACTTCTTAAATACTACTAACCAAGCAATAACCAGGCCATCAAATGCTTCCATCTCTTTCCAAGAGATTTGACCCAACAAAAAGGGAATTTCTCCATTGATGGCCTATGCCATATGGAAACCACTAAAGCCAAGACGTTGGAGTCCCGAACTAAACTTCATGCATTTCTTCTAGTATGTGTTCGAAGAAGAAAAGGAGAAAACATCACATCTGATGGGGGTGAGAGGATGAGTTTTCGATGTTTCGTGAAACCGAACAAGTGTTTTGAATATTATATTGAAGTGAACTGTCTGCAAAAATGGAAGAAAATCATATGCTGAGAGACAAGTAACTCAATTTACCAGTACCTGATCAACGGTATTCATTGCCACAACAGCAATTACTGTCCATTTGCCGCAAAAAAGCTGAAAACTGATCTTAACGAGGCCTACGGAACTTGCAAATATCTTATGTGTATAAACAAATACTAACTCGAGTGCACTTGCTATCTGCCCTAAAACAAGAAGGAAAATCCCAATACAGACACCAATACACTAAAAACAACATAGACTGAATCCCATGTAAACATTGAATTCTAAGCTACAGAAAATTATGGCCAGTGAAACAAGTGCTGAGAAGCATGGAACCTCAAATATCATACACAACGACAAAATTTGATGAATTCCACATGGCGCGACACAAAGGAGGAAAATTAATCTTACAGTGGATTGAAATTGAGGTCTACCCTTGATTAACTTGTGGATCAATCTACCAGCCATGTTAGCCAAATCTGTTCATTGAATGAAATAAATGAAAAGCTTTTTGTCATCAAGAGCTCAATTTTACTTTTCACAGTACAGAAGGGGCAATGAAACAAGCTTTGAAATGATACCATAAGCCAAAAAGGGCAAAGTAGTGACTAATTATCAAAATGTACACCTACAGATCAAACAAAACAAAGCAAAAAGGATTGTTCCAGCCAAGTGCCATCCTCGTATAATGGCATGTGGGAAATTTTATGCATTATAACCATCAGCAATCCACTATGAAAAGCAATGTTATCTACTATTTCAGCAGCAAACTGTCAACTACATAACCATCACACAAAACTAAGCAACAATGCTTTCACATAACTCTGAATGGAGCTAAGCAAAATTAGAAAATACTGACAGGTTCGGCAACTTAAGAGCCAGGACATAAAAAAGAAGATAGTTATAAGGAAAAGCTGATTCAAAACCGGAGAGTCTACATCATAAAGTTTCAGCTGTTACTTGCTAGTAGCTTCCAAGTCTTTTGTTCATGTCCCAAATTTACTAGTTTGCTAAGCTTGATTCAAAACTGGATCATCTATTTCCGACTGTACACACAATTTTAATTATTGAAGTTCAAGAGATAATCTTAGCCCTTAGTTCTGCATCCCTAGAGGTGAGATGCTTCTGAAACATGTACTGTAAGACTAACTCTTCTTCCCTAGCAAAATTTTTTCTCTCCTTCATCCTCTATCCACCCTTTCAAATCCTTACACTTTATAGCTTCTTAGCAACCACACTCTAAATTGATTAGTTCAATTCTTTACCATTGATTAAAACCTGGAACATTCTAAAATCACAAAACAGACAGCGAGTCTCCATAAAACAGAGAGTGAGTCTCCACATTATTTGTTTAGAAAGTTTCCTTTTCGGGGAGGGTGTGGGGATAAGAAACCCAATCATCCATACATATCCAGCATAAACATTGCTTGGCAGTTGTAAACAAAAACAAGGAGAAAAAAAAAAAAACTACATGGACTTGGTAATTGGTACAAGTGTATCCAGTATATACAATGCTTGGTATTGCTAAACAAAAACGAGAAAAAAAAATTACACTGACTTGGTAAATGGTACAAATGTATCACCTTCTAATAGAAACCAATATATCGACCCAAATATAGTTCTATATCACGGTCATAATCCATCAAAGTTTGACCTTTCTAACATATATAACAATTAACAGCGACCAATGTGGAAATTGATGGCCAAAACAGATAAGACAACCACCTCAAAAGATCACACACCAGCACTTTATTGGATCCTAAAAATGGTTCATGTACACAGTGGTGGCAATGATTGAATTCAACAACTGTATGTTAATGTGAAGATCAAATACAAAACTCTCATAAGAGAACCCAGTGGCAGAGCTAGGTTTTGAATTCAGGCTGGCGAGGTTCGATGGGAATCCACCTGTGTTGTTACACGTTGTTCCGTAAAAATGTGAAGATGAAGGTTGGGTGTAAAATCATATAATTAGATTTTGTCGTGGGTTTTGTTTTCCATTAGAACGAATAGAAGCTTGATTCCACTCTCCTGCGGTCTTCAAATGAAAGCCATTCCATTGAGATATTGTTGTTATGAGCCAAATCATTCATTTTAAAAAACGCGATCCATAAAATAGCAACGAAGGAAATAAAGTTGTATATTAGCAGGTGCCAAACCAAATTCCATTAGTGTGAAAAAAATTCCAAGGTCTCAATATGGGATTAGGGTGGCACCTATCCCCCACCCCCACCATGTGGCTCCGTAACTGAGAGAGCCAAAAGCACATTGGCAGCTCAATACTCACTTTATCAGGATTAACCTGGCTAGAAAATTGTTAAAGAAGCTCATATCAAACAACGTATTATCTGAAACGATAAAACTTAAAATTCCCAATGAGCAAAATAAACATCCTCATCTCAATTCGAGATGGCGAAAATCCTTACAAAATACGTAACACTATTCGTATATCTCGTTTATACCAAGTGGAAGCGTTGCGCTAAGTAGGTGAAAGATGAAATTGCATTATGCAGATTGTACACTACAAATTTACAATTACCATAAGATGAGCTATGAAGCAAGAAAACAGATCGTGATTCGTGAGAGATTCCACTGGGATGAGAAGGGGCAGCGGAGAATTGAAGAGAGAGAAGACTTACAGAGACGGCGGGGGCGGCCGGAAGCAGATCGACGGCGAATTTGTTGCCAACTCACAGAGAGAGAGAGAGAGAGAGAGAGAGGTCGATCCAAATATCCAATGAAGTGATGCTGCAGAAGAACGACACTAGAGAACTTTTGGTGCCAATGGCCCAATAATAAGGTGAAAGCCCAGTTTAGTTCTCTTTGGTGGGCCATAAGACTTTTGGGCTTATAAACCGTTTACTTAAATTTATATGTAGAATTGGGTTAGCCCATTGAAGTGTTTTTAAGTTAAATGAAACTTTTACTCAATTTTTAACTCAAATTTGAGTAAATATATGAGTAAGGCCTCAATATTCTCTTTGTTTTGATAATTTTTTTGGGTAATAAACAATTTTAAAATTTTTAGAAGAAGAAAAAGGTAAATTCTTTTACCATATAGATGTACCGAATAAGAAAAACGCTAACCCCATTCATTAAATGTAAATAAACAAAAGAATAAGAGCAAAATAAATAAATTTTAAATTTAGCTTTAAGCATATTACGCTCCTTATCTGAGCGGTCAAAAATAAAAAAAATAAAAAGTAGCACGTCAACTTATGTTTTGTCGCAAATCATGTTGGAAATTACTTCTCAAAACCAGAAATCAATATACACACGTTTAATTAGAAAATTTTGACTCTCGCGAAGAAAAAAAAAGGGACAAATTTCAGAGTGCATGACAAAAAAAAGAATGAAAAAATCATTTTTCTTTGTGAAGCTAACAAAATTTTCAGTCCAAAACTTGAACAATATATTGTACGACTAATAATGCTGGTTTATTTTCCAAAAAAAATAAAATAAAATTGGGGGAGTGATTTTCAACACACCCTTTTTATTAAACATTAAAATTTTGAAAACCGTCTTCTAAGAAAAAATTTGTGTAAAAATTTATTTATTTTGTAGACAAAAATATAATGAGGCCCGATCAAGTCCGTGTGTGGATAACTTACTACCCTATTTCTTTTTTTGGGGGTGTGAATATCAATTACCAAAAATTGACCCTATACATGTGAATTGTGGGGGCCACTGCAGGGTCAACAATGCAACATTCAGAAGGTTTTTGCGGGTAAATCTCCAATATTCAGAAGTTTTGGGTAAAATATATGAAACTACGAATCTGCATACTTCATGCCTCAAATCCACTCCACTGACTGCAGCCCTAACTTGCTGCCCTCTCTCCCTCTCTCCCTCTCTCCTCGTTTGATAATCGACCAGAATCCGAGAATTTTGAGGGGCCTCAAGCATGGCAACGGCAGCTAAACCTTTCAGCGGCAACATTAAGGCAAGATTCTCTCTCTCTCTCTCTCTCTCTCTCTCTCTCATATGTGTGTGTAGATAGTAATTTACTGTTTGGTTGCTGAGAAGGGAAAGGAAAGAAATGCGAAAAATAGCCTTATATTCTTTGCTCTATGGCCAAAGAATCACCTGTTTTTCGACTGCAATGTAAATGGGTATCATCATTTTCACCAGCAGTGGTCAGATGCTCTGGGTTGGATAGCTGGTCGGGCTAGGGCCTAGGGGTGAATCTACTTCCATTATTGTTCTCAGGCTAGTCTTTTCAGTTGTTGTATACCCACTTATGGAGGGAAAGGAATGGTTTTTTTTTTTTTTTTTAAACGAAATCAAAGTTGTGTCGAATCTGTTATTTGTGGGCATTGAAAGGGATGTGAGAGCAAGTCTCATTGGGTGGAAGTTGCCTATATCTGCTGAAAATAGAAAATTGTGTTCTGTCTGGGACTTGCCTAATAGATGTATAATGCAGTAGTTTGTTTGTAGTGGTGGTTAGTTTCTTTTTATTCTGTTATTCTTTGTATAGGCTCTCAAGGTTATCCCCTTGGCCTCTTGTTTCTTGGTGGTGTTCCTTAATAAGAATTAGTTAACCAAAAAAAAAAATCAGCCACCAAAAGTGTGATTTTTCTTTTTGCTAATGGGATTAAAATCTTCTGCATTGGAGTAGGTTTGTGAGAGCATGCCAGGTGTTCTGCGTACTTCGTGAACGTCTGACTAAAACATTTCTAACACAGATATCATTCCCTTATCTGAGTGTCGATTATCCTAAACAATTATTTCATATATTTAGAAGGATATATGTATCATAGAAAATAACATTCTTTGTGGGGTAAGTTAAAAGATTTATTGAACAAACCCGATCATTACAGGTGCTAAGGGGCATTCCCTAGATGAACTAACCAACTAGCCACTCACACTACATAGTACAAAACAAATATCACAACCACCAAAGGAAAACAAACAGGAATACTCCTCAGGAGCAACCCCTGGGACTAAACACGTTGCTGCTAATAGCCCAATTGCAGCAGATTAGAGTGTTCACATCTATCCTTCGGATAGGCCTCCAAGATCTAATCACAGCTCTCACGTCATTCCCAATTCTGGCCACCAACTGATCCTCAGAAGAGCTAACCCCTGAAAAATTCTAGTGTTCCTCTCCCTCCAAATATTGTACATACAAGAAGCTAAGGACAACTTGAACATCAGATGTTGAAGAGTAGTCCCACCCCTGTGCAAACTAGTCCATCTTACTCCATCTGTAAGACCAAGCCTCTGCCTTTGAACTCCATTCTTTGCCATAAAGGAGGACCAAATCTGGGTAGAAAACGGGAAATCAAAGAACAAGTGCTCATGTGACTTCAGCCCACTACAACAACAGGACAACTAGGGTCAGAAGCAACCCCCCGCTGGCACAATCTATCCCTGGTTGAGAGTCTGCCCAGAATAATCATCCAGTGGATAAAAGACCATCTAGGAACATGGTATTTGAACCAGACGACTTTATACCAGTCCACCATAGGCCCAGAGGATCTCAGATTACTCCTAGCAGATTGCTCAGAATAACTCTTGTTAGCAGTCAAAGTCCAGGAAACCGAATCCTCATGCTGAAATAACATTTGTTAGTACTTCATATTCAAAGTTTGTTGTGCAGTTTTTGAAAAATCTTGAGAAGTCACTTGTCATGGAAAATCCCTATATGCCAGGCTAGAAAATCATCCATTTTTACCAATTATGCTCCGTTTTTAACCTGGAGCTTGTGAAATTCTGACGTTGAAGTTGGAAATTTTCACAGATACTCTCTCATGGCTCGATTTTTGGTTCTTGCTATTGCACAAACTCTGATTGGTTCTTATTGACCGGCCATAATTTCACTTTCTACATGTCATATCAAAAGCATGGGAAGTAGTTTTAGTGTTTTGGATTCTAACATTTCCTTTCATAACCTCTTGAGCTGAGACAAGTTTCTTATCATACTGTTTGTTGGTGACTGCTGTACTTAAAAGTCTAAAACCAGTTTTAACTTTCAAGCTTATGGTCTCTACCTTGACTTAATTATCATTGTTGCCTAGACTTGTATAGAGACTATGGAGGAATGAGTATAAATTCAATCTTTCATGCAGAAAGCTCTTGCTGGCCTGAGACGTATCAATTTGGAAGGTCTGAGATGGAGAATATTTGATGCCAAAGGCCAGGTTGGAATTATCTACCGTTCTCCTTTTCTTTTCTTCCGTCGTGTGTTTTCAAGATTACGTAGTGTGATGGCAGTCTTTCAACTGATTTTGCGAAGGATTTAGTCAGATGACGGGGTGAATAATTGATTTGATTGTCTTTTTTATGCAAAACTTGATTATGAAAATCTGTACTATAAACTATCCCTTCTGCTTGGATTTATGGATTTTGTTATTGGGAACTTAATTTGCTTGTAATTTGTGATCAAAATAATTACTGTGACTTGTCATGCAGGTCCTCGGGAGGTTAGCATCTCAAATATCGACTGTGATTCAAGGAAAGGACAAACCAACATATGCACCTAATCGCGATGATGGGGATATGTGCATTGTGCTTAATGCAAAGGATATTTGTGTCACAGGGAGGAAACTTACAGACAAGGTTTATTACTGGCATACTGGGCAAGTACCATAACTACTGATCTCTACTTATTTTTGCGTACGTTTACATAACACAAATGTTAAGAATAGTTGCCTTATCGGGTTCAATTTTGGGGATCCAGGGGACCTGCTGCGTGCAAAGCGCAGCAGCATCTGCTGTGAATTGGAACAGCAAGGATTTGGGTAAAAAACATGGATGTCTATTCCTGGTCTTTAAGCCACACTTGGATCTTGTTGGTTCCTAAAACAAGTAAAACTGCAATAAAATTTCCCTTTAATCTTCTCTCATGGTCTTCTAAAATTTCCCTCTCTCTCAACAAATTGAGGTGGAATATTTTAGAGAGAGGACAGTGAGAAACCACACGCAGCATAAGACAAAGGGGAAAAGTTGTGCAAGGCGGAGAAGATGTCAACCAAGTTAACAGACCGAATTGCGGAGTCGTAGAGAGATGCCGTTCAAGTTGTAGGGCTCTTCCTCTCAATCGGTCAAATGTGATATTATTTGGGTTGTCGAATTAGAGCTTCAGTCGGTAGAGGTTTATTCATAATTCGGACTTGAGTTGAAAGATTGACCTAGCCGGAAAAATAAATAAAGAGAAGTAATAGCAGAGGAAAGAAGTTCATTTTTGTTTAGAATTTCTAGCCTAACAATGAACTTTTTTTGGCTCATAGGTATGTGGGCCACCTCAAGGAAAGAAGTTTAAAAGATCAGATGGCAAAGGATCCTACTGAAGTTATTCGCAAAGCTGTCATGCGCATGCTTCCGAGAAACAAATTGCGTGATGTAAGTTCTAATGCGTCCTCTTTTTCCCTGTTAAAGGCCTAATTAGATCTATTTGAGCTTGATTTTACTTTTCAAGTTAATTCACTTTCTATTGGTACTTTCTTACTGCTTTGTAGAATAGCATCTTTTGTTCATGATCTATACTGAAATGAATTTAAAACCAAGCAAAATAAAGGAAGAAAAATCTGATAACTTACTGACAATACCTTATATGGAAACCCTGAGTGTTAGAATGCATCTGGCTTTATAGACAGAATTATCGGGTTATTGGCGGCTAGCAATAGTTTTATCCAATTGATTTTACACGAAAGAACAATGTTTGTCTGATTCCGAAATGAATCATCTCCAAGAGGAGTCACGGTCTAATGGATTTTCAGTTTTTCACTCTCACTTGATATGCTTCCCCTGGAGATGCAGTGAAACATCGTGATGGTACCCTATAATTGGTTAATGATTGTTACTATTAATTTGATGAAGATCAAGGGAGAGGAGAGGAGAGGGCTAATTGTAGCAACTGTTTATATATCCAGGATAGAGACAGGAAGTTGAGGATATTTGCTGGCGGTGAGCACCCCTTTAGCGACAGGCCTCTTGAACCATATGTGATGCCTCCTCGACAAGTACGGGAATTGCGCCCGTGTGAGACGGGCAATGATCCGAGCTGAAAAGAAGGCCGAGCAACAAAAACAAGGGGGTATGGATACTAGAAAGGGCAGGAAAAAGGAAGAGGATAAAGCGGAATTAGTAGAAGCATGAAGAGGAGTTGTACGCACGCATTCGATGGCCAAAGCCTTTGCTTATTTCTCCTGTAACTCAAAAGGTGACATTGCCATTTTGAGTCTTGGGCCGATCTTGAAAGTGTATTTGTTCACAGGATTTTGTTTAGTTTTTCATCTGTTCTTTTCGGATTGGTATGTGTTTTTCATCTCCTTCCTATGTTCAAATGGGCCTGGTTAGCCTGCCTTAGTCCAATTCGAAGCTCGAATCGTTTGTACTAGGTGTGATTTATTTTTTGCAGTTCTTATGATTCTGCAGGATCTTGTTCATGGATTCAAGATAGCATTGATTCAAATAATAGTTAATGCCGACTCATTTTCCTCTTTATGGATTACAAAATGCCCTATATGCCTGGAGTAGCTATTTTCTCTTGTTTTTCAGTACTCTCTTCAAAGTTAACTGGAGTGAAACGTTATAAGAGAGGATAAAATTTAATGATGTAAAATTTTCATCCCCCAATTTATTAAGAGAACAATATTATGGGCTGTTTTTTTTAAAAAAAATTCAAGGATTTTGTTAAGAAATTTGATTGCCAAGAGTCGAAGATGTTAACTTTGAAGATCTAACTTGAAACCCAACCCAAGGGGTCGGTGATCAAGACTTGGAGCTTAGGATTTGATCAAGACTTGGAGCTTTTCAGGTTATTTCTCTTTTGGAACTGGTCTAAGGTCTTGGGTTTGAAACTTTTCAAAGTGTTATTAACTCTTTGGAAGTGGATCATATAGAGCTTTGCTTCAACTTTAATTGGTCTATCTGCAAAACTTGGGAGGTGGAATTGAGCCTCTAGGATTAGTGCGTGCTGTAAATTAGTGTAAATTTGTTCACCTTCACCTAATGAGAGTGAACAAAAAAACTTTCAAAAAGACCCAAAGAAAATGTGAGACGTAGTAATGTACGTAAATGTGGTAAATTCTAGTGTAAATTTGTTCACTTTCACCCGTAGACCTTTTTTTTTTTTTTTTTTTTTTTTGAAACTTCAAGATGTTAACAAAACTCTCACTTTGATTGGTGAAAAAAATGTCTACCGTTAAATATCTAGGGTCCACCGCCTCTGTAATGTCATCTTATCAAAAAGTGGTAAATCCAACCTCAATGACAGCCACCGGAATCTCCAACTCTTAAAGTGATGTAATTCCAACCTCATTCCACGAACAAATTTGCACTAGTGAAATTCATTTGACTTTAGAGTTCATAACCCTCATCAAATGATCATTATCACATAAACCGACCTGAACTCAAATTGTAAAAAATGAAAATCAAAATCAAGTAGTTAACAAAATCAATGTGCCCATACAACAGTGGAATTGGAAATGAGCTTAGAAAAGAGATCAGCAAACACAAACTTGTAATTCAAATTTTCACAATCTTCTCTGGAAGAAAATACACAAACGTGTCGACCAACTGGTACATGTCCAAGAGTCGCAAAGAAGAGAAAAATTACAAATCGATACAGGAGGGAAACAAAAAAAGATTTATACCGAAAAAAGAAAAAGAAAAAAGAGTACTATATGATCAGATTTTCCAATCTAGCGAAGCGAAAATCAAAATAAAAACCAAAATTTGATTAATACAAAGAATACATGCAAACCTTTTTTCCTAAAGCCCCCCAAAAAGGACCAAATAAAAATAAACACAGATTCATCAAAAAAAAAAAAATAAATAAAATAAACACAGAGAAGGTCAAGCGACTTTTGAGCTTCTATCTTTACAAAGAATATGCCATTCCTGCAGTACAGCCGACTGAAGAGCGCGATGCTCCACCTCCTCCGCAGTTAATTTCGACAGAGTTGAAGGCCCCTTGGGCTTCTTACCGTCTTCCCCACCATTTTCTTTAGCGCTCTCGTTCTTATCCTCTTCATCCTCTACTTCGTTTTCCTCATCGGATTTTGGAGTCTTGGGAGGCGGTTGAGCTGCCTTTAGAATGGCTATCCGTTCCATTGATGTCCGTAGCCTCTCAGCAGCAGCAACTTTAACTTCATCTTCCGGCATGTACTCCACACCCCCGTCTGTGAGGTCATCTAACCAAGATTGTAAATCTGAACTGATTTCCTTAGTGATTGAGGCGTCAGAAGCACGAACAACAAATTTGCATATCATTGTAGTCGTCTCATCCCCCAAGTCAACGTTTCTGCTCACCTCACTAGCACCGAAAATCATCATGCCCACGAACCCTCCATACCATGTCTTTGCGGCAAAGCAAAGCTGTTCAGGACACAAAAGTTAACTAAAATCAAGCTAGAATAGCATGGAGTGCTCCAACAAGATAGCAAGACAGGCATGGGTGGAGGATTTCTTGTTGGGGAAAATTGTATTCAGATTCACAGGATGTGTTTTTCCAAAATAACATGCTAAAAACTATACTAATCTAAGCAATAAGCCGATAATAAAGATGAAATCTTACATTTTCCAATAATACAAAATTTTGATTTGCAAAATACTCCTACGATTTTCATATTTTGAACACAGTGCGTGATCATTCCCAAAAAAAAAAAAAAAAAAAAGAAAAGGTTGTGCGTGATAGCTCCTTCGAAATGCCACTGAAATATATTTTCAAATAATCTTAAGCAACATGGAACTTTATTATGTAGTTGGAGAAGACATTATTGTTGTTATTGCTAGGAATTTTGTGAATCGGCATATAACCATGTGGAAATAAATCCAACGAGCTTTTCAAAAGATAAAAGATAACTTTTTTAGTTTATATAAAAATGAGGCAATTTCAAAAAAATTCATAGAAGCAAACTTTTTTTATAAAGAAGTCTGAAGGATTAAGGAGGTTATAGTTTAAATTGGCGATTTTCCCTGATTACTGAGCATGTAAGCAAAGGAATTACCTGAAATCCAGCAACTGTTCGGATAATGTGCGAGCAAACTCTATGGAAAGGCTTGGAAGATAAAGATTTCAGTCCACTTAGAAAAGGAGAAGACCCATATTGCTGAGCAGCAGTAGCCATGAACCCACTTCCTTCGTATGTATATGTACCAGTGTACTCCACTATAGCAGGTAAACTAGGCCAGAGGCGGAAGTATTCGACCGGTGAGATTTTATGTGGTAGAAGGAGCTCAGTTAGTGGAAGTTTGTAAGGCTGGCACCTCAAAATCACAGGTTCTCCCATTTCTGGTCTCAAGCTTCTTTTTTGTCTCATGATCTGTGGATCTTCTTCAGCGTAGTCCCCTTCATAATCAGCAGCTCCATAGAAGGGGTAGTACAAGACTTGAACCCAAAGGGCACACCTCTCAAAATGGGAGACACCAACAGTCACACTACATAATACTGGATCCTACAAAAAAAAAAAAAAAAAAGGCAATTACATAGATAATTACTATATTGAAACAGAGGATAGACGGGGAAGATTGTCCAAGAACTTGAAAACTAAAAAAATGCAGAAAAGACCCAGCTGTACACTGTGGAACCTTTATATCCAACGCAAAACCAATTGGCAATGAGTGGAGAGGCCCAATTTATATTAAGTGATCACAAATTTCATCCCAAGCAATGTGGGACTACATTTCATCCCAAGCAATGGCAAAGCACGAGGATCAACTTCAATTATCTCTCTCTCTCTCTCTCTCTGTCCAGATGTTTCTCTCCCTTTCCCACTTTTCCACTAGTTGAAGAGTGGAAAAATCCAAAGCCAGAGCCTTCAAAAATACTTAAAAGTTGCAGTTTCAAATGCAACAACAAAAACAGAGAGGCCCTCCTCAAACAACACTAGATATAAGGCGATCCTGGTCCTCTTTAAACCTCAATGCCTACAAATCCATCAACGGATCTCTAGAGAGGGACCTTTTGGAAAAGATATCCAATCATGAGAACCAGAGAACCAAATGTCCAATTGTATCAACTTTCAGATAACCAACCCTCGTTCCAGTCAGCCAATTCTGGAGAAATGAACCCCATGTCGTCATAGTTTCATCAAATTTGGCTTACACGGGAAACATGCCCAGACTATGATAACCATTAAACCATTATCCGTTACCACTAACACAATCATTTACAACAAGAGACAAGTCCGAATCAGATGCATGCTGTAAGAGAAGAACAAAACTCATGAACTAACAAATGGCATCTAAATAAGTTTTAATGGAATCCAAGATGCAAAGCCAAGGCAGGAAAACAATTTACAAGCGATTTTTTTTAAGACTAACCTGTGAATTAAGATTACGCAACTGTCGCACTGCTTGAGGGGATCCATTCATGAAGTATAATGAACCAGATAGGCCCACCCGAATATCCACCCTATTGAGTTCAATTTCTGTCAAATTCAAAACCTGCAAAGAGTCGAATGATCAGCATGATGAGAAGGTTATCAAAATTACTCGGACCATTCTTCATTCTATAGTAAGTTTTCAAATTACAGGAAGTAAAATATATAAAGACAGGAAGACTATAAAAAAATGAAGCAAAACACCTAACTGTTGTCAGATGTATAGGGACCACAAACCCCAACAATTGAAAACAAAAATCTGCCAGATTAATCGATTTATGAAGCCACATTAAAAGATCATTCTAATTACTACTTAATCTGTTTATGTGGAAACAAGCATATTAATTCAAATTCTCTTGAGGTCGGAGTCTTTCACCTTCAAATGTAGAGTAACCCTCCCATCACTCGAGTCCGTCAAATGATAAGCTTCAACATAACAAGGATCACTACTTCCAGTCAACGTATACGCACTTGGTGCAACTTTAAGTAACTTGGAGTCAATTCCTTCGGCCAACAAAACAGTTAATTCACTAGGGTCAGGTCTCCAAAGTTCCAAAATAGCCTTGTGAACCAATACTTCCAACTTCCGGTCCTGAGCCGCGGATGCTTCAAAAAATTGAACAGTTAACTTGTGGTGGCTAAATGGGTAATCTCCTCTAGCCTCACTAACCCCGGCCCACCTGCAAGAGAAATATGGTGCAAATACAGCTTGTTATGCACATAAGTAGCCAAGTTAAGACCTATTGACATTTAATCCCCTAAAGGACCTAAACATCATTAACAGGGGAGAAAGATTACGCCCATAAATAAATCTAACAAAACATAGACTGAATAGATATAAGCTATATATGACTGGCTCTCAAAAGCTGAAGGGAAAAATTCTACCATACTTCCATTAAGGCCTCCCATGTTAAACAGCACAGAGTGTTGGGCTACTAAGAAACAACATGCAAGTAAGATGAGTCTAGCTGAAATGACAATGTTGACATGGATGTGCAGTAAGACTTAGTGAGATAGAATATGAAACAAGAACATTCACGGAATGGTAGGTGTAGCACTGATAGAAGATAAGATGAGAGAAAATAGATGAAGGTGGTTTGGACATATTTATTGTAGATTGACCGATGCGGTAGTTAGGAAGAGTAATGTGGATGTAGTTGAAGATAACACTAAAGGTAGGGGTAGACCAAAATTGACATGGGAGGCAGTAATTCGAAAGGATCCAAGTTTTTTGAATATCATGGAACACAATGCCCTCAATAAGAAAATGGAAAGAAACAGATTTATCTGGCCCCAATTGATTGGGACTTGAGACTCTGTTAGGTTTGTATAAGAGAGAATCAAGACATCATAAACGAAGGTAGTTATCATACTTTTAACCAACTAAGACACTAGTGTCCAACCCGAGTCTTGGGAACATACCTCAGACAAAGGGCACTATTTGGTTAGGTAGTAAGCAATATATAAACTTGGGAGTTGGGAACAAGAGGTAGAACAAAAAATCAGGGACAATACCAAACCAAGAGAAAATTTGGAGTCACGCTCCATGCCTCTCGTCCCTGGTGGAGAATGGAGATGGGGGCAGCCCCATGTGATTTCGCTGGTCTGCCCTACATGATTGATTTGACCAGCTACAGAAGTCGAGGGTTATTAGACTCAAGCACATCACCAGGAACCAACACCCAGCTCGAATTATAGGATTTTGTTTGAGCAGGGCCCACCTCAATTTGGGAAAAAGGAAAATTGAATCTTAAGTTTTGCACCTCGATGAGAATCTAAAGCAAAAAGTCATTGATGTTGAAATCAAAATGGTGAGCAAGGAAGCAACCCAAATATTGGATGTTCTGTTTGAGATACTTTCTTGACATGAAAATCTTTTAACACTCTAGTCCACGTGCAATCACAATAAGAGGAAAATAAAAAAGGAGCTAATCTGCTAGCTAGTGGATGTGAGGACCCACTCGGCTAGGTCATGTAGAGGAGCTTCCGGTGACTTGATTATTTGTACAAGCCACATTATATTCTTCCACTAACAGACAAGTATAATCTTAGCAACACTTCCCCAACTAATCCAAGTAGGATTGTTATTCAACCATGTAAAGCAATTCACAAGGTCAAAACAAAATAATAACTGATGCTTACTTGCTTTCGGGGTGACTTGTAACATATTTAATTCTCTGCAGTATTAAACGGCACTGATGCTTATTGACAGAATCAGCTAAGCCGTTGTTCCTGAACTCTTCAAGCTCTTTGGTCAGCAAATGCCCTGCCCTAGCATTGCGGGATCCCAACCGCTGAGCAGAAAGAAGAACTCCCTGAACATCCTGAAGTCTATTTGTCGAAGATGCAGATGCGTCTATGTTGAACAAAACCTTATGGATATTGGCTATAATAATGTTCAGAGGGTCCTCAGGGTCATCAGCAAGAAGTGGGTCTAAACCTTCTAAATCAATGTGCTCTGCAATAGCCCAAATAACGCGGGCACAAATCCTAGGGGTATTCACCTGAAAATTGAGAAAAGATGTTAGACGACAAGGTATCAAATATTAAACCTACCTTGGCAGATACTAAATGTTTTTATTTTCTTGGAAAGAAATTGTAGAATTTTTCAACATAAAGCCAAGGGATGTAGGGTATCATTCAGAGAATTGCTGGAGCTATTAGCAGAGTGAACTGTGGGAAGTTGGAGACTGAAGAGTGTAACACTGTAGCTACAAGGGACAAGCAAATGTGTGATAAATGGAGAATGTTTCCCGGTTGTTCCAGGAGCTCTGGTAAGGTTATAGATCAGCTAGGCTTATTTGTGCTTTGTATTTCTTTGTTTTCCAGTAGCTGGTTGTTGAGGTGGTTGTTGGCGTACTCAGGGTATATCCAGAGGGTTGTAATGTGTTGATTCTGTGGTAACAAAAATTTAGGGAACCCAAAAAAAAAAAAAAAAAAAAAAAAAAAAAAACTAGGTATCATTAAAAAAATCTAGAACTTGAGGAATACAAATGTTAAATTACCAGTTATCCCAAAAGCTTAAGCCGTTAGGAAATGGGCAAAATCGAGGTCTAGTGATATAACGCAGGGTCTTCCAAAAGTAGAACAAATGTTCGAAGTGTGTTCAATTGATTCAATATCGATGAGTCTAGAAAAGAGGGTTGAGGTTTGGAACGAATGTATAACAAAAATTCTTGGAAAATTCCTTGGGGATTCTTGATTGGTGCCCAACAATGTATATCAAACTATTCAACATCCCAGATCAAACCCAAAAAAATTAAAAAGCTATTTAACATCCTCCTTTATGTGCAACCCCGTCTTGAACGTGAAGATGCAAATTGCTAGAGTGAAACAAAATGCGAAGGGGAGAAGCACAATGCAAACGGGAAACAAATGTAAACAAAGAGACTTGAACCAAGACCTCACCCAACTTGAGCTCTGATACCATATTAAGTTACCATTATCCCAAAAGCTAAAGCCGTTAGGAAATGGGCCCAACGATATATTAAGCTATTCAACAACAGATTTTGAATTAGAACAACCAATATCTCTGACCTGGACTGTTCTTAGGGGGAAACTAGGAGAGAATGTCATTAAGGAAGCCAAAAGAAAGAACAAAAGGAAAAACTTAAACCACAACAGGAGCTTGAGAAGGATGTATATGAACCTCACGCAGATCTTTCACAAGTTCACGCTGTAAGCTCTGCAACCGCGTTTCATTCATAATTTGATCCTGCGAGGCTCCATCCTTGACTCTTTTGACACCTCCCCTGGTATCATAAATGTGGCAAAGCCTAACCAACAACTTCAAATAACAATCAATGGCATAAGTTCGCCCCTCACAATCCCACTTAACACAAGGTCTACAAACTTCTACAACTTCCAATGCTGGCTCTGTCCAGTTTAATGCTCCGTAACCAGTTCCATACGCCAATGCTCCAATAACTCTGCTCTCCATACCTGAACTCTTTTGTTCAGGCAATGGTAAGGACAACTGGAAGCAGCTTTCTACCAATGAAGCAACTAATTCTTCTCTGAATAAACTTTTACTGGTTACACTGTTGAGGTCATCTTTTATCCTTACATCCTCAAAAAGTGAAGCAATATCAGTTCCTGCAAGAGGTTTTTGACCTCTTCGGACACTTTCCTTTGCGAAAAGGTCAACACAAAGAGCAGTTCGACAGATGCAAGCAATAGCATGCATGCGGTCTGATTCTGCTCTCAGGTTTCTCACCATAAGAAGCAACCTTTTAAACAATGATACCTGCAAGAAGCAAAATCAATTTATCATTCTGCATCTTTGGACATACTTAATACATATGAGCACTATCATATAAGATCAATCATGAATTTTCCATATTATCCAAAGCCAGTTTACAAAACTAGTGCACACAAATCAGTAGAAGAAAATTATCGAGGCATTGGACAGAGGCAGCAATCTTATTGCAAAGGATACGTTTTTCCTATTAAAAAGCAAAACCAGCGGGAATCTATCTGCCACAGTGTCCAATACTGATTTAGCTTGAATGAACACCCCAATGGCAATCATGCCATCTCCGGAAAGAAGAAATGGTATGACTCTGAAGTTCAACAAACAAATCGTCCCAACAATTGAATCTTTTTAGTAGAGTAGCTAGCAGTGTTCTAAAAGAAGGTCCGGAAGGCAAAGCACTCGCCGCCTAGCCCGACCAACCCAACTATCCCGACTAGGTGCCGAGAACTCGGCCACTCGGACTTGGAAGTTAGAAGGTGCCTGACCGCCCTGGGAGTGCCTAGCGAGTTTTAGAACCTTGGTAGCTAGTCATCTGTAGACAAGATTGGTGGTTGGAGATCGGACTGACGCAATAGTATTTTTTGAGCAGTGCCCATGAAACAGAAGTTATAGAAATGCACGAGAAGGAACCAAAATTTAAGCCTAGAATGCCACGTGAATACCATGCACCCACTAATTTTCAAGTAAAATCTTCACAATGGAGTTGTTATTTCACTAATTTTGGGGCACTAATTGTGTGCATATGTTGGCTTATATTTTGATAAGTGAGACGAATATTGAAATAGTACAAATACTAAGTCTTAGCTCTCTAGGAATTTTGATATCACAGATTTGGGAAAAACCTATGTGATCTTAGAAATAAGATTATATAGAACTTCTCAAGGAATCAGCTTTAAGTCAAGTCACAGCCACACCATAAAAAGACGTTAAGGAAATTTGTGGAGCATAAAGGTAGACCTGTATCTACCCAAACGATCGTAGTGTACAACCGAATAACAATAGTGGTTAACATGCATCCCAACTAAAATATTCTCAGCTCATAGGATAAATAACTTCACACAGACACAGAAATATAGGTTTCTAAATGAGCTCCATATGTCTAGCGCTGATAAACAAATCAAACTGCTCAGGTCGAGCTCATGTTCACTAGTTAAAAGCTCATTTGAGATCTGTTTGCTACATAAACAAACCGAGCTTGAAAATCTTTTTGAAGCTTGTTAAACTTCCGAACCAAGCTTGAACAAACTAATAATCGGCTTGTTCGACTTATGATATTTAGAAAATTCAAGCTACACCATTTTGGTTAGTGATCAGCTTGATTAAAGCTCATTGGGATCTGTCCGTATCATAAACAAGTGAAGCTTGAAAATACTGTTAAAACTTGTTAAGTTTTCAAACAACAATCAACTATTCGGCTTGGTTCATTTCTCAGCCCTACATATGTCTTTGAGTTGTATACATTCACAAGCGTACAAAACAAGAAAAATGAAGCTGGAAGTAGGGATAAGTACCTGCATGCTAAGATCAAGCAAATGCAGATTTGTAACAACGGATCTCACAATACTTTCACGAGCAGAAGAAAACTCTTGCCTGTCCCAGAGTGTTAGGATCGCGATGATCGATTGTGAAGCCCATTCGGGCTTCCCTCCTGGAACATCAGCCAAGTACAACATATTAATCGCCACCTCAAATATCAACGCTGGTTCCAACGACGATGCCAGAAATGGCGCCAAATGCGAAACAACATCCGATGCCCCCACGAATCTCTCTGCATTATTCCCAGAGTTTAACACCTCACTGTTTCGAGTTTTTGAAAGCTTCCGAATAACCTCTACCGAACCCGAAGCCACTGCCTTCACTGCATACACTAAAGGATACACAGTAGCCCGAAAACTCTCCACAGGCAAAATCAAAGACCTCGCCATCAGTGCGTTCCGCTTTTTCCAAACAAAATCAACCATTGAGGAAACCCAATTCGAGCGAATCGCAACCGAATTCTCACTATCAACTAACTTATCCCCCGCCAATCTACTCATTTTCTTCGACTCGAATTCGTGAAACAATCTCCCGACCGACTCGAACGCAACTCTCGACACCAAGTCCGAACGATCTAACATGTTCTGCCCTATCCTAGTCCACCAAACAGAAACCCTGTCTAACAAATTCATGTTGTTTTCACATAAAATGACGAGATCATCCCTCGCGAGGACCGAACCTAGGGTTTCAGTAATAGAGAAGCGTAAATTGTCACTAACGGAGTCGAAGCAAGAGGAGATTTGTTTATTAGAGTCGTTGATGAGTTTGGTGAGGCGGTGGGAGGGGATGGCGGCGAGGATGGAGACGGCGGCGGCAGTAACGTCAGGGTCGGGGAAGTCGAGGTCGTTTCGGATTCCAGTGCAGACGGTTTCCCAGAGGTCGGAGGTGAGGCGCGTGGAGCGGATGAGGTCGAACGCGAGCTTTTTTGAGATGGCGGAGGCGGGGGAGGCGACGATCTCTTCGACGGCGGATTTGGCGAGGACGGAAATGTCGTGGCCGGCGGCGGATTGTTGGAGGGCTTGGAGGAGAGCGGAGGATTGGCGGAGGGCATCGTTGGAGCGGAGATCGGCTTGGATCTGGGCGAAGAGTATGTCCATTGCTCGATCGGATTGTCAAACTCGAGTTGAATCTGTGAGTGATTTTCTTGGATTGATTTCTCTCTCTCTCTCTCTCTCTCTCTCACTCTCTCTCTAGGAGTTGGAGAGAGAGAAGTCGACCAGTGGAGTATTCTTCTTTCTTCTTTCCAGATTCCGGCATTCTAAAAAACTTGTTTTGTTTGGTTGAAACCTGTCTCCCCGATGGTAGTTGTGTAGGTACGGCAAATTGGCTCGGACCCTCTTACTACTATTGAACCGGGGAAAAAAGTTCAGCAATGTTACGTACTCAGAAAAATTATACAGAATTTACCTAAAAAATAATAATGAGCGGCTCATTACTATTTTTTAGGTAAATTCTGTATAATTTTTATGGGTACGTAGCATTAATGAAAAAAGTTTAGAGGGATGCTATCTCCACAATATAAATTGGACGCACAAGGCGCTGAAACGAAACAAGTCAAGTTGTTTGCGAGTTTCAGTTTTTTGTTTCGAGTTTTAGAAATCGTTTAGTAAACGAGCCATCGACATTTCGTTTATATAAACTTTTTCGTTTAAGAAAAGGCTGTTAAACGAGCCTAAAGCTTTCGAAATTATCTGTAAAATTCACTCGACTTGACTCGTTTACACCAAGATGTAGACATAGATGTATCTTGTTTGTTTGGTTTTGGGGTTTGTTTTTGGTTAATAATTAGAGGGATAAATGAAGATAATAATTAGAAATACATGATAATAATTGAAGAGAGATAAAGAGAGAAATAAAAATAAAAATTAAAATAAAAGTAATGATTAAAGAGAAATATAAGTAATGATTGGAATAATAGAGAAAACTGGTCTTCGTCTTGAAATCCAAAACAAACAAGTCCAAAGTGGCAAAACTGCAACGATTTGGTGAAGTTACAATACAAGTATCTCAAATGTCTATATAAAAAGGACATTCATAAAAAATGAAGCAAATGATAAGACCGTTACAGAACCAAAAAGAAACAAGAAAATACACGATGGGAAAACATGAAAGATTAACTTTCGGAAAATATTGAATGTTTCCTTCGATGAACTGTACATCCAAAATTATACAACCAACATTCATCAACTCGTCGTTAAAACCATATTACAACAACAACAACAACGTCCAATAGCTTCTAGTTCTAAAAATGCATCGGATCAGAGGAGATCGCAAACCTCCAGTTTAATCATCTGTGATGAACAGTCAACAGAAACATCTTGTAGTAGGATCAGTTTTATCAAACATTTTTCACCATCTTTCGTTTCAAAACCTTCTCCAACTTATCACCCGAAACAGATAGCAACATGTTCAGATTCATCGTTACTCCGCTTTCTATCATAATTGCATACCTAGGTTTAATCCTCGCCTCCAAACTGTACCCAAAATAGTGAGGAAATTTAACCAGATCACATTTCGGGTAACCCATTGTCAAAAAGAACTCCCACTTGGGCCTCAAGTTGTCGGACAAGCTTAAAGTATACAGACATCCGAAGCTGGTAACCATTGATATAATATCCGCTGTACTGAATCCCCTCTCCAAGAAAAACTCCGTCACAGGTTTCAAATTGGCCTCAATGCTTAGAGTAAAAGTTTGTGGATATTGGTGGAGAAGACTGCCAACATCAACCCCAATAGAATGGAAGTACTGAGCTGTAGCCTTTAGGCTCTCTCTACTAAAACCTATGATCTGCGGGCCCCGTGCTAGAACCTTACCCAGGTTTTCGGCAGGAAGTCCCATTTCATAAAGCAGATCAATAGTTGATTTCAAGTTCTGCCTGCTATAAGTGAGAAGCGCAGGGAATCGGGTAATTGCCTTTGCCCAGTGTTTCTTGTCCATGCCTAAGTTCTCTAAAAACGTCATAGTCGGGATTAAGTTATCCGAGAGACTGAGTCCACAGAGTTGAGGCCTCTTCCTGAGAATGGTGGGGATATCAGATTTGGCTACCCCAAGATCAAGAAGGAATTCAACCAAAGGCTTAATTTTCCCATCCAAGCTGTAGTAAGCAAAGTATGGGAACTTCCGTGTCACTTTTTTGATCACCTCAATTTCCATGCCAAGTTCTGTGAGGTAGACAATATGTGGAGGAGGCTTCCCAGTGGAACCGTCATCAGTCAATCTAGCCAAGGCTTTTAACTTGTTAGAGGTGAGGGTGGCAGAAGGGCCTGGAGCTGGCACAACCGGTCCTTCTCCTCCTGACAGGATTGATGAATTTTCAATTGACCTTTCTTCAACGGGAGGGTTTGGAAAATTTTCGACTACAGCTACCAGATTGTCTCCAAATTCCTTATAGAGGGTTTCAAGGTATGGATATAGAGCATCCCTGATCTCAAGAGTTGTAAGCTCTCTCCCTGAAATGTCAAAAGAAGATCATATAAGCTACGCAATGAACAGAGTTGTCCCCGGGCTAATGCCAACAAAGCCAATGCTTTAAGCCCCAACAATTGTCAAACTTTAGAGCTGCGAAAAATTTAGAACCCTGTATGAGAGTCCAAAATAATATATATTTTTTAGTTTGATTAACAGTACAATATAAAAGCCTAAGCGCCCAAATCTGATCCAACTATTTCAAATTACTCTAGATTTCAGTTAAGAGGGTAAAAGCATTGGAATCCTTTTATGTAAGGAGGTCCCATCCACGAACTTGGGATGGGGCCCCTTAATCTCAGAGACTCCCAGAAAATAAAGCTTAAAAAACAGATAAACATAAACAAGGTGTGCTTCAAGAAAGCCATGATGCGTTGTACTCGAACCTACTAGATACTGATTTTTATGAACTGAAAGAAGCCTTGAAACAAGGTGATCGATAAAAAGAGCTGATTTGCCGATAGTTCTTGCTGCAACCGCCTTGCTCAAACCTCGTTTCTTCAAAAACAAGGTCAGTACAGCCTTGGCTTCTTCTTTTTCTGCAACTAACAAATTTGCAGGGCCACCTCCTAAGTTGGGCAACTTATCGTTACCCAATGAAGCTGCCATTGTAGCAAAACATATTTTCAAAGGTTGTTAGACAAGAAATGAATAAGAATAACGATGGTGAGCTTCTTATTGGAGGGAGAGAATTAGGTGGCCGATCAGATGCAACAAGAAGAAGAATATATGCAAGAGAGAGAGAGAGAGAGAGAGAGAAGCTCACCAAACTTAGCGCGACAGAAGAAAAGTGTCTTGGGACAAGTGAGTTGAGTCCTGCTACGTCATTTAAACAAAAATTTAGTATTGTAAACTTGGATAAAGAGATGGGTGAAACACAGAAAGAACTCTTCGCTATTATTTTTGTCGCTACTATTGGGATTTGGCAAAAGTGATACTTCTTTTTATTTAATACAAGCAAAAGTTACATGCTTCCTGGTTCCGGCCTATCAAATAGGTAAAGTTGCTAATGCATAATGGATGCGTTCAATCCTCAGTAGTACCCAATATTGTACAAGCTGAGGATATATAACAATAATCCAAAGTTTGCTTGCTCATAAGCAGAGTGGCAAACAACTGAAACACTGAACGTAAAATACTAAAAGAAAGAACTATTAAAAAAGCATTTGCTCATAGTCCCACTGATTACAGTTCTTATTCTCAATCCCTTTCTATCTTGCCTTTTGGAAACGGCCTTTGGCCTAGACTAGTTCCAGAGGTACTTCCAATCCCCTCGCTCTGGGTCCCACACATCCAGATAACTACTGGAGGTAGCCCTGTGTGGCAGTGTGGGCCTAAAGGGAGCGAGTGCTTCATGGATCCGAACCCAGTGCCCAACTCACTTGGCTAAACCCTTGTGACACTCATTGCCTTTGTATTTCTGTTCAACCATATTGAAAATCCAAATACTAAGATATATCCTGGGTGTGTGAATTTGTTCAGTCAAGCAACATTCTATTTGACAAATATGCTTTCAAGGCCTCATTTAGTTTTGCAATTTACAATGATCAACAACCAAAGTACTGTTCGCATTCACATGCTGTCTTCTAGGGTAATGCAGGAGCCAACTTGCACACACGTTAGACTAATCCATACAATCCCCGTTTCACAAGCTTACGATTGCAGGTGAGGTGGCCGAGTAGCTAGCAAGTTGAACCCGAGACCTTAGGAGGAGCAAACCCAAACCATCAGTGAGTTTATCATTACACCCAGCACAATCAGATAGGAAAGCATTTACAAATCCCAAAAGTTTAACAATCAGAAATTCAGAATATTCACACAAGTGCAAGAAGTATGATTCTCTTCGGAAATAGAAAGGCATAATGATCACCATATACTTACATAAACATAACCACACATTTATATACATAAAAATCATGTTCATAACATAATTGATACATGACCCATGTATGATAATCACAAGAAATTGGCACCTGGGCATGAAAAAGGCAGCTCCAGGTAGAGAGGAAAGGTCGGAGGACCATACGGCATGGAAAGCTTGCATTTTTGCAGTAGATTAGTGCTTTACGAAGCAGTATAGTACGGAGTAATTGTATAACCAGCGTGTGTATATGTGCGTCTAGGGTTTAATTTGGTTTGCTTAATGGAGGGAACAGGGGAAGGAGGGATTTCTGAGGGTTGGGAGTTGATTTGGAGATTGGATATGGTGGGTCGCAGAGCACGCGGGAGAAAGATAACCAAAGTGAAATTAAAATTTTCCTCATTCACTAGTTTGATTTATTAAGGCATCCACATTAGGCTCCCTAAAAATAATTCTTAAGTTGACTCCTAAGGTGTACATATAAGCCTAATTGAGACCCATTTTTCACTTCTAGAGCTTGCTAAATTTAGAGAGCATATGTGCACTCCATGGGCTAGTAAAAACATTCTCTATTTTGTGGGAAAAAAATAATAAAAAGTGTGGGTCCATAAATTGATAAGTCTAAAATGATTACAAGTGTTTGGGTCCCACTTAAAGCTAGCTACAAGATTACTTAGATTTAGCTAATGAGTTAGGAGTCATGCTTAGAAGCTACCATTGGGAGCTTGTATTGGGAGCTCATTGAAGGCCATTATTGATCAAATGACTTGCTAAATTTTAGGAGCATTACTTATGAGCCATTTTAAGAGTCCACTGTGGATGCCCTTAATCACATGAATAGAACAAAAAAGGTGGTGTGAATTAGGAGAAAATTTTGGGTGCAAATAGGGAATCGCACGCGTGGTGTCCGAGCGAGTATCTCGGCCGTCCAAAAGTGTTTTAGACGGTCTGAATTTTAAAGAAGTTTTGGCCATCTAAAAGTATTTTACCAGGTCAGAGCAAGTGTCCGATCGTATTTGCACTGGGATCAAAGACTTCCTCAGCTCCAGAAGAAATTTGAAGCCCTCATTGAAGAACAAAGCTCTTTGCTCTAGTTGGGGCTTGATTGAGAGGATTTTTACTTCGGTATAGTTTGTGTTTTGGCTTCGGTTAACTGTTGGTCCCAAAGTTCCATGTCAAAGTGCAGACCCGGAAAAGAAATTGAGAAATCTGAAATTAGACACAAGAACTTCAGTTAAGAAAATGAAGCATGAGGATTAGGGAACAATCGATGCTAGAGTCTACCTTGTTTCCCTTCCTTCTTCTGTGCAACATTCCAGGAAAAGTTCAGCTTTGAATCGTGCGGTCCATTTACGCCTGCTTGCTCCGTGAAATCTTGAACTTCACAGTGGTCGGGACAGGAGTTTGATCAACTTGTTGCTGTTACACCACGAAATCTTGAATAGCATTTTGATCTCTTCTCCTTACATTCTTCGTTTCCAAGGCACCGATGCACGTTCGGCGCCTTTGCAGTATCTTTGCTTGCTTTCTTGAGGAATTCTCTCTCTGGTGGGATCTAATTGTAGTTATTTCCCCACTGTTGCCATCGGAGACACATACTGAGAACATAAGACTTAGTTTGTCCATGTGAAATGGACGTTCAACCTTAAGCAGAAAAAACAAATAGACCAAAAATGAAAACTTTAGAACATCTAGCATTAAGCCGAGGAGTTTCCATGTGAAATCAAACAATTTTTGGCATACTATGGAGGACCATACCCAGAAATTTTTGTTTTCTGCGATAACGATGATTAGTTGAATAACCATTTGCAGTGTCCTTTGATGTTACATCATGGCAATATACCCCATAAAATAGCATTTCCCTGGATTCTTCGTCGACCCAAGTATTAGTATTTCGTTTGTTGTTGTTGTTGTTGTTGAGGTGATTTGAATTTTTGAAGCTGCAGCATACATGGTGCCCTGAAGGCAGTGTTTTCCATGGAATCAATTGATAAATTCTTCCAACTGTTATGGACATAATTGAATTCTTCTCCACTTCATCTTATTATATGAAGGTGGTAAGGTTTTGGGTCTTTAGTCATCCATGGAAAATTTATTACATTATTGATGTCCTTCAATAGCCTTGTTCTTTTTCTTCTACCCCAATAGTCTTTCAAATTGTTGCAGCCTATGGTGCAAAGTTGATGATCTTCACTTTTTAGGCGTTTTGTGATTAATCTGTGGCATACTCTTCTTCTTCTTCTTCTTCTTCTTCTTCTTCTTCTTCTTCTTCTTTTTTTTTTTTTTTGGATAAAGAGATAGAATTTCATTTAACGGGAATTGCAATTACAAACTACCGGAAAAAAACAATAGAAATATAATAGCATACAGACGAGAAGAACATACAACAGAACCAAAACAAATGACGGATATAAATTCGGTAAGAGCTTGCTTCGGCTGTCAGATCGATGTCCATGATCAATATACGTTGTCAATACGCTGTTGTCCCGTTAGCTCCACGAATGACGAAGCTTCCTAGTAGAAACTGTCCGATACAAACCAAGTGACTGATGCACCTATAGTCGAGAGTTCCGCGACACGGTTAGACATCGTGCAATTTCTTATCTTTTAGTAAACGTTAGCACTCGTCGTTTCTCTCCTCTTCTGGCCTTGCCTTGTATCATATCATATTAAGGGACATGGAAACTGCTCTTCTATTAGTTTTTTTATTAGATTTGCCGGCCTTCAGTTTTCTTCTTCATTTGTTTTAAAGCCTTGGCTGCCCTATTCTCCAGGATAGAGATCCTGGAGAATTTCTGATTAGAGACACAATTGACAAATTTCATTCATTTTAGCAAGTGGGATCTCTTGTCACAAAAACCTATAAGCTTTGGGAGGTCTAGGCCTTTCATTTAAAGAATAAAGTAATTCTTAGTTAGAACAAGATACACATTATTTACACTTCAACACAATTTACACTTGAAAACATAGTTTCTTCAAATCTCGTGCATAGCACGAGCTTAATGCTAGTTACCAAAGTACGTATTGAATAAGAGGTTGCCGCTGCGTGACAAAATAATATCCCAGAACCACACAAAAATGGCCCTCCATAGAAATCAAAGTAAGAAATAGCTACTAGACCAATGATCAAAACCAGAAAACAAATATGCATTTAATAGAGAATATCCTACTAATTTAGTGAATAAGTTTGTAGATTAACCATATAGAAACACTTAAACTTGGGGGTAGACGAAGGCCCAAACAGGGGGAGGACAGCAACAGAAGGAACCCAAATCTCCCCAGCGGTGGCCTCTCCAGGGCTTCAACCTGACACGTCTATCTTTCAAATCGAAGACGCCAAAGTCATGACCACCACTGGCACCTTCGGCATGGAAGTGCAAACGATCCGCGAAATAAGGTTCTTTAAATATGCTTTTATGCATAAGATCGAAGGAGTCATCAGCGAAGTATATAGAATTCGGTCTCAGATTCAGCTCAGCAGCAGAGACGGAGACGGATTGATTGAGGCCCACAAACAGCACGCGGTCGTCAAGATCTTTCACCACTTCCCAATTATCCCGGTCAGAGTTGAGTTTCATCACTTCGAAATTGACAGTACGATAGGGCCAATGCGATAGGGGCATAACCTTGCCATTGTTGTCAACGTGGTGAGCCACGTACCTACGGACGACCAAGATATCACCCATAGACTCCACCAGATAGTACTTCTTTTTGCAGGTGCCGAATTCTTCGGCATTGTCTGGGTTGGGAACAGGGGTGGTCACGGTGGTGTGCGTCTTCTTTGGATTGCGGAGATCCCAAGCTTCGAGTTTTAGATCACAATCCCTGATGGCATAGAGCTTTTGATCTCTCTGGGAGTACATGATGTCTACGTAGCCGCCGGAATCAACATTGTTCAAAAGAGTCCAGGAGTCTGTGCCAACCAGCTGACAGAAAGCAATGTCACGAAACTCGCCACCAAGGATAGCCATAACGAGTGTGGCGCCGTTGCTGCCCTCGTTGTGGTAGTTGAGCAGCGACGGAGGGGCCGACAAGATGATCTTGTGCACGAAAGTGTCGCTCAAGTCCTTTGGACTAACCGGAAAATAATCGGGCTCGAAATCATCATCTTCTGGATCGTTAAAGAACCGGGGATCCATCCGACATAAAATTTCGAGACTTGGACGGGGCCATACAAGCCCGTTGTATTCGACGTGACTGATGTGAGGAAGGGTACATATGCGGGGAAGCTGGATGGTAAATAGCGGAACAGGTAAGCGATCAGCAGAACTGGAGGAGGAGGAAGGCGATGATTGTGCATTATTTTCATAATAAGGTATCGAGGCAGAAGCAGTAGTGAGGGGTAAACTCGAGAGGTAGAGACCGCAGTCGAAGGTGTTGATGAAGGCAAGCCAGCCGTGAGAAGAGCCGACACATCGGCTGTTGCGGAGCACTTCTGGTAGCAATATATTATGACAAGCCATTCTTATATCTCCTTCCATCTCTTCTTCCTCTCCTCGTGAAGAAGAAGGTATAACGAAAGGACAATTAACAAGAGAACCGAAACCATCAAAGGCTAGCCGTGATTCGGGGAACATCATCAGCATGGGCAGTAATGGCGCCGTCTTTTCTTCTACTGTGGATTTACCGCTGGTGGCTTGAAAAGAGGAATCCGAACCACCACCAGTACTAGCCAACACCGACAACCATGAGTAGTTGAGGAACCGGAATTTCTGCGAAAGGAGTTCTAATATGGGCAACGAATGAGATCCACGGAGTAAGCCAGAAAAGCTCGGTTTGGCGATTGTGCCGGAGATCAAAGAAGAACGAGAAACCATAGGGGTGCCCAAGAACAGAGGGCGGGATGCCAGTAGATGCCGTAAGTTCCCCATACCTCTGTCTCTCTCTCTCTTTCTCTCTCTCTAATGGCGCACTACTAGACTGCTACTATTATGATGTAATCTCTTCCTTTTCCCTTGTTCGGGAATTAGAAAGTTTCCTTCTTCTACACCTTTTCACACATGCACTTGTACAATAAGAAAAAAGTGAACTTCTTCTACTTGTACAATAAGAAAAAAGTGAAGGAGAGATTCACATTCCCATTTCCCTTGGGACTCTCATTTTGTTAACCCACCTTAATAATAATAATAGGTGAATCTTATATAATATTGGAGGTTGGGTTTTCGCAAGAAGAGCTATGGTACAAGTGGTACAATCTGATTGGATTGTCATTAAAATTTTCAAGCAACACATTTCACATAATCTTATTATCCCTCTAAGAGCATCACTAGTGGTATACTCAAATACGGATACTCAAATATTGTCACATCACATTTTGAGTATTCATTTAATTAATGGGTTTATAAGTTTAGAAAAAATTTTGGGTACCGAGTGGGTACCACGTGGCCGAGCCCACGTGGTACCCGAACATTGCATCCGGGCCGTCCAAAAGTGTATTGGACGGCCGAGATTGAAACCCCCTCTCTCCTCCTCTCTCTCTTGTTTCTCTCTCTTTAATCCGAGCCGTCCAAAACCGAAATAGACGGCCCAGATTGCGCTCTATTTTTATTCATAAAATGGCACAACTACCACGTGGTACCCACTCGGCACTGAAAAATTTCTCATAAGTTTGAGTATCTACCCTTCTACAATGGTTCATTTGTGTCCATAATTGAAAAAAATACTATTCACTCTATTTTTATTCATAAAATGGGCACAACTTTAAATTTGTACATATATTTTTTTATAATATTAGTACTACCATTTAAAAGATATTCACAATACGTTTAAAATGAGATCAATCTTGAACATATTTTGGTAAAGATTAAAAATCGATAATTTCAATTTTTGAGAGAGTGCAAAAAAAAATTGAGTTTTGAAAGTATTTGAAAAATGGAGAGAGAATGTTGTTACTTTTGATATGGTGTGGTCCCCAAAATTTGGTTATTGAGGTTTGGTTATTGAGAAAGATTGGTAGTTTTGAGTATCCAAATGTCAAAAGTTGAGTATTTGTAACAAATGTTGTTAACTTTGAGTATTTATCCAAATACCATTGTGAGTCTCTTTTGTGTATCAAAATACTCATGTTTGAGTATTTTTGTGTTTGAGTATACCACTAGTGATGCTCTAAGAACTTATCCATATATGGTTTTATGTTATTTCAAAAAATGACCTTGGGAAGATGAAATCAAGAATGGTATTGCATAAATCCTACTAAGATTTATTATTCTTATTTCCTTACGAATGGATGGTAATTAAATGGAGAAGCAAAATTAGAATAACAAGTTATTAATTTCCATATGAATGAGTTGCATGTAAAAGGAAATGAAAAATACTCCCTCCGTTTCAAATTGCTGATCACTTTTGGGAATTCTAACTTTTTAAGCAGACATGCAATAAATGCATTCATTTAATGCATTCACATTAAACAGATTCATTAATTTTCAACAATACCCTTATATTTCAACTTTTGAGAGAAATGATTGTTGTTGTTAGAAGGGTTATTTTGGAAGATTGAATCAATTTTGTTTTGACTTTTCAAACATGACAAACAATTTGAAACATCCCAAAATAGTACAAGTGACAAACAATTTGAAACGGATGGAGTAGTATTTATCTACGAATGGGATTTTTTTTATTTTCCTTCCTTATAGACTCCACGATTTCCTAACTAATTTAAACACAAAAAGGTGGAGTTTGTGGGTGAATTCCGCATAGGAACGATCACATTTGATTTATTTTCTATATACCTACTTTTTACCAATCTCACCCTCAAAGCATAGAAGGTATACAATCTTTTCATTTTTTAATTGCATTGTTCTGCATGTGATCTTTTATAATCTTTCTTTTCCCTCCATGGTTTTGAATGTTAATCAAGAATGATTACGGACTGCCTATGCAATTCTTTGGTATCAATCTTGACATTCGAAGTGTAGAATAAATTAGTTATGATCACTTCTCTTTTGATTGTGTTGTTATGTGCTTAATTTTTTACTAATTCTTTTTCATATTATTCATGTGGATCGAGAAGGGCTACCGGTGCAAGTTATTGGTATCAATCTTGGCTCTCAAAGTGTAGAACAATTACGTATATGATCTCTTCCTTTTTTGTGATATGATAATTACTGTATATGATTTTTCGTTCGACAATGTGCGTGTGGTCTGTTCAAATATTGTAATGGGTTAAACGGATAGCGGTGCGTTAAATTTGTGACCTCTATATGCTCTGCGGGTGATTAGTACGTCTTGAATTAAATAATCAGTTCCTAGCCTATTCTTGATTTTTCCTTTTTGTTTTCCTTTATTCTTTTACTCCTCTCATATACAATTTTTTTTTTTTGGTCTTCGTGCATAATACATGCTTGCATAGGAAATTCTAATATCTAATGTTTTAATTTGTGCAGAGAGAAGGAAACAGTTAAGATCCCACTAATGACACTTTTCAAGTTGATGTCAATTGGAGGAATAGGAAGGATTAATCAACTAGACAAAGACACTACCAATAAGGAGTCAAGTTTTGAAGGTATTTCGCATAGTTAAAAATCTCAAATTTAGGACACGAGATGTAAATATATTATAACGGTTAAATTATTTAGAGATGCATTTCTAGACACATATACTTGAGGGAATGGAAACTGCCTCCAAAATTACAACAAGGACACTTGATTCATATCCATCGAAATCCATTGACTGATTTAAGACCCATACACTTGCTTATAGAAACTACCTCCAAAGTAACTAAAAAAATAAGCCAACACAGCAAAGACAAGTGTGATTGTGTTTATTTTGTACTTCTCTTGTTGCTTTTTTTCTTTTAACAATTATGTGTACTCTACTTTGGGCCGGGTTACACACACCTTAACTAATTCTGGTGAACCAATTGAAGCCAGTATAAACCTCGTACCAACTGATTACAAATGAGTTGATAGCACTTGAAAAGTTTTGAACGACGACTTTAGGAGAGAGAACCCCCTAATTAAGACTGAGACTTTCACTACCAGGCTATCCCGTGTGGTTAACCGAAGCCCAATCCATATTCCTCTTAGTGCTTACTTACGAGCAATACGCAACATTAAACTTTAGTTGTCACTATATTTCAAGTAGGAGAGGACTCATTATTATAATTCGTTCTACGTTTAAGAACTTTAGATCCATCAAATAAGAATCTCAAGTTTTGAAATTAAACTGGATCAGAAAACAGCTATAAAACAATAGTATAAGTGTTTTAAGATATATAAGATCAATTATTTCTAATACCCGAAAGAATACAAATTTTCCTGGGTTAATCATCCATCAACAAACTTAATACCCAAAAATACACACTTTCATCGATTAATCACTCACCATTATGCTTAATAGCACAAGTAATACACTCGTTTTGAAGAATAGCACTGCACTTGCAATACAAAAATAATTTTTTTCTTTTGACCTGGTGGTGCATAGCACCATCACTTCACCCGTGCATAGCACGGGTTTTTTGCTAGTTTATTATAGTATTGGGTTTTCGCAAGGAGAGTCGTGGAAGCGACACTTTGCACCTATTGATTGGATAAGTATTATAGATTTTTTAAATGTTTATAGCCTTATAATCCTATAATATTTGATCTTCTTGAAAATATTTTTGAAAGGAAATATTGATAAATCTTGCTCAATTCCATTGATTAACAGTTCCATATAAAATGAAGATTGCCTTCTTTGTAAGAGATTTCACCTATGTGCATGAAAAATTGTCCCAATTTAGATGGAAATGCGAGAATCACTTCAATCATATCTAAAAACAACTTATTTTACCATTCAAATGATTACACAAATTCAAAAATCTGTCAAATTTATCAATGATTCATGGGTTTTATAAGGGGAACAACTCCCCCAAACCGGCTGTGTGAATTTATTACCTAAACGCTAGAGGCAACAATCATGTAAATGCCTGTCAATACAAAACATACTAAAATTGAGAGCAAGTAAAGAGGAAGAGATGCAACGAAGACACTTGAGGCATCTGTATTGGACCAAAAGATGTTTGATAGTATATTGTTTCTTTTGTTATTTATTTTTGCTCATTATGACAACACTCCAATTTGTTGTTGCATATGCCATACATTTTTTTACACACTGATTAGGTACTGGAAAATTATTCCAGTTGGTTTCTTCCCAAAATCACAGAAGGTGTCCCCAAAGAAATGCTCTCAGAGCCGATAATCTGGCAAGGGAAAAAAAAAAAAAAAAAAGTCAATTTAGATGGTAACATATTTCTCTTTTAAGGTTTGTATTTACGGCATAGCTTTATGTTAATTTATATGCATATTCGAACTCCAATGACAATCCTAAACTATGTAATTACCTTTTTTGTGAAGTGCAGTCATGTAACTATCTCAAAAAAAAAAAACAACAACAAGAATAGCACTAAGCGGATAATTATTGTATAATACATAGAATATGATGGTTTATTTCCCATATTGCTTATTTAACAATAAACAATTTGAAACTTTTGTGATTAATGCAAGTTTGTGCAATCCAAATTATTGTATTTGTTTACATTTTTCGACTCCCGTGCATAACATGGGTTCACTGCTAGAACTCATTGGATTGTGACGAAGATTATAAATAAAGCAATGTAACATGATCATATCATATTTAATACATCCCATACCTTTTTCGAATTTCAAAATCATAAATCTTGAAATATCCATATCATTTTATATCAATCACCAGAATTTTTGGAGTTTTTTGGCTAAGATATTCAAGATTCAAATGAGTCAAAATCTTTTCCATAATAACAAATCAAAATAATCTCATCTCTCTTTGACTTCGTTTCTTTTTCTCTCTTTAAGCATAGTATATGGTGAT
Organism: Vaccinium myrtillus; assembly: GCA_016920895.1. Lineage (NCBI taxonomy): Eukaryota > Viridiplantae > Streptophyta > Magnoliopsida > Ericales > Ericaceae > Vaccinium > Vaccinium myrtillus. The sequence goes on along the minus strand of CM029277.1, from coordinate 5,614,194 downwards.
TCTCTTGATTTAATAGCTCCCAATGTTGATGATTTATACATATTGTGTAGGTATTGGAAGTAATGTGTTTCCTTTATCTTGCTCTTCTAAACACTTAGTCCTTGGTTAATCAATTTCACAAGGTTAGTACATTTTTTCTACATTTTTCTATATAGCCATTTTTTATATTCACGATTCCTTCAATTTAAGTTCATATAATTGAATGTGTTCCCATGTGTGTTGTTTGTGATAAATACTGAATAATGATTGTACCTTCATATTTGCTTAATTTTTTCCAATTTTTTTTCACTTGCTCCCCTAAAATCTCCTCACGAGTTTAAAATCCAAACACAACCCGAGTACAAAATAGGGGCAAAAAGGAAGAATGAAAGCAATCATTTACAAGGAGATTGAAACATTCATTTGCTTTTGGGTGAAGAACTAAATTTTTTTAAGCTATGTCACAATATATGATTTCAACATTTTATATGATGCATAATGTATACCTTTGTTATTGATTTGTATTAGTTTTGTTATACATTAGAGAGTCTTACATATTCTTCGAAACTCTTTTATTCCTTTCCTATTGTACTAATTTTATATTTTATCCATGTGTTGATGAAATTTTCATTGCCGATAAAAAAAAAGTTTTGCCTTACATTGGGCTGATACCTTAGAGACAGAAAGTGAGAGTTGGAAAGACAATAATTTGAAATTAGTACATCACGTAATTCTTTTTTTAGTTACTAGAAAAAAAAAGTTTTTTTTTTAATTTGCAGTAGTACATGATTTTGACATACGTATCTCATTAACTCATATATTCAAAAAATTAGGGATGACGAAATATGTACAGATAAATTAATATTAGTTTAAAAAGGGAACATAAACATTTTGATTCTCCCTCCCAAATCTTAAACGGGCAATGTGTATTCACCTATATTTATATAAAAGTTGAAGTTTCTACAAACTTGAGATAATCCAACTAATAATCTGATAATTTATTAATTTCATGTGAAATCAATAAATAATTCATAATTTTAAAAAGCTACTATGATTCTCCAAAAATATGCAAGTTAAGAACGATTTTCTATACATAAATGTACAATTTTAGATTTCGCAATAGCTATTGCAAGTCCTCATATTTTATTTACTATTCTTCCTCTACTGTTACCGTTATTGGAATTGTGAGAAAAGTGTCTTTAAGGTAATTCAGCAATAAGTTTTACTTGATTGATTTGTGTCTAACTTATAGATAAAACAAGATAAGGGAGGGGGGGCAAGATTGTTAGAGAGAAAAAAGAAAACCAAAAAAACTATGGGGGAAAGAGTAAAGTGCTGATGAACACCCTAATCTAGCGAAACCCAATGACTTTCGGCTATATCAGGGGTACATAGATCAATCCTTGATTTTATTTGTGGATATATTTTGAATATCAAAATTATTAATTGCTCCACGCATAGCACGGGTTTTATGTTACTAAAATATGAAGGAAAAAGTAAATTTTCCGTAGTTTACTATATAAGTTAAACCCATACTTGCGATGTGAACATAAATGATAGATTGGAAACTAATTTTATAACTTACCGCAAGGAAAACAAAGAAAAAGTATATGGGATATTCCTTCGTTATGGAGAATTGGAAACCAAAGATTCATGCTACCCGTGATCAGGGGCGGCCCTATGTAGGGGCAAGGGGACCAGCCGACCCCCTGAGCCGGAAATCTTTCTTAGGATATGCATATTTTTTTGGTTATTTTTGTAATTTTGCCCCACAGCAGTATATATTGTTGTTTTTATATTGTGTTCCTTACTCCACAAATAATTCACTTGCCCTAAATGTGCTAAAAATTTGCATATAACTTCATAGGGAAGCACATCAAAATGAAACAAATGGACTTAATATTGTAGATTCTTGACGCCCTAATGATAAATTCTGCGTCCGCCCCTACCCGTGATCAACCAATAAAAGTTAGTATTACAGAAAGTGGATATAAACTTGTACATTTGTATAGAGCAGAATAGAAAATTAAAGTGCCACAAATTTCACAAAGAAGCTCGAATAGCAACAAAAACAAATCTGTAGTTCTTGTAACCCATAAAATCATATCATCTGCTTGTACTATTCCTCATCTTTAAATTCTGACTAAAGTGTCTTCGAAAAAAGAAACATGTGGCTCGCGGTCTTAAAATTTGTCCGGCCTTTGTGGAGGCAACATCGTTAGGGTTCTTTGCTAGTGTTTGGCATCGGATATATGCATGCATGTGTAGCTAGAGATTTTGAATTTGGGAGATAATTTCCTTTCCCTTATACTAAATATTTTTTTTTGATCAACTTCCCATATAAATCTTGCTTTACTTTTTTAATATAAATATCTCAACTTAACTTTATTGTTTGTGTGCTTCCTTCTATGTTGGGAATTTCTATAAATTCATCGCAGTTTCCTTGATTTAATGTGCTTCTGGTTATCAAATGGACATGATGGTGATTTGATAGTTTTTTTTTTACCTTATATAAGATTTTTCTCTTTTTAAGTGGGTGAACAAAATCGGACTCTAAGGGAACGTAAATCTCTCCTTCTCGTTTTCTTATTGTATGAAACTCTCTAATTCCTGAACAAGGAAAAAGTAGTAGCAGTCTAGTACTGCGCCATTAGAGAGAGAGAGGTATGGGGAACTTACGGCGTCTTCTCGCATCCCGCCCTCTGTTCTTGGGCACCACCACGTTTTCTCGTTCTTCTTTGATCTCCGGCGCCATCACCGAACCGGGCTTTTCTGGCTTACTCCGTGGATCTCATTCGTTGCCCATATTACAACTCCTTCAGCAGAAATTCCGGCTCCTCAGCTACTCACCGTCGTCGGCGTTTGGTAGTACCGGTGGTGGTTCGGATTCCGCTGTTCAAGCCGCCGGCAGTAGTTCAACAGTAGACGAAAAGACGACGCCTTTACTGCCTATGCTGATGTTGTTCCCTGAATTACAAGTACCCCCTAGTGCTTTTGGTCGTGTTAATTGTCCTTTCCTTGTACCTTCTTCTTCTTCACGAGGAGAGGAAGAAGAGATGGAAGGAGATGTACGAATCCCTTGTCATGATGCAGTGCTGCCAGATGTGCTCTGCAACAGCCGATGCGTTGGCTCTTCTCACGGCTGGCTTGCCTTCATCAGCACCTTCGACTGCGGTCTCTACCTCTCGAGTTTACCCCTCACTACTGCTGCTTCTGCCTCGAGACCTTATAATAAAAATAAAAATAATGCACAATCATCGCCTTCCTCCTCCTCCAGTTCTGCTGATCGCTTGCTGTTACCTGTTCCGCTATTTACCATCCAGCTTCCCCGCATATGTACCGTTCCTCACATCAGTCACGTCGAATTCAACGACCGTGCATGGCCCTGTCCAAGTTTTGAATTTTGTTGTCGGGAGGATCCCCGGTTCTTTAACGACAAATTAAATGACGATGATTGTTTTAAGTCTTTTCCGGTTAGTCCAAAGGACTTAAGCGAGACTTTCGTGCACAAGATCATCTTGTCGGCCCCTCCGTCGCTGCTCAACAACCACAACGAGGGCAGCAGCAGCGCCACACTCGTTATGGCTATCCTTGGTGGCGAGTTTCGTGACATTGCTTTCTGTCAGCTGGCTGGCACAGACTCCTGGACTCTTTTGAACAATGTTGATTCCGGCGGCTACGTAGACATCATGTACTCCCAAAGAGATCAACAGCTCTACGCCATCAGGGATTGTGATCTAAAACTCGAAGCTTGGGATCTCCGCGATCCAAAGAAGACGCACACCACCGTGACCACCCCTGTTCCCAACCCAGACAATGCCGAAGAATTCAGCACCTGCAAAAAGAAGTACTATCTGGTGGAGTCTATGGGTGATATCTTGGTCGTCCGTAGGTACGTGGCCCTATCGCATTGGCCCTATCGTACTGTCAATTTCGAAGTGATGAAACTCAACTCTGACCGGGATAATTGGGAAGTGGTGAAAGATCTTGACGACCGCGTGCTGTTTGTGGGCCTCAATCAATCCGTCTCCGTCTCTGCTGCTGAGCTGAATCTGAGACCGAATTCTATATACTTCGCTGATGACTCCTTCGATCTTATGCATAAAAGCATATTTAAAGAACCTTATTTCGCGGATCGTTTGCACTTCCATGCCGAAGGTGCCAGTGGTGGTCATGACTTTGGCGTCTTCGATTTGAAAGATAGACGTGTCAGGTTGAAGCCCTGGAGAGGCCACCGCTGGGGAGATTTGGGTTCCTTCTGTTGCTGTCCTCCCCCTGTTTGGGCCTTCGTCTACCCCCAAGTTTAAGTGTTTCTAGATGGTTAATCTACAAACTTATTCACTAAATTAGTAGGATATTCTCTATTAAATGCATATTTGTTTTCTGGTTTTGATCGTTGGTCTAGTAGCTCTTTCTTGCTTTGATTTCTATGGAGGGCCATTTTTATGTGGTTCTCGGATATTATTTTGTCACACAGCGGCAACCTCTTATTCAATACGTACTTTGGTAACTAGCATTAAGCTTGTGCTATGCACGGGATTTGAAGAAACTATGTTTTCAAGTGCAAATTGTGTTGAAGTGTAAATAATGTGTATCTTGTTCTAACTAAGAATTACTTGATTCTTTAAATGAAAAGACTATAAAATTTTCATTCTATATGAAATACATCTCTAGTCACCTTTGTCAAAGTGTGGCGATTGACTTGGCCATTATCTTTCATGGGGTACTAAAAAGGACATTTAGAATGCCTCAAATAAACAATGATCTGAGTAAGTCACAAGATTTTCTTTGGTTAAATCAACTTGAGATTAAACACAATCGAAAAATTAGTTTGGGTTTAGTCCTGAATCCAATTTTAGAAAAGACCCATTTACAAATACCGTCTCAATATGTCAAGTTGTCGCAAGATTGGTTTACAATGTAGATGATCTTCCCGAATTTTTTAGAGTACATCATGACAATTTCTCCACCTTTCCTTGCAACTAATGCATGGTGTCCCGGTCAACTTGGGGCACCTCGGACTAATCCCTACAGTCTCTTGCACTCCCATGTCATACACCTACGCGTGGGGGTGAGGTGGTCTGAGAATTGCTGACAAGGAGAATCGAATTTGAGAAAGGATGGAGCAAACACCTAAGTCTTAGGCCAAGACTACCTAGCCAATCACAAACACCTTAGGCTAAAACCTCCTAGCCAACCCCTTAAGGTTAACGAAGAAGTACTTTTATAGAATTGACCTATTGCACACTTTTCTACCAATTTTTGGTAGTCAACATGAACACATTGTTACTTTACCTTATATAAAAGAATTTAGTGAACAACAAATACCGACAAAATCCAAACCTATTCAAATGAATCTCAAAGTCATGGAAACTTGTAAAAAGGAAATTAATAATTTACTTGATAATAATATTATCCGGAAAAGTAAATCACCTTGGTCCTGCCCTGCCTTTTATGTTAATAAAAATGCAAAAATTGAAAGAGGCGTACCACGATTAGTAATTAATTACAAACCATTAAATACAGTATTAGAATGGATAAGATACCCAATTCCTAATAAAAAAGATTTAATTAATAGACTAAGTGAAGCAATAATATTTTCAAAATTTGATCTAAAAAGTGGATTTTGGCAAATCCAACTACACCCTAATGATAGATATAAAACTGTTTTTATCACACCATTTGGACATTATGAATGAAATGTAATGCCTTTTGAATTAAAAAATGCTAGTGAATTTCAAAATATAATGAATGAAATATTCAACCCTTAATATCCTGTTTGAAAATGTTCACTTAATGTTGTAGGTTTTGTTGAGTAACTCCTTTTTGTTTTTTATTAAATTTATTTATAGTAGTATTAAGGTTTACTATTGGTTTAGTATATTGGGGTTTGTTATTTTTTTGTACCAGAAGTTGTTAAAGTTTTTTAACATATTGTTGTCTTAACTTGGGATCTTCTCTTCTGGAGTACCATTTAAAATGGCTGACGTTTTACTACTGGAGCAGATGTGCAATATAATGGGCTACTATACTTCGTTTGAATTGTGGGCCCTCCTTTGAGGCCCTTTTTTCCACGGAGGTCAAGTGACCCCTCTGTGCCTACTCCTTTGGCTAAATTGAAAAAACTGGTTTTTTGGTTTTTTTCGTTTTGTCCTTATTCAAAAAAAATTGCATTTGTTAGTTTTCGGTCGATTTTTTGTGGTTTCTTGGCTTGTCTCGACGAAAGGAATCTAAAAAGTATAAAACTATAAGCCAAACTTAAAGTTTTGTGAATAAAGACGAAAAAATAATCCAAAAAACCGATTTTTTGAATAATTTTTCGTCTTTATTCACAAATCTTTAAGTTTGGCTAACAATTTTATACTTTTTAGATTCCTTTCATCGAGGCAAGCCAATAAACTACAAAAAATCGACCGAAAACTAACAAATGCAATTTTTTTTTGAATAAGGACAAAACCAAAAAACCAATTTTTTGGATTTAGCCAAATCACCCAGATCATGAGTACATCTGACATAGTAAAACATACTTGTCCTTTGTGATTTTTCAGAGTCTAAAGATTTCATTAGGGTAGTGGGCTGAATACATAGCATGTCGACTTTGGTTTTGTGAATTGGTTGAATTAATGAAACTTCATTGCTGTGGAGGATTAGTACTATTTCTCAACGAGTAAGAGCATCCTCATCAAGCTTAACAAAAATTGGACTAAATTTAACCCCAAAAACATCTTTTACAAAATAACAAGTCACTTTTTCAAAAACTCCCAAAATCAGACTCTCTATTCTAATCACATCTAAATAAAATACTCATTTCTCTCTCTTCCTAGCAGTGAACTCATTCCTTTAAAACTAATAAAGTAATAAGTAGTGAGTGTAGGAAAATAATTAAATATACCTTAGCTGATGAACAGTGCCTTGCCTGGGATATTGAGGGGGTGTAGCACCTGTAAATTGTGAGGTGGGAGTGGCGAGCCTGATTTGAGTGATTTTTTGAAGCATTACTCGCTACTTTGTCCAAAAGGGTAGAATAGCTACCCTGATGATGATGCTCTAAGATGCAGGAAAATGGACTACCTAAGGATCTTTCTGTTTTGGAAATTGGTAGAGAAGATAAATGGCAGACTTTCTCATGGATACCTAGAATTTACTCCCTTAATTATTTTGAAGTTTTTAAACAGTGTGGCTGGAAAAACAAGACAAGGGAACCCAGGGGAGTTGTCACAGTGGTTAGTCGACTTGTCTTGGTGGGATTTACCTCGGGTTGGAGGACTGGACAAGTGTTGGTTTATGTATGGTTTTTTCACAAGATGTGACCCAAGATTCTGGGAGAAGCTTAAGAAGTTCAGGACAGGCCAAGGTCGTAGGGAAGCAGGGGCCCTGTGGGTATAGTGAGATCTCAGTCGTCCATTCTTGTTTTAGACAGTCCAGATTTAAATAAACTATTCGCGCAAATAAATTAGTGAAAATCCGGACCGTCCAAAACACTTTGAACGACCAAGATTCATTCACTACATCATGTGGTGAGATTCACTCACTATAGGGCCCCTGGTTCCAAGGTTTTATCCTTGGGACTACCTCACATCATGCAAATGCATTGAAAGGGCCGTGAAATGGTGTAACGGACTAGAGAGATTAATACGATTCATCGGGACACTCTTCATTACAAAAAAAAAACACACACACACACAAGACAATGGATTGTTATGGAAGCTTTTTGGGTTTGTTATGGAAGTGATTGCATGTGGGTTGATGCAGGTGTGATGGCTAGACGTGGGGTCGAGGCTAATATGGAGAAGAGGAGGAAAAGACCAACGGAATAGAGAGAATGCAGGGGTGACATAGTGATTGCAGTAGAAAGGAGGGGGCGTAAATGAGATTTACCCATTTCAGATGAATGCTTCCTTTCACAATCGGTACATATGTATCCATACAACAGACATGTCCTCGAAATAATACTAAAACAACGACGAAATAGCCGAGTCTGATACTTTCATGTTCTGAAAAAATGCATCATTGCTAAAGCCTGCTTTGGACAAGAGGGTGTAACAAACCTTAATTGAATCACCTGCGATGAACAGAATCAGCTTGGAGTCGGAACAGTTTCGACATACATTATCGTTCTGCGTATCAAAACCTTATCCCGCCCACAGAGTCAATGTTACTCCGCTTTCCCTCATAAGCTTCCAGTTGAATCACCCGCGATGAACAGAAACAACTTGTAATTGGAACAGTTTCATCCAGCATGTTTCTCCATTTTTCGTTCCAAAACCTCATCCAAGTCACCATCCGAACGAGATAGCAACATGTTGAGACTTATCCTTACTCCGCATTCCCTCATAATTGCATACCTAGGTTTAATCCTCCCCTCCAAACTGAGCCCAAAATAAAGAACTCCAACTTGGGAATAATGTTGTTCGACAAGCTTAAGGTGTAAAAATTTCCAAATCTTGAAACCATAAATGCAACCTCCTCGATACTAAATCCCCTCTCCAAGAAAAACTCTGTGATTGGTTTCAAATTGGCCTCAATACTTAAATAAAAAAGTTGTGGACAATTGTGGAGAACACTTCCTACATCAGCTCCAATACTATGTAAGTACTGAGCGGCAGCCCTTAACTTCTCCTCTCCACGACCTAGGATATTCGGGCAGCGAGTTAGAACCTTACCCTGCTTTTCTCTTGAAAGCCCCAATTCATAAAGACAATCAAGAGTTGATTTTATCTTCTGCAGACTATACGTTAGAAGCGGAGGATAGCGATAAATTACCTTTGGCCATTGTTTCCTGTCCACGCCTACGCTCTCTAAGAACATCAAATTGGGTATTATACGTTCAGAGAGACTGGCTCCAAAGACTTGAGGCCATTTCCTGAGAATGGAAGGGATATCAGATTTGGGTAGCCCAAGATCAAGTAGGAATTCAACCAAAGGCTTAATATCCCCATCCAAGCTGTAGTAAGCAAAAGTAGGGAACTTCCGTGTCACTTCTTTGATCACCTCAATTTCCATGCCAAGTTCTGTAAGGTAGACAATATGTGGAGGAGGCTTCCCAGAGGAACTGTCATCAGTCAATCTAGCCAAGGCTTTTAACTTCTTAGAGGTGAGGGTGGCAATAGGGACTGGAGCTGGCAAAACCGGTCCTTTTTCTCCTGACAGGATTGATGAATTTTCAATTGACCTTTCTTCAACGGGAGGGTTTGGAAAAATTTCGACCACAGCTACCAGATTGTCTCCAAATTCCTTGTAGAGGGTTTCAAGGTATGGATATAGAGCATCCCTGATCTCAAGAGATGTAAGCCCTTGCCCTGAAAAATCAAAAGAAATCAGATAAGCTACGCAATACACAGGGTCGTCCCTGGGCCTATGCCAATGAAGCAATTGCTCTAGGCCTCAACTGCTGTCTAAAATTAGGGCCCCAAACCATTTTGAACCCCGAATGAAAGTCCAAAATGAGAATGTTTTCAGTTCGATAAACGGCTAATTTAATTCAAGGTCCAAAATCTGATTCAGCGGTTTCAAATTACTCTAGATTTTCAGTTAAGAGCATAAGGGCATCGAAATCTGTTTATGTAAGGAGGATCTAACCACAAACTTGGGATGGGGCCCCTCATCTCAGGGACAGCAATGGTAATGAAGCTTAAAAATTAGATAAAACATAAACAAGGCGTGTTTTTCAAGGAAAACCATAATGTATTGTACTCAAACCTACTAGATGCCGAGTTTTATGAACCGAATGAAGCCTTGAAACAAGGTGATCAATAAAAAGTGCTGATTTGTTGACAGTTCTTGCTGCAACCACCTTGCTAAAACCTCTTTTCTTCAAAAAAAAGGTCAAAACAGCCTTGGTATTTTCTTTTTCTGCAACTAACAAATTTGCAGGTGCCACTCCGAAGTTGTGCGACCCAGCGTTACTAGAGTCAGCTGCCACTGTGGCAAAAATTTGTTAGACCGGAAATGAATACATGATGCTGATTGGTAAGCTTCTTATTGGAGGTAGGGAAGTAGGTGGACCCATCAGGTGCAAAAAGAACAATGAAAGAAAAATAATTGCTCACCGGACTTAGCGCGGAAGAATAGTTTATTTGAAGATGTGAGCTGAGGCCTGATAAGATATCAAAACAATCAAAATTATAATGGCGTTGGCTAATCTAACCAATTTTAGAATTTCCAACACTAAATAATTTTTGCTGCTACTATTGTATTGGGATTTGGTGAAACTGATCTCTCTTTTCTTGGCACAAGAACATTGGCATGCTTCCTTGCTCAGGGCTGTCAAACAGGTAAAGTTACTAATGTATCATGGATGGCGTTAAATAGGAGCCAATATTATTTCTTTTTCAAAACAACAATCTGAAGTGTGGTAATTCACAAGTGTTGTGGGAAATAGCTGTACTTAATTGAGTGATAGATAACACATGAACAAAGAATTGATTAGTAGGAGAATAGGCAATAAAACAGGCAATTGATTACTGTACCAATTCAAGTCAAAGTGGCTCTCTTAAGCTATTCAACAAATACACTTGCTTATAGTTCCACTGATTGCATTTCTTTCTCTCAATCCCTTTCTATGCTGTTTTATAGAATGGCCTTTTGCCTCCCAGGTACATCCAATGATCCAATCCTCCTAGCCCCATTCCCCGGCATACCAAAAAATTACAGGAGATAAGCCGTGTGGTGCTAAGGGGATCAAATGCTTCACTGAACCAAACGTATAACTCCACTTACGAGCTTGCTAACCCCTTGCGCTTACTCATCGCCTATCCTTTTTTCTTTTGCTCAACCATATCAAAGGCTTCATGGTTCCGACTTTGTGATATATGATTCAACGGCTCAACCTACCACCTCCCCCCAATGTCTTAAATATGTATCTTCCAATAACACCTAACAAAACTTATGCGCTTGCCCCAAAAAAAATTTACAGAACCTATCTTCAAGCCTTAATCCAATGAATTTCAGCTTAGATTTATAGCGGTTCGTAGGTCATACAGTCCTACAACATATAGTAACAAGCTTTACAGCTACTGGAGATTTTAATGTTTAACCAACCACAGTGGGTGTCAAATAAGAGGACATTGAATTGCAAATTATGAAGAAACCTGTACATGGACCAATGGTTGATAAGTAGGTGTGATAAGGATGTTAAGTTGACATGAAATAGAACAATTCATGTGCCATTTCTTTTATATTTCTTGAGACTCATGAAATTGGTTCAATTTTTCATCTACATGTTTAATTTTGCATTCTGATAAATGTTCTCTCGCGATTAGACTTTAAAAAATGAGCAGAGAACTTCAAAACGCAATATTGGTATCACTAGGCAATTCTTTTCCATCAAATTCTGCCCCCACTCTCATCAAAATCCTGGCTCCGTGCCTGCTAACTCCGTGCCTGCTAACCCCGTGCAATTCATCCCTTTGTTTCTGTGCTAAATCATATTTAATCCAAAAACCAGATTTATGCTTGGTGCGTAAATTTGGTCAGTCGAGCAACATTCAAATTGGTAATACGCTATCAAGCGCTCATTAATTTCAAAAAACATTGGCAGTGCAGGACCCAACTTGCACGCACGTCAGACTAAGCCCTCCCAAAGGCATTCCACACGCTTACGCAGGGGGTGAGGTTGCTAGCAAGGACGTTAAACCTGAGACCTTAGGAGGATCAAACCTCAAGTCCCAGGACCCAGGTCTTCACCACCAACCAATTCCTACGGGATTCCTCTGGCGAGTTCATCATTGCAACCGCACAATCGGATAGGAAAGCATTTATAAATCCCAAAATCATACCATCAGAATATTCACAAGTGCAAGAAGTAGGATTCTTTTTTGTCAGAGCAATGCGTAGTCATGACATTACACTTACATACAAACACAATATAAAGATATACACGAAACCCATATTCATTACAAAGCATCATGAGTACTATGAATCTATACAGTAATACAACAATAGATGCATGACCCATGTATGAGAATCACAAGAAATTGATACCTGGGTATGAAAAAGGCTGGTCCCGATAGAGATGAAAGGTCGAAGGACCTTAAGGCAGGGAAAGCTTCCATTTTTCCGGTAGAGTAGTGGGAGACTGGGAGTGGGAGTGGGAGTGCGTGCGTCTAGGATTTGATTTGGTGTGCTCGTGGAGGGAACTGGGTAAGAAAGGGAATATGGGATTCTGAGGGCCAATTTGGAGATTGGATACTTGGGTGTGTGTGGCAGCTATGATAAATGTATTTCCTCGTAAAAATTGATAATGATTTTCATGACCCATTTACTTGTAAATGCACTATTTTTTTGTTTTTATATTTAAACAACAAAATTACAAATGAAGATTGACTACAAGATGACATATGGGGTGCATCTACAAGAAAAAGGAGTGTGAAAACTATTTTTCAAATTTAATAACCTACTCGAAAATTATTAACTCGACCTAAATTAAATAATATCACCCAAAATTATCAGGATTACACGAATTTTCTCCATGTATGAATGAATATTCAATATAAATTGCTATGAATATATAATTGGATCAGTGGACGAGTTGGATTTTGCCCTTTGTAATGACACAGAGATAATTTCAAAGTTATTTATCAACTATCACCCACATATCCCGTAAACACTTGAACTCAACGCTATTGCAATATATGTTACCTGTGATTTATATAGAAAGAGAAATGTTAGAGGCACTAACTAATGCACTAATTAATGTACTAAATGTACATGTGACCATTTTTTAGTGGATGAGTACATCCATGTATTGCATCATACATTGATGTGGTACATTGATGTGGTAATGGCATGCGTATTTTTAGTGTAATAATTTGTAAGTTATTTAGTGTCTCTAGCATTCCTCATATAAAAAATGTACAAATCCCATGTAGGAAGCACATCTCAAGTTTCAAATACTAATCTGAGATGTTTATTTCATACACAATAAATTTTTAGATAAAAAAAAAAGTAAAAATGCTTGATCCTTTGTCTAATTTATAGTTTCGAAATTATGAACTGCCAAATCTAAACTATTAAGAATTGAACGAATTGATCAAGAATTTGCTGATATATGGTCGAACTAATTTTATAAGGCAAACTAGGAAAAAATTTCTTTAAGAAATGAAAGTCAAGAATCATTTTTGTCAGACTCAAGGTGAGCTCCACGCACGAGGTCTTCATATTCACTGTACAAACCCATCAGTACCGGTAGATTAATTGTTTGGGAAATGAGAGGTGATTGTGTTTGAAGTGAATAGTTTGTTGGGAACTTGAGAGACTTGATCATCAGATCTTTTGAGCACTTGATGTCTTCAAGAAACTAAAACTATTTGACCGTGTGATCGCCTGTAGAATAACATTACGTCACAAGAAAGACCGAACAACATAAAGTATGTGTATTTTTTGCGTGCTTTGTTCTGTATCTACCTATCGGGATGCTTGGTTTGTTTTCTACATAATTAGCGCATAGTCACTTCCACACAAAAAATACAGGCAGCAAAACAAGAAAGAGCTCAAAGAGAATGTTGAAGGTTTCCTTCAATGACCTGTACATACAAATTTACACAACAGACATTTAGCTTCTCTAGTTCTTGAAACAATACTCAAACAACAAAAAAATGCCGTGAGTTTGAAAATTTCAAAGTTCTTAAAATTGCATCGTTGACAAGACTAACCATCTTAAAATTGCATAATTGATACATGACCCATGTATGATAATCACAAGAAATTGGCACCTGGGCATGAAAAAGGCAGCTCCAGGTAGAGAGGAAAGGTCGGAGGACCATACGGCAGGGAAAGCTTGCATTTTTGCAGTAGATTAGTGCTTTACGAAGCAGTATAATTCCATAGCGAGCGCGTGTATAAGTGCGTCTAGGGTTTAATTTGGTTTGCTTATGGAGGGAACTGGCGAAGAAAATGAAGAGGGATTCTGTGGGTTGGGAGTTGATTTGGAGATTGGATATGGTGGGTCGTGGAGCACGCGGGAGAAACAGAGGATCTCCAACCCTAAAAGAGGTCCACTTATTTCTCAAAATGCCACAAAGCTTGAATTAAGACTTCTCAAACAACTCTGCTAAAAAAGAACGATCGGATCGGAGACGTTCACCGCGTAGACGTTCACCGCGTAGACATCGTCGATTACTACAAGTATGCAAAAAATTAACTTGATCGGATATTTTTAAGTAGGTTATCGGAACACAAATATTTTGAAAACAAATGGAACACAAATGGACACAAACACTGGATAAAAAACACTTTCAGGTTATTTGTGTTCCGATGAAGCACTAAAAGATATCCGATCAAGTTGATTTTTGGCACACTTGTAGTATTCGACGAGGTCTACACGGTGAACGTCTCTGATCGTCAAAAAAATGCCGGCGCGGCGGCGACACGGGGCTGCACAGCACAGTGTTGTGCATGGGGATGCACAACACCCCCCAGGTTCCGCTTTATTAGCCACATGAATAAACAAAAAAGGTGGTGTGGATTAGGACAAAATTTTGGGTGCAAATAGGGTACCGCACGCGTGGTGTCGGAGGCGTCTCGGTCATCCAAAAGTGTTGTAGACGGTCCAAAACACTTTTGGAAGGCCGAGATACGCACTGGATACCGTCACGTGGTACCCATCCGGCACCCAAAATATTCTCGAATTACTATAAAAAGATGTGCGTTAGGTACTGCCATGTTTTATCCAGTCAACACCCAAGATTTTCTAAAAAAAAGGGGGAACGCGAAAATCAATTCACTAAAGTTTGTTGATATAGGATTTTTCTTTGCTAGGCTTGTAGCAGAATACCTGAAAAAACGGGTAACAAAAATATTACATTAATAATTTGATTTGAAATGGTGATTTTATATAAATACACTTTTGTATGACTTTCACAAAAATAGTCAAAAGAAAAATCATTAAAAAAAAAAAAACGACCTGACATTTGTCTACGACTTGAAGACAAAAGAGAGAAAAAAAGGCCTTAGCTTATCATTTTCTTCATGTGTGAAATTTGACATGGAAATCGACATGTCAAATACTGGTGAGCAATTGACATTTTTGCTGAAGTTCAAAAAAAAAAATTGACATTTTTGCTGAGCCTTTCTATACCGTCAATTTTATCTCATTGACACGCCAGGCCCCGAGAAACCAAACTCAGAGCATCTCCAGCCACTCAAACTCAAAATCCAAAACGTGATGGAATCCCCGCCATGGCATCGCTTCGCTTCATAACTGGCAAGTACATCTGGCATAAAGCATACTTGTCCTTTCTGATTTTTCAGTGTCTTAAGATTTGATTAGGGCAGTAGGCTGAATTACATAGCATGTCGACTCTGGTTTTGTGAATTGGTTGAATTAATGAAACTTGATAGCTGTGGTCCTGTGAAAAATTAGTACTATTTCTCAACGAGTAAGATGCAGGAAAATTACCTGAGCAGGTGATAATGCAGGAAAATTTACCCGAAAGCTCAGCTAGTCAAAGTTGAGAGTTCTTTCTGTTTTGGAAATTGGTAGAGAAGATAAATGGAAGACTTTTTCGCAGTGGTTTGTGGAGTTTTCCTCCCAAGGTCGCAGGGTTGATTCCCCTAGACAGAGGTTTATTCTTGGGCAACCTCCCCTCACGCAAATGCATCGAAAGGGCCTTGAAACGGAGGAAGGGACTAGAGAGATTAGTCAGATTCATCAAGACACTCTTCATTACACACGCACCACAAGAAAGAAAAAAAAAAAAAAAAGACGAGGGATTGTTATGTACGCTTTTTGGGTTTGTTATGGATGTGATTGCATGTGGGTTGATGCAGGCGTGATGGCTAGACGTGGGGTTGAGGCTAATATGGAGAAGAAGAGAAAAAGACCAACGGAATAGAGAGAATGCCGGGGTGGCGTAGTGATTGCAGTAGAAAGGAGGGGCGTAAATGAAATTTACCCATTTCAGATGAATGTTTCCTTTCACAATCGGTACATATGTATCCATACAACAGACATGTCCTCGAAATAATATTAAAACAACGATGAAACAGCCCGAGTCTGATAATTTCATGTTCTGAAAAAATGCATCATTGCTAAAGCCTGCTTTGGGACAAGAGGGTGTGACAAACCTTAATTGAATCACCTGCGATGAACAGAATCAGCTTGGAGTCGGAACAGTTTCAACATACATTATCATTCTGCATATCAAAACCTTATCCCGCCCATAGAGTCAATGTTACTCCACTTTCTCTCATAAGCCTCCACTTGAATCACCTGCGATGAACAGAAACATCTTGTAATTGGAACAGTTTCAACCAGCAAGTTTCTCCATTTTTCGTTCCAAAACCTCATCCAAGTCACCATCCGAATGAGATAGCAACATGTTGAGACTTATCCTTACTCCGCTTTCAATCAAAATTGCATACCTAGGTTTAATCCTCCGCTCCAAACTGAACCCAAAATACTGAGGGTATTTAACCAGTTCTGATTTCGGGTAACCCATTGTCAAAAAGAACTCCCACTTGGGAATAATGTTGTTCGACAAGCTTAAGGTATAGAAATTTCCAAATCTTGAAACCATAAATGCAACCTCCTCTATACTGAATCCCCTCTCCAAGAAAAACTCTGTGAGAGGTTTTAAATTGGCCTCAATACTTAGATTAAAAAGTTGTGGACTACTGTTGAGAAGAGTTCCTACATCAGCTCCAATAGAATGGAAGTACTGAGCGACAGCCCTTAACTTCTCCACTCCACGACCAAGGATATTCGGGAAGCGGGTAAGAACCTTACCCTGCTTTTCTGTTGAAAGCCCCAATTCATAAAGACAATCAAGATTTGATTTCAACTTCTGCCTGCTACAACTGAGAAGCAAAGGGAATCGGACAATTGCCTTTGCTGACTGTTTCTTGTCCATGCCTAAGTTCTCTAAAAAAGTCGCAGTGGGTATTAAGTTTTCAGACAGACTGAGTCCACAGATACTAGGCCTTTTGCTGAGAATGACGGGAATATCGGATTTGGGTACCCCAAGATCAAGTAGGAATTCGACCAAAGGCTTAATTTTCTCATCCAAGTCGTAGTAAGCGAAGGAAGGGTACTTCCGTGTCACTTTTTTGATCACCTCAATTTCCATGCCAAGTTCAGTGAGGTAGATAATATGTGGAGGAGGCTTCCCAGTGCGACCATCGTCAGTCAATCTAGCCAAGGCTTTTAAATTGTTAGGGTTGAGGGTGGTAATAGGGGCTGAAACCGGCACAACCGGTCCTTCTTCCACTGGCTGGATTGATAAATTTTCTATTGATCTTTCTTCAATGGGAAAATTTGCAAAATTTTCCACCACATCTACCAGAATGTCTCCAAACTCCTCGTGGAGGGTTTCAAGGTATGGATTTAGAGCACCCCTGATCTCAAGAGACGTATAGCCCTGAAAATTAAAAAAAATACAGATAAGCTAGGCAATAAAGGTCCTCCCAGGGCTTATGCCAATGGAGCCATTGCTCTAGGCCCCAACTGCTGTCAAAAAATTAGGGCCCCAAACCATTTCGAACCCTGAATGAAAGTCCAAAAATGAAAATCGTTCTAGTTTGATAAACAGTCTAATATAAAAGCCCAAGGGCAGAAATCTGATTCAACGATTTCAAATACTCTAGGTTTTCAGTTAAGAGGGTAAGGGCATTGGAATCAGTTTATATTAGAAGGGTCCATCCACAAACTTGGGATGGGCCCCCTTAATCTCAGGGACTGCCCTGGTAATAAAGCTTTAAAAATACTCCTAGATAAATATAAACAACGCATGCTTCAAGGAAAGCCCTTATGTTTTGTACTCAAACCTACTAGATACCGAGTTTTATGAACTGAATGAAGCCTTGAAACAAGGTGATCAATAAAAAGTGCTGATTTGTTGACAGTTCTTGCAGCAACCGCCTTGCTAAAACCTCTTTCCTTCAGAAACAAGGTCAATACAGCCTTGGCTTCTTTTTTTTCTGCAACCACCAAATTTGCAGGGCCACCTCCTAAGTTGGGCAACTCAGTGTTACTCGAGTCAGCTGCCATTGTAGCAAAACAAATTTTCAAAAGTTGTTAGACAAGAAATGAATGAGTGGAATGACGATGGTGAGCTTCTTATTGGAGGTAAGGAATTAGGTGGCCCATCAGATGCAACAAGGAGAAGAATATAACGAATTGCTCACCAAACTTAGCGCAACAGAAGAACAATTTCTTGGGAAAAGTGAGTTGAGTCCTGCTACAATATTAAAACGAAATTTTAGTATTGTCAACTTGGAATTGGAAACGGGAGAAACACAGGAAAAAAGTGATACTTTTTTTAAAATAAATATACAAGCAAAATGGACGCGTCCAATACTCAATAGTAGCCGATATTGTACAAGCTGAGGCCATAAAACAACAATCTAAATTCTAAAGTGTGCTTATTCATTAGCTTTGCAGCAACCAACAGAAACACTGCAATAATCGAGTGCTAGCAAAATACTTAAATAAAGAAATGGGAAACACGCAAGGACTCGATTACTATACCAATTCAAGTTAAGTGGCTATCTTAAACACTTGCTCATACTCACACTGATTGTAGTCCCTTTTCTCAATTCCTTTCTATCTTGCTTTCTGGAAACAGCCTTTTGCCTCGACTAGTTCTCGGGGTACTTCCAATACCACCACCCTAGGTCCCCTCGTACCAGATAATTACTGAAGATAGCCCTGTGTGGCAGTGTGGGCCTAAGGAGATCAAGCGCTTCACGAATCCGAACCCTTGGCTAAACCCACACCACACTCATTGCCATTGTTTTTGTGCTCAGCCATATTGAAAGCCAAATAAATCTAGGTGTGTGAACTTTTTCAGTTGAGCAACATTCAATTCGACAAATATACTTTCAAGGCCTCATTTAGTTTTGCAATTTATGATGACAACAACCATAGAAATGATAGAACTCTTCACATTCACATGATGTCTTCTAGCAATTATTCTTTTTGGGTAATGTAGGAGCCAACTTGCACACAAGTGAGACTAATCCCTATAGCCCCTCCCAAAGCCGCTGATTCACATGCTTATGCGTGCGGGTGAGGTAGTCTCAAGAGTTGCCAGCAAGAAGAGAGACTAAGGAGTAGCAAACACTAAGTGCCAAGCCTTCACCTCCAGCCAACTCCTTGGGGATTCCTCTAGCTGAGTTTATCATTACACCGGCACAATCAGATAGGAAGTATTTACAAAGGTAAAGTATACTCACATGTCCATTTTTACAACCAACTGACAACCGATTTGCCACATTACCATATAGGCTCCACATTTTGATTACCAGAAACGTCCATCTTATAGAGCACATCGAAAATAATAAGAATACCAAAATTCAGGTTTATAGGATGTCGATAAAGAATGATAGAATGATCAGAACACATTCGTCTTCTGTGTGAGTTTGTTTTGTTCCTTTTCCAATCATGCATTTATCGACATCCAATAAACCTAAATTTTGGTATTCTTATTAGTTTCAGCTTGCTTGAACCTTTCTGACCATCAAAATAATTGAGCCTATATGGTAATGTGGCAAATCAGTTGTAAGTTTGGTTGTAAAATGGGTGTGTGTGACTACTTTCCCATCTAAAATCCCAATTATCATCAGACTATTCACAAGTGCAAAAAGTATGATTCTTTTTGGTAATAATCATAACATCACACCTACATAAACATACCAAATGTATATACACAAAACTCAAGTTCATTACTAAGCATGATAGTTACTGTGAATCTATGCAGTAATACAACAATAGATACAGACCAATGTATGAGAATCAGAAGAAATTGAGACCTGGGTATGAAAAAGACTGCTCCTCGCAGAGAGAAAAGGTCGAAGGACCTTATGGCAGCGAAAGCTTGCATTTTTTCCAGCACAACTGAGAACTTTTCGCCAATCTTTGTTTTTGAAGCAGTACTATGTGCGTGTGAGTGTATCTGCGTCTAGGGTTGAATTTGGTTTCCTTTCAGAGGGCAGCAGATGAAGAAAGGGAAGAGAAGGTGAAGATCTGGATATGGTGGGTCGTGGGCCAACTTTGAAGCACGTGGAAGAAAGATGGTACTCCTATATTATACTATAATTTTTTTTTTTAATAACTTTTGTGATAGTTTATGTGCACATCGACTAATCATGAAAACTTAATTCTAATGCTCATTTACACATCTCGGTTTCACATAATTGATTCGAGATGAATCACGTCTTGGTATAGAAAATGTTCAAATCTCATGTATGAAGCACATCTCGGTTTCACATAATTGATTCAAGATGTGTATTTTGTGCAAAATAATTTTTTGCCTACGTTGTATAAACCGTCTTGAAACGCATATCCAAAGGTGCTTAATCAATTCGCCTAGTTTTTAATTTCAAATTTTGAACAAAAAATTGAACTAGTCGATCAAAAACTTGGCTTTATGTAGTTGACACAATTATTCCAATGCATATTAAATTTTCCCCAAGTATTTAACCTTTTTTCTAGATTATTCTCTCATATTTTTCTTTTTTCTTAAATATTTTCCTACACTTTCCTCATTTTTTTGGTAATTATTTATCTTCTCTTTCTTTTTCTAAATTTCAAACTAAATTCCGATTTGAGTGGAAGAAAATTTATTTAGACAAATTAAGGATATCAGCAAATAATCATATTGGCTTTCTACTAAGGAATAGTATCTTCTTTTTTTGGGGGAAGAGTAGGAAATTTGTTGATAAATCGTTACAGCCTACCGTGTGTAACAAATACAACTGAAACAAAACATAAGGCATGCCCAAAAAAAAAAAAAGGAAAAGTCCAGTGAGAAATTAATCCAGCAGTTTGTTATCGGATAACCACATGCAAGATACCAATGCGCAGCTGTCACGGTAATTTCACTATTGACGACGCTCACTTGTAGAAATTGGCCGATACCAACCAAGTGACTTTAGCACTCCAAGTAGAGTACTGCGTGCATAGATACTTATCATGCAACTAGATGGCCTGGACCAACTACAACGTAAAAATCAGTAAAGTAAAAGCGGAACAACATCGTGACCTTGGTTATTGAAATGAAAGTGCTGAGAAAATATGCCCTAATCAACTGTCAGGGGACGTAAGATTCCTCAGCTTATTCTTTTGATACAAAAACTACCTCAAAACATCTAAATGATTCACCCCCTTCACAAACTCACCACCTCCTGATTCCAATAAGCTCCCAAACATACCATGAACAATCCAGCACCAGAACCAAGCAATCCCCCAGACATTAAGCTGGATCCCAACCATGAAATCCCCCAGACATTAAGCTGGATCCCAACCATGAACCAAACAGCCTCGCAACCATCAATCCGTAGCCCTCGCGGCGTCACTCCAAAACACAAGAAATACAAAACACAACAAAAAACACACAGCACAGAAACGGGAAAAAAAAATACTCCTATGAAAGAAATATTCACAAGTACGGAATAACCACAGCATATGGAATTACCACAGCATCGGAAATACTTAGTACAACATCTGGAGTATTTACTGGGATACCATACAGTGGTAACTATTCTAGTTGGTGTAGTAAACCAACAAAACACAGCAAAACAAAATTGTTTTATATGAAACTACTCAGTTTTTGGTGTCCAGTTTCATCATATGGATTACTTACCACTGCGTATATGGATACAACATCGGAGCACTTGCTACAGCATCTGGAGTACTTGCTTTGAGATACGATACACTAATACCACTTTGGTGTACTGGAGAGAGAGTTTGTTCCATATTTTCTCTTTCAATACGATGCACATATCCCAAAAAAAAAGGTGGGAAAGAGCTCAAGGAAAATGATGAATCAAAGATCACTCCATATAAATTCATACAACAGGCATTTAACGACGAAATGGCCCAAGTCTGATAGTTTCATGTTCTAAAAAGTAAAAAATGCCTCAATGCTAAGCCTGCAATCAGACCAGAGAATATAACAAACCCGTATTTGAATCACCTGTGATGAACATAAACATCTTATAATGGGAACAGTTTCATCCAACATGTTCCTCCATTTTTCGTTTCAAAACCTTATCCAACTTATCATCTGAAGGAAAGAGCAACGAGAATAGAGTCATTGTTACCCCGCATTCCCTCATAATTGCATACCTAGGTTTAATCCTCCCCTCCAAACTGAGCCCAAAATACTGAGGGTATTTAACCAGATCTGATTTGGAGTAACCCGTCGTTAAAAAGAACTCCAACTTGGGAATAATGTTGTTCGACAAGCTTAAGGTGTAAAAATTTCCAAATCTTGAAACCATAAATGCAACCTCCTCGATACTAAATCCCCTCTCCAAGAAAAACTCTGTGATTGGTTTCAAATTGGCCTCAATACTTAAATTAAAAAGTTGTGGACAATTGTGGAGAACACTTCCTACATCAGCTCCAATACTATGGAAGTACTGAGCGGCAGCCCTTAACTTCTCCTCTCCACGACCTAGGATATTCGGGCAGCGGGTTAGAACCTTACCCTGCTTTTCTCTTGAAAGCCCCAATTCATAAAGACAATCAAGATTTGATTTTATCTTCTGCAGACTATACGTTAGAAGCGGAGGATAGCGATAAATTACCTTTGGCCATTGTTTCCTGTCCACGCCTAAGCTCTCTAAGAACATCAAATTGGGTATTATACGTTCAGAGAGACTGGCTCCAAAGACTTGAGGCCATTTCCTGAGAATGGAAGGGATATCAGATTTGGGTAGCCCAAGATCAAGTAGGAATTCAACCAAAGGTTTAATATTCCCTTCCAAGCTGTAGTAAGCAAAAGTAGGGAACTTCCATGTCACTTCTTTGATCACCTCAATTTCAATGCCAAGTTCTGTGAGGTAGATAATATGTGGATGAGGCTTCCCAGTGGAACCGTAATCACTCAATCTAGCCAAGGTTTTTAACTTCTTAGATTTGAGGGTGGTAATAGGGACTGGAACCGGCACAACTGGTCCTTCTTCCACAGATGGGATTGATAAATTTTCAGTTGACCTTTCTTCAATGGGAGGATTTGGAAAATTTTCAACCGCATCTACCAGAATGTCTCCAAACTCCTCGTAAAGGGTTTCAAGGTACGGATTTAGAGCATCCCTGATCTCAAGAGATGTAAGCCCTTGCCCTGAAAAATCAAAAGAAATCAGATAAGCTACGCAATACACAGGGTCATCCCTGGGCCTATGCCAATGAAGCCATTGCTCTAGGCCTCAACTGCTGTCTAAAATTAGGGCCCCAAACCATTTTGAACCCCGAATGAAAGTCCAAAATGAGAATGTTATCAGTTTGATAAACGGCTAATTTAATTCAAGGTCCAAAATCTGATTCAGCGGTTTCAAATTACTCTAGATTTTCAGTTAAGAGCATAAGGGCATCGAAATCTGTTTATGTAAGGAGGATCTAACCACAAACTTGGGATGGGGCCCCTCATCTAAGGGACAGCATGGTAATGAAGCTTAAAAATTAGATAAAACGTAAACAAGGCCTGTTTTTCAAGGAAAACCATGATGTATTGTACTCAAACCTACTAGATGCCGAGTTTTATGAACCGAATGAAGCCTTGAAACAAGGTGATCAATAAAAAGTGCTGATTTGTTGACAGTTCTTGCTGCAACCACCTTGCTAAAACCTCTTTTCTTCAAAAACAAGGTCAAAACAGCCTTGGTATTTTCTTTTTCTGCAACTAACAAATTTGCAGGTGCCACTCCGAAGTTGTGCGACCCAGCGTTACTAGAGTCAGCTGCCACTGTGGCAAAAATTTGTTAGACCGGAAATGAAAATGATGCTGATTGGTAAGCTTCTTATTGGAGGTAGGGAAGTAGGTGGACCCATCAGGTGCAAAAAGAAGAACAATGAAAGAAAAATAATTGCTCACCGGACTTAGCGCGGAAGAAGAATAGTTTATTTGAAGATGTGAGCTGAGGCCTGATAAGATATCAAAACAATCAAAATTATAATGGCGTTGGCTAATCTAACCAATTTTAGAATTTCCAGCACTAAATAATTTTTGCTGCTACTATTGTTTAACCAACCACAGTGGTTGTCAAATAAGAGGACATTGAATTGCAAATTATGAAGAAACCTGTACATGGACCAATGGTTGATAAGTAGGTGTGATAAGGATGTTAAGTTGACATGAAATAGAACAATTCATGTGCCATTTCTTTTATATTTCTTGAGACTCATGAAATTGGTTCAATTTTTCATCTCCATGTTTAATTTTGCATTCTGATAAATGTTCTCTCGCGATTAGACTTTAAAAAATGAGCACAGAACTTCAAAACGCAATATTGGTATCACTAGGCAATTCTTTTCCATCAAATTCTGCCCCCAATCACATCAAAATCCAGGCTCCGTGCCTGCTAACCCCGTGCAATACTCGTCGCCTTTGTTTCTGTGCTAAATCATATTTAAATCCAAAAACCAGATTTATGCTTGGTGCGTAAATTTAGTCAGTCGAGCAACATTCAAATTGGTAATATGCTATCAAGCACTCATTAATTTCAAAAAACATTGGCAGTGCAGGACCCAACTTGCACGCACGTACGACTAGGCCCTCCCAAAGGCATTCCACACGCATACGAAGGGGGTGAGGTTGCTAGCAAGGACGTTAAACCTGAGACCTTAGGAGGATCAAACCTCAAGTCCCAGGACCCAGGTCTTCACCACCTACCAATTCCTACGGGATTCCTCTGGCGAGTTCATCATTGCAACCGCACAATCGGATATGAAAGCATTTATAAATCCCAAAATCACAAGGGCAAGAAGTAGGATTCTTTTTTGTCAGAGCAATGCGTAGTCATGACATTACACTTACATACAAACACAATATAAAGATATACACGAAACCCATATTCATTACAAAGCATCATGAGTACTATGAATCTATACAGTAATACAACAATAGATACATGACCCATGTATGAGAATCACAAGAAATTGATACCTGGGTATGAAAAAGGCTGGTCCCGATAGAGATGAAAGGTCGAAGGACCTTATGGCAGGGAAAGCTTCCATTTTTCCCGCAGATTAGAGCATCAGCAGCAGCTAAGCCAAAATTGGTTTTTGAGGTAAAATGGAGAAGAGGAAGAAGAAAAGGCCATGCTTGGATGGGGGATATCCCCTGATAAGTTTTCACCCCCAAAACCCTGGCCCCCACCAATTGACCTATCTGTTGAATTTTAATTGTAAAAAAATCAATTTTTTTAAATAAAAAAAAAAACAAAGGGCAAAAAAGTTATTTGACAATTTTTCACATCATCCACCCCTCTTATTTATAAAACATCCAAACCAAGTCAAAAGTTATCCTCATGTTTAATCTCTCATCTAAACCATCTATATTTTTATCTCACTCCATAAATATCACATCAATGTGGGTCAACCCTCCAAAAATAATACCCCTCTTATCTTATCCCCTTGAAAATAATACCCCATCCAATTGGGGCCAAAGGTGCTGCAGCCGCTAGGGTAAAATACTGTTCTCCATCCATATATGAACTGTACCTAGGTAAATATAACGTGGTACTGTTCACCAGCCAACCTATTTTTTATTATTTCTCTCTCTCCTCTCTCTCTCTCTCTCATCTACTTTTGTCTCTCTCTATACGTCGCCCCTGCCGACCCAAACCCACCCTCCCTTGCATCTTTCTCGAGCCCAATCTGATCCCCGGTCCCACACCTGTGACCTTCGATCAAACCGAAAACGAGAAAATCCAAAGTTTATGGTTTGTTGTGCGATTTCCGACCACTATGTGATCAAACCCACCGTCCCATCTGCGATCAAACCCACCATCCCAGGGCGACCGACGGCGAAGATGACGATGAACAGTGGCGTCTTGAGTGTATGTATATATATAAGGGAAAAATAATATTTTAATAAAAAGATAGGTAAAATGGGTAGGATTGTTGGAGTGTTGAAAGTGTGACAGGGTAGCTATATGCATTGTACACCAGGTATTTTGGCTAAAATTTACACAACCTGTTGTTTTTGCTCTCGCGTATCATTGTTTTACGAAACAGTGTAGTGGGAGTGGGAGTGGGAGTGGGAGTGGGAGTGTGTGCGTTTAGGGTTTGATTTGGTGTGCTCGTGGAGGGAACTAGGTAAGAAAGGCAATACTTGGGTGTGTGTGTGGCAGCCGTGTATGTGGGTGTATAACGGCTCGTTTGGATGACGTATTAGTTTGAGAGGGATAAAATAGTAAGGGTGACTAAATAAGAAGTGTGGGCCCACATTGATGTGATAGTTAAGAAGGAGAGATTAAATAGTCAATGGTTTAGATGAAAGATTAAAAAGGAGGGAGAAAGAGGGTAGATAATGTAAAAATCAGTCAAATGACTATTTTATCCTTGTGAA
This sequence comes from Vaccinium myrtillus, assembly GCA_016920895.1. Lineage (NCBI taxonomy): Eukaryota > Viridiplantae > Streptophyta > Magnoliopsida > Ericales > Ericaceae > Vaccinium > Vaccinium myrtillus. The sequence goes on along the minus strand of CM029277.1, from coordinate 5,587,921 downwards.
TGCCCATATTTGATTATTGCATTTAAATAATTATATAAGTATGAAAATTAATTATTTTGTTATATTTCTCAACAATTAAGTAATAATACTTCATTTTAATATATTTTTATATATTAAGAATATTTAATATTAAAAGTATCTATTTTTCTAATAAACGAAAAATAGTTTTATTAGCTACTTCATTGTACACTATTTATTTCAACAATAAAGTTACAATATTTCATTGTGAATTAGGTGCTTTAATTTGTTTTAATAATGCCTAATAGAAGTTTGTAATACAAAATAATACAAAATACAATAAACCTTATGAATTAGGAGGTCCTTTAATTTGTTGCACCATGGCAACCACACAGAATGATTTTCCCATACTCCTTTATATCGACAATATGATGGAAAACAGATCTAAATCTTCTTTTCATCTTTTCTCTCACAAAAAAGCTCTCAGAATTTTTATTACTCCCCCTTCATCTTCCATGGCTGATCAACCTTCACCACCACTACCATCTCTCTCTCTCTGCATTAACGATGGTCCGAGGAGGAAAAGTCCGACGATTTTGTTGGTTGATCTAGAATTTTTTACTTCAAAGGTTTAATTTTTTGCTAAGTTTTGATGTCTGTGTTGCCGAAACAGAGAAGAACAAGAAGGGTACCCACGTAATTCCACCTCCATCATCCCCCATGATTAAATACAAGCACCCCCTGCTTGTATTTAGTCCACCCTCTCCCAGATTATTTAGCCAGCGTCTATTTAGTCGGGGTGGATTTTTTCTTCCCAAACCATGGGCAAAACATCCCATCCCCCCTCATCCGCCCGGAGTCCTTCATCCCTCCTCTTAGTACTGCATCCATACGACGCCTAAGTGTATTTCCTCGTAAAAATTGATAATGATTTTCATGACCCATTTTCTTATAAATACACTATTTTTTGTTTTTATAGGAGTATTTAGACGACAAAATTACAAATGAAGATTGACTACAAGATGACATATGAAGTGCTTTTACAAGAATAAGGAATATGAAAATTAATAACCTACCCCAAAATTATTACCTCAACCTAAATTTAATAATATCACCCAAAAATTTTAGGATTACAAGATTTTTCCCCATGTATGAATGAATATTCAATATAAATTGCTATGAATATATAATTGGATTAGTGGATGAGTTGGATTTTGCTCTTTGTAATGACACAAAGAGATAATTTCAAAGTTATTTATGAACTATCACCACATATCCTGTAAACACTTGAACTCAACGTTATTGCAATATATGGTACCAGTGATTTGTATAGAAAGAGAAATGCTAGAGGCACTAACTGATGTACTAATTAATGTACTAAATATTTGGCTTTCTTTTAGTGGATGGATGCATCCGTGTATTACATCATACATTGATGTGGTAATGGTATGTGTACTTTTAGTGTAATAATTTGTATTACGTTATTTAGTGTTTCTAGCATTGCTCGTATAGAAAAATGTACAAATCCCATGTAGGAAGCACATCTTAGGTTTCAAATACTAATTTGAGATGTTTATTTCATACACAATAAATTTTTAGATTAAAAAAAGTACAGTTCAATAAGATACTGTATTAGAAAATGCTTGATCCTTTGTCTAATTTATAGTTTCGAAATTATGAACTGTCAAATCTAAACTAAGAATTGAACGAATTGATCAAGAATTTGCTGATATATGGTCAAACTAATTTTATAAGGCAAACTAGGAAAAATTTTCTTTAAGAAACGAAAGTCATGAATCATTTTTGTCAAACTCAAGGTGAGCTCCATGCATGAGGTCTTTACATTCTCTGTACAAACCCCTCAGTACCGGTAGATTAATTGTCTGGAAAATGAGTGGTGATTGTGTTTGAGGTGAATAGTTTGTTGGGAACTTGAGAGACTTGATCAGAAGATCTTTTGAGCACTTGCTGTCTTCAAGAAACTAAAACTATTTGATCGTGTGATTGCCCGTGGAATAAGCTTACGTCACAAGAAAGACCGAACAACATAAAGTATGTGTATTTTTTGTGTGCTTTGTTCTGTATCTACCTATCAGGTTGGTTGGTTTGTTTTCTCCATAATGAGCGCAGTCACTTCCACACAACAACTACAGGCAGCAAAACAAGAAAGAGCTCAAAGAGAATGTTGAATGTTTCCTTCAATGACCTGTACATACAAATTTACACAACAGACATTTAGCTTCTCTGGTTCATGAAACAATACTCAAACAACAACAAAAATGCCGTGAGTTTGAAATTTTCAAGTTCTTAAAATTGCATCATTGACAAGACTAACCATTAACTTACTGGGCTTTTGGACCAGAGGTAAGAGTCCTGGAATTGAATCACATGCGATAAACAGAAACAGCTTGGAATCTGAGCAGTTCCATCCAAAGTTTTCTTTCATTTTTCGTTTCAAAACCTTGTCCAAATCACCGTCTGAAAGAGAGTAACTGTTGCAGATTCAACATTACTCAGCTTTCCTTCATAAGCCTCCTGTTGAATCACCTGCGATGAACAGAAACATCTTGTAATCTGAATAGCTTCATTCGGCATTTTTCTCCATTTTTCGTTCCAATATCTCATCCAACCCCTCATCCGAACGAGATAGCAACGTGCTCAGACTCAACATTACTCCACTTTCCCTCAAAATTGCATACCTAGGTTTAATCCTCAGCTCCAAACTGAACCCAAAATATTGAGGGTATTTAACCAGATCAGATTTGGAGTAACCCGTTGTCAAAAAGAACTCCAACTTGGGAATAATGTTGTTCGACAAGCTTAAGGTGTAAAAATTTCCAAATCTTGAAACCATAGCTGCAACCTCCTCGATACTGAAACCCCTCTCCAAGAAAAATTCCGTCACAGGTTTCAAATTGGCCTCAATACTTAGACCAAAAATTTGTGGACATTGGTGGAGAAGCGTTCCTACATCAACCCCCATAGATTTGAAGTACTCAGCTCTAGCCCTTAACTTTTCGACTCCACAACCTAGGATACTCGGGCAGCGCATTATTACCTTACCCTGCTTTTCTGTTGAAAGCCCCAATTCATAAAGACAATCAAGGTTTGATTTCAACTTCCGCATGCTATAACATAGAAGCCAAGGACATCGATAAATTACCCATGGCCATCGTTTCTTGTCCATACCTAAGCTCTCTAAAAACCTCACAGTGGGTATTAAATCTTCAGAGAGACTGAATCGACAGAGTTCAGGCCTTTTGCGGAGAATGCTGGGGATATTGGATTTGGGTACCCCAAGATCAAGTAGGAATTCAACCAAAGGCTTAATATCCCCATCCAAGCTGTAGTAAGCAAAAGTAGGGAACTTCCGTGTCACTTCTTTGATCACCTCAATTTCCATGCCAAGTTCTGTGAGGTAGATAATATGTGGAGGAGGCTTCCCAGTGGAACTGTAATCAGTCAATCTAGCCAAGGCTAACTTCTTAGATGTGAGGGTGGTAATAGGGGCTGGAACCGGCACAACTGGTCCTCCTTCCACAGATGGGATTGATAAATTTTCGGTTGACCTTGTTTCAATGGGAGGATTTGGAAAATTTTCAACCGCATCTACCAGAATGTCTCCAAACTCCTCGTAGAGGGTTTCAAGGTACGGATTTAGAGCATCCCTGATCTCAAGAGATGTAAGCCCTCGCCCTGAAAAATCAAAAGAAATCAGATAAGCTACGCAATACACAGGGTCATCCCTGGGCCTATGCCAATGAAGCCATTGCTCTAGGCCTCAACTGCTGTGTAAAATTAGGGCCCCAAACCATTTTGAACCCCGAATGAAAGTCCAAAATGAGAATGGTTTCAGTTCGATAAACGGCTAATTTAATTCAAGGTCCAAAATCTGATTCAGCGGTTTCAAATTACTCTAGATTTTCAGTTAAGAGCACAAGGGCATCGAAATCTGTTTATGTAAGGAGAATCTAACCACAAACTTGGGATGGGGCCCCTCATCTCAGGGACAGCAATGGTAATGAAGCTTAAAAATTAGATAAAACATAAACAAGGCGTGTTTTTCAAGGAAAACCATGATGTATTGTACTCAAACCTACTAGATGCCGAGTTTTATGAACCGAATGAAGCCTTGAAACAAGGTGATCAATAAAAAGTGCTGATTTGTTGACAGTTCTTGCTGCAACCACCTTGCTAAAACCTCTTTTCTTCAAAAACAAGGTCAAAACAGCCTTGGTATTTTCTTTTTCTGCAACTAACAAATTTGCAGGTGCCACTCCGAAGTTGTGCGACCCAGCGTTACTAGAGTCAGCTGCCACTGTGGCAAAATTTGTTAGACCGGAAATGAATAAATGATGCTGATTGGTAAGCTTCTTATTGGAGGCAGGGAAGTAGGTGGACTCATCAGATGGAAAAAGAAGAACAATGAAAGAAAAATAATTGCTCACCGGACTTAGCGCGGAAGAAGAATAGTTTATTTGAAGATGTGAGCTGAGGCCTGATAAGATATCACAACAATCAAAATTATAATGGCGTTGGCTAATCTAACAATTTTTAGAATTTCCAACACTAAATAATTTTTGCTGCTACTATTGTATTGGGATTCGGCGAAACCAATCTCTCTTTTCTTGGCACAAGAAAATTGGCATGCTTCCTTGTTCAGCGCTGTTAAACAGGTAAAGTTACTAATGTATCATGGAAGGCGTTAAATAGGAGCCAATATTATTTCTTATTCAAAACAACAATCTAAAGTGTGGTAATTCACAAGTGTTGTGGGAAACAGCTGTACTTAATTGAGTGCAGATAACACTTGAACAAAGAATTGATTAGTAGGAGAATAGGCAATAAAACAGGCAATCGAATACTGGACCAATTCAAGTCAAAGTGGCACTCTTAAGCTATTCAACAAATACACTTGCTTATAGTTCCACTGATTGCATTTCTTTCTCTCAATCCCTTTCTATACTGTTTTATAGATTGGCCTTTTGCCTCCCAGGTACATCCAATCCTCCTAGCCCCAGCCCCCGGCATACCGAAAAATTACAGGAGATAAGCCGTGTGTGGTGCGAAGGGGATCAAGCGCTTCACTGAACCAAATGTATAGCTCCACTTACGAGTTTGCTAACCCCTTGGGCTTACTCTATCGCCTGTCCTTTTTTCTTTTGCTCAACCATATCAAAGGCTTCATGGTTCCGACTTTGTGATTATGATTTCAACGGCTCAACCTACCACCTCCCCCCAATGTCTTAAACATGTATATTCCAATAACACCTCACAAAACTTATGCACATGTCCCCAAAATTTTTTACAGAACCTATCTTCAAGCCTTAATCCAATGAATTTCAGCTTAGATTTATAGTGGTTCGTAGGTCATACAGTCCTACAACATATAGTCACAAGCTTTTTAGCTAGTGCAGATTTTAATGTTTAACCAACCACAGTAGGTGTCAAATAAGAGGACATTGAATTGCAAATTATGAAGAAGCCTGTACGTGGACCAATGGTTGATAAGTAGGTGTGATAAGGATGTTAAGTTGACATGAAATAGAACAATTCATGTGCCATTTCTTTCATATTTCTTGAGACTCATGAAATTGGTTCAATTTTTCATCTACATGTTTAATTTTGCATTCTGATAAATGTCCTCTCACAATTAGACTTTAAAAAATTAGCACAGAACTTCAAAACGCAATATTGGTAGCACTAGGCAATTCTTTTCCATCAAATTCTGCCCCCACTCACATCAAAATCCTGGCTCCCTGCCTGCTAACTCAGTGCAATACTCATCGCCTTTGTTTATGTGCTAAACCATATTTAAATCCCAAAACCAGATTTATGCTTGGTGCGTAACTTTGGTCAGTCGAGCAACATTCAAATTGGTAAATATGCTATCAAGCGCTCATTAATTTCAAAAAACATTGGCAGTGCAGGACCCAACTTGCACGCACGTCAGACTAAGCCCTCTCAAAGGCATTCCACACGCTTACGCATGGGGTGAGGTTGCAAGCACGGACGTTAAACCTGAGACCTTAGGAGCATCAAACCTCAAGCCCCAGGACCCAGGCCTTCACCACCAACAAATTCCTACGGGATTCCTCTGGCGAGTTCATCATTGCAACCGCACAATTGGATAGGAAAGCATTTATAAATCCCAAATCACAAGTGCAAGAAGTAGGATTCTTTTTTGTCATAGCAATGCGCAGTCATGACATTACACTTACATACAAACACAATATAAAGATCTATACACGAAACCCATATTCATTACAAAGCATCATGAGTACTATGAATCTATACAGTAATACAACAATAGATACATGACCCATGTACGAGAATCACAAGAAACTGATACCTGGGTATGAAAAAGGCTGGTCCCGATAGAGATGAAAGCTCGAAGGACCTTATGGCAGGGAAAGCTTCCATTTTTCCGGTAGATTAGTGCAGTTCGCGTATCATTGTTTACGAAACTGTATAGTGGGAGCGGGAGCGGGAACGGGAGTGGACTGGGTAAGAAAGGGAATATGGGATTCTGAATTTCTGAGGGCCAATTTGGAGATTGGGTTTGCTCGGATGTGACCCATTTTCTTATAAATGCACTATTTTCTGTTTTTATATTTAAACAACAAAATTACATATAAAAATTCACTGCAAGATAACATATGGAGTGCATTTACAAGAATAGGGGGTGTGAAAATTATTTTCGAAATTTAATAACCTACCTGAAAATTATTAACTCAACCTAAATTTAATAATATCACCCAAAATTATTAGGATTACACGATTTATCTCCATGTATGAATGAATATCCAATATAAATTGCTTTGAATATATAATTGGATTAGTGGACGAGTTGGATTTTTCTCTTTTGTAATTACACAAAGAGATAATTTCAAAGTTATTTATGAACTATCACCCACATATCTCGTAAACACTTGAACTCAACATTATTGCAATATATGGTGGTACCAGTGATTTGTAAAGAAATAGAAATGTTAAAGGCACTAACTAATGTACTAAATGTACATGATGCATTTTTTAGTGGATGAGTGCATTGCATCCATGTATGATGCGGTAATGGTATGAGTACTTTTAGTGTAATAATTTGTAAGTTATTTAGTGTATGTAGCATTCCTAGTATAGAAAATGTACAAATCCCGTATAGGAAGCACATCTCAGGTTTCAAATACTAATTTGAGATGTTTATTTCATACACAATAAATTATGAATTGCCAAATCTAAACTAAAAATTGAACGAATTGATCAAGAATTTGATGATATATGGTCGAACTAATTTTTGTAAGGCAAACTAGGAAAAAAATTCTTTAAGAAATGAAAGTCATGAATCATTATTGTCGAACTCTAGGTGAGCTTGACACATGAGGTCTTTACACTCTCTGTACAAACCCATCAGTACCGGTAGATTAGTTGTTTGGAAAATGAGTGGCGATTGTGTTTGAGACTTGATCAGAAGATCTACCGAGCACTTGCTATCTTCAAGAAACGAAAACTATTTAATCGTGGATCGCCCGTAGAATAAGCTTACGTCACAAGAAAGACCGAACAACATAAAGTACGTGTATTTTTTGCGTGCTTTGTTTTGTATCTACCTATCGGGTTGGTTGGTTTGTTTTCTACATAATTAGCGCAGTCTTTTTTTTTTTTGAACGATAGCGCATAGTCACTTCCACAAAAAAATACAGGCAGCAAAACAAGAAAGAGGTCAAAGAGAATGTTGAATGTTTCCTTCAATGACCTGTACATCCAAATTTACACAACAGACATTTAGCTTCTCTGGTTCTTGAAACAATACTTTTTTTTTTTTTTTTTTTTGAACTGGAAAAAGGGTTTTTTGAACTGGAAAAAAAGGGTCTTTCGCACCCCGGCGCCCCGGTCAGTGGGCCACTCATTGGTTGACGGCAAATTAACCCAACCCATAGGAAGGGACCCACCACCAGGGCACCAGTGGAGTGCATCCCACCCCCTCTAGCAGAGCCCAGAACGTTTCTTTAACTCTTTCAGGAGTCGAACCTGGGACAAAGCTGCGGAAGGTGAATGCCTCCACCACTGGGCCACCATCCCCGGTGGTTTCTTGAAACAATACTCAAACAACAAAAAAATGCCGTGAGTTTGAAATTTTCAAGTTCTTAAAATTGCATCATTGACAAGACTAACCATTAACTTAGTGGGCTTTTGGACCAGAGGCTATAACAGTCCTGGAATTGAATCACATGCGATAAACAGAAACAACTTGGAATCTGAGCAGTTCCATCCAAAGTTTTCTTTCATTTTTCGTTTCAAAACCTTGTCCAAATCACCGTCTGAAAGAGAGTAACTATTGCAGATTCAACACATTACTCCACTTTCCCTCAAAATTGCATACGTAGATTTCGGGTAACTCGTTAAAAAGAACTCCCACTTGGGCATAATGTTCTCCGACAGGCTTAAGGTATAAAAATTTCCATATCTTGAAACCATAAATGCAACCTCCTCTATATTGAATCCCCTCTCCAAGAAAAACTGTGTTGTAGGTCTCAAATTGGCCTCAATACTTAAAAATACCAAATGTATATACACAAAACTCAAGTTCATTACTAAGCATGATAGGTACTGTGAATCTATGCAGTAATACAACAATAGATACAGACCAATGTATGAGAATCAGAAGAAATTGAGACCTGGGTATGAAAAAGACTGCTCCTGGTAGAGAGAAAAGGTCGGAGGACCTTATGGCAGGGAAAGATTGCATTTTTTCCAGTAGAAGTGAGAACTTTTCGGCAATCTTTGTTTTTGAAGCAGTACAATGTGTGGGTGAGTGTATCTTCGTTTAGGGTTGAATTTGGTTTCCTTTCAGAGGGGAACAGATGAAGAAAGGACTGAGAAGGTTGGGGTTGATTTGGAGATTGGATATGGAGGGTCATGGGCCAACTGTGAAGCACGTGGAAGAAAGATGGTACTCCTATATCATACTATAATTTTAATTTTTTTATGACGTACGTGTCTATGATAGTTTATTTGCACATCATAATTTATTTGCACATCGACTAATCATGGAGACCAAATTCTAATGCTCATTTGCACATCTCGGTTTCACATAATTGATTCGAGATGAAGCACGTCTTGGTATAGAAAATGTTCAAATCTGACGATGCTCCCTTGCAGAAATTGGCCGATACCAACCAAGTGACTTTAGCACTCCAGGTAGAGTACTGCGTGCACATATACTCATCATGCAACTAGATGGCATGGACCAACTACAACGTAAAAATCGGTAAAGTAAAAGCGGAACAACATCGTAACCTTGGTTATTGAAATGAAAGTGCTGAGAAAATGTGCCCTAATCAACTGTCAGGGGACGTAAGATTCCTCAGTTTATTCTTTTGACACAGTAACTATCTAAAAAACATCTAAATGATTCACCTTCTTCCCAAACTCACCACCTCCTGATTCCAATAAGCTCCCAAACAAACCATGAACAATCCAGCACCAGAACCGAACAATCCCCCAGACATTAAGCTGTATCCCAACCATGAACCAAACAGTCTCGCAAGTCGCAACCATCAATCCGTAGCCCTCGCGGCGTGACTCCAGTCTCCAAAACACAACAAAAAACACACACAGCACAGAAACGAAAAAGAATACTCCTATGAAAGAGATATTCACAAGTATGGAATAACCACAGCATCGGAAATTCTTGGTACACCATCTGGAGTATTTACTTTTGGGATACCATACAGTGGTAAGTATTCCAGTTGGTGTAGTAAACCAACAAAATACAACAAACAAAATTGTTTTATATGAAACCACACAGTTTTGGGTGTCCAGTTTCATCGTATGGATCACTTACCACTGCATATGGATACTTACAACATCGGAGCACTTGCTACAGCATCTGGAGTACTTGCTTTTTGAGATACAATACACTAATACCACTTTGGTGTACCATAGACGGCCTCTCCTAAAAGGGGATATTAGGGTTTTCTGGAGAGAGAGTTTGTTTCGTATTTTCTCTTTCTATACGATGCACATATCCCCCCAAAAAAAAGGTGGGAAAGAGCTCAAGGAGAATGATGAATCAACGATCAGTCCATATAAATTCATACAACAGGCATTTAACGACGATGATATGGCCCAAGTCTGATAGTTTCATGTTCTAAAAAATGCTTCACTGCTAAGCCTGCAATCAGACCAGAGAATATAACAAACCCGTATTTGAATCACCTGTGAAGAACATAAACATCTTATAATGGGAACAGTTTCATCCAACATGTTCCTCCATTTTTCGTTTCAAAACCTTATACAACTTATCATCTGAAGAAGAGAGCAACGAGTTTAGATTCATTGTTACCCCGCATTCCCTCATAATTGCATACCTAGGTTTAATCCTCCCCTCCAAACTGAGCCCAAAATACTGAGGGTATTTAACCAGATCTGATTTGGAGTAACCAGTAGTCAAAAAGAACTCCAACTTGGGAATAATGTTGTTCGACAAGCTTAAGGCGTAAAAGTTTCCAAATCTTGAAACCATAAATGCAACCTCCTCGATACTAAATCCCCACTCCAAGAAAAACTCTGTGAGAGGTTTCAAATTGGCCTCAATACTTAAATTAAAAAGTTGTGGACAATTGTGGAGAATACTTCCTACATCAGCTCCAATAGTATGGAAGTACTGAGCGGCAGCCCTTAACTTCTCCTTTCCACGACCTAGGATATTCGGGCAGCGGGTTAGAACCTTACCCTGCTTTTCTCTTGAAAGCCCTAATTCATAAAGACAATCAAGATTTGAATTCAACTTCCGCCTGCTATAATATAGAAGCCAAGGGCATCGATAAATTACCTTTGGCCATCGTTTCTTGTCCATGCCTAAGCTCTCTAAAAACCTCACAGTGGGTATTAAATTTTCCGAGAGACTGAATCCACAGAGTTCAGGCCTTTTGCGGAGAATGCTGGGGATATTGGATTTGGGTACCCCAAGATCAAGTAGGAATTCAACCAAAGGCTTAATATCCCCATCCAAGCTGTAGTAAGCAAAAGTAGGGAACTTCCGTGTCACTTCTTTGATCACCCCAAGTTCCATGCCAAGTTCTGTGAGGTAGATAATATGTGGAGGAGGCTTCCCAGTGGAACCGTAATCAGTCAATCTAGCCAAGGCTTTTAACTTCTTAGATTTGAGGGTGGTAATAGGGGCTGGAACCGGCACAACTGGTCCTTCTTCCACAGATGGGATCGATAAATTTTCAGTTGACCTTTCTTCAATGGGAGGATTTGGAAAATTTTCAACCGCATCTACCAGAGTGTCTCCAAACTCCTCGTAGAGGGTTTCAAGGTATGGATTTAGAGCATGCCTGATCTCAAGAGATGTAAGCCCTCGCCCTGAAAAATAAAAAGAAATCAGATAAGGTACGCAATACACAGGGTTGTCCCTGGGCCTATGCCAATGAAGCCATTGCTCTAGGCCTCAGCTGTCTAAAACCCTTTTGAACCCCGAATGAAAGTCCAAAATGAGAATGTTTTCAGTTCGACATACGGCTAATTTAATTCAAGGTCCAAAATCTGATTCAGCGGTTTCAAATTACTCTAGATTTTCAGTTAAGAGCATAAGGGCATCGGAATCTGTTTATGTAAGGAGGATCTAACCACAAACTTGGGATGGGGCCCCTCATCTCAGGGACAGCACTGGTAATGAAGCTTAAAAATTAGATATAACATAAAAAAAAAAGGCGTGTTTCAAGGAAAACCATGATGTGTTGTACTCAAACCTACTAGATGCCGAGGTTTATGAACCGAATGAAGCCTTGAAACAAGGTGATCAATAAAAAGTGCTGATTTGTTGACAGTTCTTGCTGCAACCACCTTGCTAAAACCTCTTTTCTTCAAAAACAAGGTCAAAACAGCCTTGGTATTTTCTTTTTCTGCAACTAACAAATTTGCAGGTGCCACTCCGAAGTTGTGTGACCCAGCGTTACTAGAGTCAGCTGCCACTGTGGCAAAAAATTGTTAGACCGGAAATGAATAAATGATGCTGATTGGTAAGCTTCTTATAGGAGGTAGGGAAGTAGGTGGACCCATCAGATGCAAAAAGGACAATGAAAGAAAAATAATTGCTCACCGGACTTAGCGCGGAAGAAGAATAGTTTATTTGAAGATGTGAGCTGAGGCCTGATAAGATACCAAAACAATCAAAATTATAATGGCGTCGGCCAATCTAGCCAATTTTAGAATTTCCAACACTAAATAATTTGTGCTGATACTATTGTATTGAGATTCGGCGAAACCGATCTCTCTTTTCTTTTCACAAGAAAATTGGCATGCTTCCTTGTTCAGGGCGGTCAAACAGGTAAAGTTACTAATGTATCATGGATGGCGTTAAATAGGAGCCAAATATTATGTCTTTTTCAAAACAACAATCTAAAGTGTGGTAATTCACAAGTGTTGGGGGAAACAGCTGTACTTAATTGAGTGCTAGATAACACTTGAACAAAGAATTGATTAGTAGGAGAATAGGCAATAAAACAGGCAATCGAATACTGGACCAATTCAAGTCAAAGTCGCTCTCTTAAGCTATTCAACAAAAACACTTGCTTATAGTTCCACTGATTGCATTTCTTTCTCTCAATCCCTTTCTATACTCTTTCATAGAATGGCCTTTTGCCTCCCAGGTACATACAATCCTCCTAGCCCCAGCCCCAGGCATACCAAAAAATTGCAGGAGATAAACCGTGTGTGGTGCTAAGGGGATCAAGCGCTTCACTGAACCAAACGTATAGCTCAACTTACGAGCTTGCTAAGCCCTTGGGATTACTCATCGCCTATCCTTTTTTCTTTTGCTCAACCATATCAAAGGCTTCATGGTTCTGACTTTGTGATATATGGTTCAACGGCTCAACCTACCACCTCCCCCCAAAAGTTTTTACAGAATCCATCTTCAAGCCTTAATCCAATGAATTTCAGCTTAGATTTATAGCGGTTCGTAGGTCATACAGTCCTACAACATGTAGTAACAAGCTTTATAGCTAGTGGAGATTTTAATGTTTAACCAACCACAGTGGGTGTCAAATAAGAGGACATTGAATTGCAAAATATGAAGAAACCTGTACATGGACCAATGGTTGATAAGTAGGTGATAAGGCTGTTGACATGAAATAGAACAATTCATGTGCCATTTCTTTTACAGTATATTTCTTAAGACTCATGAAATTGGTTCAATTTTTCATCTACATGTTTAATTTTGCATTCGGATAAATGTCCTCTCGCAATTAGACTTTAAAAAATGAGCACAGAACTTCAAAACCCAATATTGGTATCACTAGGCAATTCTTTTCCATCAAATTCTGCCCCCACTCTCATCAAAATCCTGGCTCCGTGCCTGCTAACCCCGTGCAATACTCATTGCCTTTGTTTCTGTGCTAAATCATATTTAAATCCAAAAACCAGATTTATGCTTGGTGCATAACTTTGGTCAGTCGAGCAACATTCAAATTGGTAATATGCTATCAAGCGCTCATTAATTTCAAAAAACATTGGCAGTGCAGGACCCAACTTGCACGCACGTCAGACTAAGCCCTCTCAAAGGCATTCCACACGCTTACGCAGGGGGTGAGGTTGCTAGCACGGACGTTAAACCTGAGACCTTAGGAGCATCAAACCTCAAGCCCCAGGACCCAGGCCTTCACCACCAACAAATTCCTACGGGATTCCTCTGGCGAGTTCATCATTGCAACCGCACAATTGGATAGGAAAGCATTTATAAATCCCAAAATCATACCATCAGAATATTCACAAGTGCAAGAAGTAGGATTCTTTTTGTCATAGCAATGCGTAGTCATGACATTACACTTGCATACAAACACAATATAAAGATCTATACACGAAACCCATATTCATTACAAAGCATCATGAGTACTATGAATCTATACAGTAATACAACAATAGATACATGACCCATGTATGAGAATCACAAGAAATTGATACCTGGGTATGAAAAAGGCTGGTCCCGATAGAGATGAAAGCTCGAAGGACCTTATGGCAGGGAAAGCTTCCATTTTTCCGGTAGATTAGTGCAGTTCGCGTATCATTGTTTACGAAACTGTATAGTGGGAGTGGGAGTGGGAGTGGGAGTGGGAGCGAGAGTGGACTGGGTAAGAAAGGGAATATGGGATTCTGAATTTCTGAGGGCCAATTTGGAGATTGGATACTGGGGGTTTGATCGGATGTGACCCATTTTCTTATACTAGCAGGTAACCGCGTGCTTATTGTTTTTTTGTTGGGAAGGTTTTCCACAGAATAATCAGAGGTTTCATAGTATGGTAAGCATGTGTTGTTTTTTTACCTCCAAGTGGCCTACAGAATGTTTAGATAGTTGTATATTAATAATTTTTTAGATGTAATTAGAAACCATAAATTTACCCACATTTTTGCAAGTGAATACAGCCTTAATTTCAAAATCAAGTACTCATAAGTATTTCTTGTTGATTTTGTCTATGATTCACACTGTCATGAGCCTGGTGAAAATCAACATGTAGGAGCATTCTTATTAGACATAGAACTATGCACACGTATGCCAATTGCAATCCTAATATGTTACCCGCGAGCTAAATAAGAAATGTTTTTCCATCTTTCAATTATCACATTTACATTCGAGTGACTTAAGTTTCTCGTACATGACCGTAAGCCTCTTTATATATAACAATGCTCATTAGTTTCTTTTTTTCATGAGTTCACAACTTCACAATTTTGCTGACCAAGTTTTTTAAACTTTTTTTCTTGTTAGATGTGTTAATATTATGAGTTTTTGTAGATTAGTTAAGTGTAAATTCAGGGCTGGTAGATTAGTTAAGCGTAAATTCAGGGCCAGCCTTGATATTTTGTATGCTTAAAATGAATTTAAATATGAGCCCTAAGTTTTTGTAAAAATAAATTTAGTATACGTGGCTAATATAAAATAAAATTACTAAATATGGTATTTTAAAGTTCTTAATTTAACTAAAATAAATATTAGTTTGAACGTTAGAGTTAAATAACATCTTCAACCACTACAACATAAATAATTTTAATACATCTGTGGAAGAATTTTAATTTATCTACACTATATCGAACAAATAATACATGGTAAATAGGACCCTACATACTGGGAATTGAACCAAGAACATCAAGTTCTAGTGTACACACACACTCCACTGATTCTAGCTCTCAACTTGTGTTGAAACAAAGAATACATTATATATAACATATATTCGCCTTCTATGGTCAATTGGTTACAAAAATTTTCTTAATTTTTTTGGCCTATTAGGCCAAGGCCGACCTTGCGTAAATCGCTTCCTTATATGCAATTACCTTGATACCAAAAAAAAAGATCAACCGATAGGATGCTATTCACGAAAACAGTGACGAAGAGAATAGATGGTGTAATTTCAATTCTCAAAGATAATGTGGCAAGGGCTCATGGTAATTGCAATACAAATTTGGAAGTTTCTTTTCTCTTAAAAGCAATTTATATTGTACCTCTTCCGTTGTCTTCATTTATTCTCTAGCATTTGAGACAACGAACAAACCATCTTAAAACCATCCCAAACAAACAACAAAGCATTGCCAAATAAGAGACAAAAGCATCATGTACCAAACGTGGTGTAGCCAAATGTGTATTTATATATACCTTCATAAATTTGTTTTCAAAAAAAGAGCCAACAATTACTCCTCTCGTTCTCTAAATATGAAAGACCATATGCAATAAACAACCAAAATATGACGACCAAAATCAGAGGAGTTCATTGATCGTTGTGAAGCCTCCATTTTCACCCAAAACATATTAGAAGAAAAAAATAAAAGCAAAAAATCTCACTTTTTATTCTTGAACAGTGGAATATATGTAATCCTGGGGTGAGAAGGTTTAGTTGGAGCCTAAGAGGAGGATTAGGAACCTAAAAAAAACAATACCACGAAAAAGAGGACTGGTAACAATCAATAATCTATATAAAGTAGAATCAAAGTAACAAAGGAATAAATGAAAACTCATCTTTCTCCACGAGAAAGTTAGTGGGACTTTGGTCAAAGCCTGACAACAGAGAAAACCCAAAACCAAATCATCAAATTTAGAATCTTGAAAAGGAAAATGGAATTTTCACATCAATTCCCAATTCAAAATCTTGAAAAGTGGCCAGCTTTATTCATACACATAAAAAAGCATAGATACCCAGTTGGGAAAATCAACTATGGAACAAACCTAATTGGAGTAAGACACGTAAAAGCAAAGAGCTTACCCAAAACCGGAGGGCTAAACAAGATAGTTGCAGAATAACCTATACAAGCTTGTGACAATATATATAGCTGGTTAGGAGAAATAAAGAGTAGGCAAAAAAG
Source organism: Vaccinium myrtillus (assembly GCA_016920895.1). NCBI lineage: Eukaryota > Viridiplantae > Streptophyta > Magnoliopsida > Ericales > Ericaceae > Vaccinium > Vaccinium myrtillus. The sequence goes on along the minus strand of CM029277.1, from coordinate 5,571,610 downwards.
GAGAGTGCTAGCAAGCTTCCCAACCGACTTACCCTAACAGTTAAAGGTAGCTTTTCCTGGTTATATGGAAAAGCTGAGGTAATTTCTTCCAAAGGCCAGCAGAGATGTACAAAAAGGGGGAAAAATGCTGGAGAAAGGACTCCAAAAAGTTAAAATAAAGCCACAAAATGTGGACAATCCTTAGATTGGTCAAAAGAAAGCCACAAAAACCGGATGCATGCCAAGTGACAATCTAAGTAGTACTTCCCACACCTTACCAAGTCAGGTTTCCTCCCCCAAAATCAGCAAAGGATAGTACTTTCATATTTAGTGCTCACGTGTCTTGTTACTTGTTAGACATTGCAATCGTACAGAAGATGATATGAAATTCCAAAACTATCCTAAGATCGCAATGAAATTACAAAAACACCCTAAGGTGGCAAGCGACCACACTTGTCTTCCTTTATATACAAGTGTGTTGAAATGCACTATTTTCTGTTTTTATATTTAAACAACAAAATTACATATAAAAATTCACTGCAAGATAACATATGGAGTGCATTTACAGGAATAAAGGGTGTGAAAATTATTTTCCAAATTTAATAACCTACCTGAAAATTATTAACTCAACCTAAATTTAATAATATCACCCAAAATTATGAACCCTTCTACCTGTACCGACCAAATAGTACCGACGGTGTACCGACTGCGCCGGGGACCCCCTTGTGGGTCCCAAACGGTCGATCCAAGCCGTCCATTCATTCCAGAATCAAATTCCGAGGGGGCCTACGTGAGAATCGCCTCAATCGGACGCTCCTAAGTTCTCGATCCAAAATCACCCCATTTCGTTCTAAAAAATTTCAACGAAGTGGGGTGATTTTGGATCGAGCACTTAGGAGCATCTGATTGAGGTGATTCACGCGTGGGCCCCCTCGGAATTCTATTATGGAATGAATGGATGGCTCAGATCAACCGTTGGGGACCCACAAAGGGGTCTCCGGCGCCGTCGGTACCAGGGGCGTCAGTACCCCTGTACCCCTGGATTTATCGCAAAATTATTAGGATTACACAATTTTTCTCCATGTATGAATGAATATTCAATATAAATTGCTTTGAATATATAATTGGATTAGTGGACGAGTTGGATTTTTCTCTTTGTAATTACACGAAGAGATAATTTCAAAGTTATTTATGAACTATCACCCACATATCCCATAAACACTTGAACTCAACATTATTGCAATATATGGTGGTATCAGTGATTTGTATAGAAAGAGAAATGTTAAAGGCACTAACTAATGTACTAAATGTACATGATGCATTTTTTTAGTGGATGAGTGCATCCATGTGTGATGCGGTAATGATATGAGTACTTTCAGTGTAATAATTTGTAAGTTATTTAGTGTCTGTAGTATTCCTCGTATAGAAAATGTACAATTCCCATATAGGAAGCACATCTCAGGTTTCAAATACTAATTTGAGATGTTTATTTCGTACACAATAAATTTTTAGATAAAAATGCTTGATCCTTTGTCTAATTTATAGTTTCGAAATTATGAATTGCCAAATCTAAACTAAAAATTGAATGAATTGATCAAGAATTTGCTAATATATGGTCGAACTAATTTTGTAAGGCAAACTAGGAAAAAAATTCTTTAAGAAATGAAAGTCATGAATCATTATTGTCGAACTCTAGGTGAGCTTGACGCATGAGGTCTTTACATTCTCTGTACAAACCCATCCAGTACCGGTAAATTAGTTGTTTGGAAAATGAGTGGCGATTGTGTTTGAGACTTGATCAGAAGATCTACCGAGCACTTGTTGTCTTCAAGAAACTAAAACTATTTAATCGTGGATCGCCTGTAGAATAAGCTTACGTCACAAGAAAGACCGAACAACATAAAGTATGTGTATTTTTTGCGTGCTTTGTTCTGTATCTACCTATCGGGCTGGTTGGTTTGTTTTCTACATAATTAGTGCATAGTCACTTCCAAAAAAAATACAGGCAGCAAAACAAGAAAGAGCTCAAAGAGAATGTTGAATGTTTCCTTCAATGACCTGTACATACAAATGTACACATGAAGACATTTAGCTTCTCTGGTTCTTGAAACAATACTCAAACAACAAAAAAATGCCGTGAGTTTGAAAATTTCAAGTTCTTAAAATTGCATCATTGACAAGACTAACCATTAACTTACTGGGCTTTTGGACCAGAGGCTATAACAGTCCTGGAATTGAATCTCATGCGATAAACAGAAACAGCTTGGAATCTGAGCAGTTCCATCCAAAGTTTTCTTTCATTTTTCGTTTCAAAACCTTGTCCAAATCACCGTCTGAAAGATAGTAACTGTTGCAGATTCAACGTTACTCAGCTTTCCTTCATAAGCCTCCTGTTGAATCACCTGCGATGAACAGAAACATCTTGTAATCTGAATAGCTTCATTCGGCATTTTTTTCTCCATTTTTCGTTCCAATATCTCATCCAACCCCTCATCCGAACGAGATAGCAACGTGCTCAGACTCAACATTACTCCACTTTCCCTCAAAATTGCATACGTAGATTTCGGGTAACTCGTTAAAAAGAACTCCCACTTGGGCATAATGTTCTCCGACAGGCTTAAGGTATTAAAATTTCCATATCTTGAAACCATAAATGCAACCTCCTTTATACTGAATCCCCTCTCCAAGAAAAACTGTGTTGTAGGTTTCAAATTGGCCTCAATACTTAGTTTAAAAGATGCCTACTACGAAATCCTAAATACAGGCAGAGCTTTCTCCTATGTTTCCAACAACAACTGGCAAAAAAAGTGGACATTTGTGGAGAAGAGTTCCCATATCAGCCCCAATAGAATGGAAGTAATGAGCGACAGCCCTTAACTTTTCCACTCCATAACCTAGGATATTCGGGCAGCGCGTTAGAACCTTACCCTGCTTTTCTGTTGAAAGCCCCAATTCATAAAGACAGTCAAGAGTTGATTTAAACTTCTCTTTGTTACAAACGAAAATAGCAGGAAACCGATAAATTACCTTTCCCAATCGTTTCTTGTCCACGCCTAAGTCCTCTAAAAGTGTCACAGTGGGTATTAAATGTTCAGAGAGACTGACTCCGCAGAGTTGAGGCCATTTCCTGATCCTGGCAGTGATATCGGATTTGGTTACACCAAGATCAAGTTGGAATTCAACCACAGGCTTAACTTTCCCATCCAAGCAGTAGTCAGCCTAGGGAGGGAACTTGCTTGTCACTTCTTTGATCTCCTCAAGTTCCATGCCAAGTTGTGTGAGGTAGATGATTAATGGAGGAAGCTTCCCAGTGGGACCGTAGTCAGTCAATCTAGCCAAGGGTGTAAACTTCTTGAACTTGAGGGTAGTAATAGGGGCTGATACCGGCACAGATGAGACTGATAAATTTTCTATTGATCTACCTTCAAAAGGTGGATTTGGAAAATTTTCCACTATATCTACCAAAGTGTCTTCAAACTCCTCATATAGGGTTCTAACTTCCAAGTGAAGGATACAGAGCATCCCTGATCTCAAGAGTTGTAAGTTCTCGCCCTGGAAAGTCAAAGGGGATCAGATAAACATAAAAAAAGGTGTGCTTCAAGGAAAGCAATGATGTGTTGCACTTGGACCTCCTAGATACCGAGTTTTATGAACAGAATGAACACTTGAAACAAGGTGATCAATGAAGAGTGCTGATTTGTTGATAGTTCCTTCCTCAACCACGTTGCTTAAACCTCGTTTCTTCAAAAACAATGTCAATGCAGCTACCAAAATTGCAGGCGCCACTCCTAAGGTTTGCGACACTTCGTTACCCGATTCAGCTGCCATTGTAGCATTAACAAAATTTCCAAAGTTGTTAGACAGTAAATTAACGGAAAAAGTATGGAGAGCTTCTTATTGGAGGTAGGGAAACAGGTAGTCAATTACATGCAACAAGGAGAATAATTAAAAATAAGAATGGCTCACCAAACTTAGTGCGGCAGAAGAACAGTTTCTCGGGAAAAGTGAGTTGAGTCCTGATACGGTGTCGAAACAAAATTAAAGTATTATCAACTTGGAAATCGAAACAGTCAAAAAAAAAAAAAAAAAAAAGAGCTGCTGGCTATTATTTTTGTTGCTAATATAGTATTGGGATTTTGCAAAAGCAATATTTTTGTTGCTAAAATGCTAACGTGTGCCTATTAGGCACACGTTAAGGTTGAAAAAATGTATTAAAATGTGTGAAAAGTGTATATGAATATGTGAAAGTGTATTGAAAAGTTTAAAAGGTGTATTGGAGTGTGTGGTGTTTTTGTTTGTTTATGTGCTTATCGTGTGCCTATTAGGCACACGTTAGCAAGACCCATATTGTATTGGGATTTGGCAAAAGCCATATTTCCGTTTTTAGTCCAAGGCTTTAGCCACCAAGCCAATCCCTTAGGCTAAGGGATAATAATCTTGTATACAAATAATAAAAAAATTGGTTACAAAAAAATAGAAGTGCAGGTATGGTACCCGTCACTTCTGCCAAGCAATATTGTCTCGTCACCAGACCACTCCACTGTACATAGGGAACCAACCGCACCTATGTCGGGACTGAAGCTAAGGTCTGTTCGGGGTATGTTTAGCTCCCATATAATTTATGTACACACACGAAGAGTCATGTATTTAACGAAGCACGATACTATGTTAGGTACTATGAATCTACGGGGTCATAAAACAATAGATACATGACCCATGTATGAGTATAACAAGAAATTTAAACTTGGGTATGAGAAAGGCTGGTCCAGGTAGAGAGAAAAGGTCGAAGGACATTACGCCATAGAAAGCTTGCATTTTTTTTCCCCCTCTAGAAATGAGCTTCTCGCTTGTATTTGGTTTGCTTTCTGTAGGGAACAGGGGAAAAAAGAGGAGGAATTTCTGGGGGTTGTAGTTGTTTTGAAGACTGGATATGGGTCTTTTCCTCAGATATCAATTTCTTTGTTTTTAGGGGAGGGTCAGACTGCCAACGAGAGAGAGAACCTGGTGCGGCTGGTTTGAGAGGTACGACGTCGTAACAAATTGGACAACAAATTGGACAACAGCCCCAAAACGACGTCGTTTTGGAGCCTGTTGTTTAAAAAAAAAAAAAAAAAAAACCGTGTAATTTTCAAAACAACGCACGCTCATCTTCTTCTTCTTCGCCATTCCCCATCCACCAAACTTCAGTTAAAACTCGAAGAGAGAAAGAGAGAGAGGGCGCCTACCATCGCCGACCACCACCGCACCTCCCGTTCGCCGGAAACCACCACCATCTGACCGCCGCCGCCGAACTCCAGAACCCCACCTTCGGCGAACTCCACAGCCGCCGCCGAACGCCATTACCCACTCCACGAAGGTCTCGCTCTCTGTGCTCTGGTGATTTTTTTACATTTGTTAGATTGGGGATTTTTTTGGGAGAAATTAGGGCACAGTTGTTACATTGGGGATATTTTTGGGAAAAAAATTGGAGATTTTCTACATTTATGCGTGTTTTTGTTTTGTTTGGCACATCCCCATTCCCCAGTCATTCCCTTAAAATGGACCCCAAGAGGTTGGGTTCCATCGATCCTTGAAATTGCTAAGATGTTGATCATGTTAATGTTGACATTGACGTTGATGTGCGACTGTGTGGGACACGAGGAGGCGCCTTATATGACTAAACAAAAGCAAAACAGAATTAGTAATATTCTAAATGAGAAGTGAAAGCATGTACGTGGTCATGACATTATGCTTATACTGTCATTAGAGTTAATATTCTAAATGTGAAGTGAAAGCATGTACATGGTTAGGAATTATTAAAATCTTGTTCCCTCGTATTACTCACCACCACCTTTTTGAGGAACCTTGGGGGGTGTTGTGCACCCCAATGCACAGCACCGTGCTGTGCAGCTTCATGGTGGGGTCGTGCCGGCATCTTTCCGACGATCGGAGACGTTCATCGCGTAGAGCTCGTCGAATACTACAAGTGTGCCAAAAATCAAATCGATCAAATATCTTTAAGTGCCTCATCGAAACACAAATAACGTAAAAAGTGGTTTTGATCCCGTGTTTGTATCCATTTGTGTTCCATTCCTTTTTAAGTTATTTGTGTTCCGATGAGGCACTTAAAGATATCCGATCGAGTTGATTTTTGGTACACTTATAGTACTCGACGAACTCTACACAGTGAACTTCTCCGATCGTCGGAACGAGGCCGGATCCGCCGCTCCATGGCTGCACAGTACCCCCCCAAGGTCCCTTTTTGAGATACCATGACTGTGATAGAATATGATTACTTTAATTTAACCTTTACATAATCTAAGTAATTCATATATATTAGAATCTGTCCCTAATTGCCCTTAATTTATAATTACATATGATATTAGTTACACTTTATCTACCAGCTAAGATGCTTTTTTTGTATCTAATTTGTTCCTTTATTTATGAACCAGTACATTATGTCTTCGGAGTCTATTCCGTCGACAATGCCTCCAAACGAAGAGTGTGGACAAGAGGAAGAGTTATGGAGAAAAGGAAGAGATGGAACGTTGAATGATGTAACTTTTTCATGCAATCATGCCAGAAAGCCAAGGGTAAGAACAAGCAACCCAGTCAAACCACGACCACAAACAAGAATTGATTGTCCAGCTCATGTTCATGTTGGTATACGCCCGGATGGAAAGTGGAGGTTAAATCGGGTTGTTTTGGACCACAATCGTGAACAAAGTCCTGCAAATGCACGGTTTTTCAAATCTATATTAGTACTTTATTAAGACTATTATGATGGTTGGAATTGGGTTTTGTTATTACTTTAATGGATTTGGCTTTTGTGATTCGAAGGAGATTGGCTTTTGGCACCGTGACAGAGGAGGAGAGAGATAGGTATAGACCTCTGTAGTGGTGGTTGTGATTCCAACGATTTCGAATCCTCTGATGGTAGTCGCCGGAGGTGTCGGCAGTGGCGAAGTTCGTCGGCGGTTGTTGTCGTACCAATCATACCGTTCTCTTGGTGGTCGGCAGTGGTGGAGATCGGCGGCGGTGGTCATCGTGGCAGTCCATTCTCTCTCTCCCTCTCGCCCTCCTCTTCTGTCGACTGTGAATGGGGATAGGGAAGAGGAAAGTTTTCACGTTTTTTTTTTAAACAGGCCCCAAAACGACGTCGTTTGGGGATTGTTGTCCAAATTGTTGTGTATGTAGCAGCGTACATAAGAATAAGAAAATGACTAGAGTGTGTGTTCGATTATATAAAAAAAAATAAAGGAAAAGGAGTGTGTTCTGTCCTTCAAACCCTAATTTATATATATAATGAACATTAATAAAAAGGGGGATTCATGAACGGATCGGATCGGATTCAGATTGGGGATACACCTATCCCTGATTTTTTCTAAAAAAAATCTTCATATCCTACCCGATCCCCAAACAGATCTCCAAAACGCCGATCCATTCGAATTGGGGCTCGGATTGGATTCGAACAGGTCGAATGAAATTGTCATCCCTAACTGCCATTTTGAACTCTAAAATAGGGATTATTTCTCGAAATTACTTTTTACTTTCTCTATCCTAAAATGTTTGTCTGGTCCGCATAACAAGGACTTGAGTACAAAAATTTTAAGAATTACTAGATATCAACAAATACTTTTAATTTATGAAAATAGTAGTAAGAAAGTTTTCTTTTAAAAAAACTTACTATTTTTGGGTCGTCGTTTTGCAGACCGGACAAATATTTTTGGGACGGATGAAATACATACTCCAATCTACAAGTGATCTCGATGAGTGTTTTTTGAACAGTGTCGAAATAGTGGGAGTAAGTAAACAGCTTATGGACGAACCATAATTAATGTTGGGGAGTGATTTCCACACCCCCCAAATTGTTATCCACACCCCCTTTTTTGTCTTCTAGTGAAATTTTCATGTGTAAAATGTCACTAAAAGACAAAAAAGGGGTGTGGATAACAATTTAGGGGGTGTGAATATCAATTACCTTAATGTTACGCAGTTTGTACAGATTTTGGACTCACCACGTTTTCAGTGACTTTTTTTTTTTTTTAACACAGAGAGATTCGTTTTCAGTGTCGCATGGCAATTTTTTCGTGAGAGACTTAATCAATAGCTTTTTCCAGCACTTGTTCTCTTTGAGAAAATGAAAATCTTTGTCAAGAGTAGGTTTACGTCACAAGTAACAAAATCACGTAAAAAATGTCTCTTGTACGCGAACCTTTCACTGTCCACTCTATGACTCTATCGGCGCGGTTTTTTTATGGTTATTTGTTTCATCATCAACACAAAGATCACACTAGTCTTGAGATTTGGTTGTCATTTCTGCACAACAAACACGAGCAACCAACATAAAAAAGAGATGAAGAGCGATTTACGACACGAAAAAAAGGTAGAAAAAGAGCTCAAGGAGAATGTTTAAGTGTTTCCCTCAACTTACAAATTTATACAAGTCATTTAACAACGCTGCTGTGCCCAGAATCTAACAATTGACTTACTGGGCTTTTGGACCGGAGGCTATATCAAATCAGTAATTGAATCAGTGATGAACAGCAATAGCTTGGAATCGGAACAGTTTCATCCAACGTTTTCCTTCATTCTTCGTTTCATAACCTCTCCGTTGAATCACCTGTGATGAACAAAAACATCTTGTAATCGGAATAGCTTCATTCAGCAGTTTTCTCCATTTTTCGTTTCAAAGCATTATCCAACTCATCATCCGAAAGACATAGCAACGAGATCAGACACATCGTTACCCCGGTTTCCACCAAAATCGCATACCTAGGCTTAATCCTCCGCTCCAAACTGTGCCCAAAATACTGAGGGTATTTAACCAAATCCGATTTAGGGTAACCCATTGTCAAAAAGAACTCCCACTTGGGCATAATATTGTTCGACAAGCTTAAGGTATAAAAATTCCCAAATCTTGAAACCATAGCTGCAACCTCCTTGATACTGAATCCCCTCTCCAACAAAAATTCCGTCACAGGTTTCAAATTGGCCTCAATACTTAGACCAAAAATTTGTGGACATTTGTGGAGAAGAGATCCTACATCAACCCCCATAGATTTGAAGTACTCAGCTCTAGCCCTTAACTTTTCCACTCCATAACCTAGGATATTCGGGCAGCGCATTATTACCTTACCCTGCTGTTCTGTTGAAAGCCCTAATTCATAAAGACAATCAAGGTTTGATTTCAACTTCTGCCTCCTAAAAGCTAGAAGCATAGGATATGGATAAATTATCTTTGGCCATTGTTTCTTGTCCACGCCTGAGTTCTCTAAAAATCTCACAGTGGGTATTAAATGTTCAGAGAGACTGACTCCAAAGACTTGAGGAAATCTCCTGAGAATGGCGGGGATATCAGATTTGGGTACCCCAAGATCAAGTAGGAATTCAACCACAGGCTTAACTTTCCCATTCAGGCTGTAGTTAGCAAAGGCAGGGAACTTCCGTGTCACTTCTTTGATCACCTCAACTTCCATGCCAAGTTCTGTGAGGTAGATAATATCCGGAGGAGGCTTCCCAGTGGGACTGTCGTCAGTCAAGCTAGCCAAGGTTCTTAACTTGTTAGAGTTGAGGGTGCTAATAGGGGCTGAAACCGGCACAACCAGTCCTTCCACTGACTGGATTGATAAATTTTCTGTTGATCTTTCTTGAATGGGAGGATTTGGAAAATTTTCCATTACATCTACCACAATGTCTCCAAACTCCTCATAGAGGGTTTCAAGGTATGGATATAGAGCATCCCTGATCTCAAGAGTTGCAAGCACTCTTCCTGAAATGTCAAAAGGAGATCAGATAAGCTAGGCAATAACGAAAGTCGTCCCTGGACTAATGCCAATCAGGCCGATGCTTTATGCCCCCGCCATTGTCAAAGATTAGGGCACCGAAAAATTTAGATCCCTGTATGAGAGTCAAAAATAATATTTTTTAGTTATTTTAGTTTAATTCACAGTCTAATAGAAAAGAACAAGCACCCAAATCTGATTCAACTGTTTCAAATTATTCTAAATTTCCAGTCAAGATAGTAAGAGCATTGAATTCTTTTTATGTAAGGAGGTTCCATCCACGAACTTGGGATGGGGCCCCTTAATCTCAGGGACTGCCCTAGAAACAAAGCTCAGAAAACAGATAAACATAAACAAAGGCGTGCTTCAAGGAAAGCCATGATGCATTGTACTCGAACCTCCTAGATATCGAATTTTATGAACTGAACGAAGCCTTGAAACAAGGTGATGAATAAAAAGAGCTGATTTGCTGATAGTTCTTGCTGCAACCGCCTTGCTAAAACCTCGTTTCTTCAAAAACAAGGTCAATACAGCCTTGGCTGCTTCTTTTTCTGCAACTAACAAATTTGCAGGGCCACCTCCTAAGTTGGCCAACTCAGCGTCACCCGATTCAGCTGCCACAGAAGCAAAAACTTTTCCAAAGTCGTTAGACTAGAAACTAATTAATGGAAAAACAATGGTGAGCTTCTTATAGAATGTAGGGAAGTGGGTAGTCCATCACATGTAACAAGGAGAAGAATTAAATGGAAGAATTGCTCACCAAACTTAGCGCTGCAGAATAACATTCTCTTTGGGAAAGTGAATTGAGTCCTGTCACGACATCAAAACAAAATTTTAGTGCGTTCAACTTGAAAATAGAAACAATGAAGCACAGAACGCCTAGCTATTATTTTTGTCGCTACTTTTGTGTTGGGATTTGGCAAAAGCAATAATTCCTTTTTTGGTACACTCAAATGCAGCAAGCTTCCTCATTTATGGAACAGGTAATGATTACTAATATCATGGATGCATGCAATAGTAGCCAAAATTGTATAAGCCTGAGGCTGTATAACAACAAAACGCATAAGTGTTGTGGCAAACAACTGAAACAGCAGAACTTAATTGCGATCTAGGCTTCTAGCACAATAGTTAAACAAAGAATTGATTGCTAAGAAAATAAAACAGCAGAATGCCCAAGGACTGCGTTACGATACCAATTCACGTTTAAGAGGCTCTCATAAGATATTCCAGAAACACTTGCTCATAGTCCCACCCACTGATTGCAGTTCTTTTTCTCAATCCCTTAGTATCATGTTTTTTTTTAAAAACAGCTTTTCCCCTCGGCTTCATGGTTCCGAACACATGGTTCACATACCAGCTGGTTAACCATATCAAAGATAGGTAGATTTTGAATTTGCGACCTATGGCTCAACCTACCTCTAGTTAAATGCCATGGATCATTCATTGCCTTTGTTTTTCAGCCCAATCATATCAAATCCAACACTAGATTTACCCGTGAATTTGGTCAGTCGAACAACCAAATTGACAAAATACGGTTACAAGGCCTCATTAAGTTTCATCTTATATACAAATAAAAATTATTGGTTACAAAAAAATGAAAAAATGGAAGTGCAGGTATGGTGCTTGTCACATTGGCCAGGAATAGGAAATATTGTCCAGTCACACCACACCACTCCACTATATTTAGGGAACCAACAGCACCTATGTCTGGGCTGAAGCTAAGGTCCACCCCATGTGGGTGGTGTTCGGGTACGTTTAGCCCGAACATGAAAAGAGTCATGTAATTCATGTAATTTATGTACATACATAAAAAGAGTCATGTATTTAACGAAGCATGATACTATGATTGGTACTATGAAGCTAAATGGTAATACAACAATAGATACATGACCCATGTATGAGTACAACAAGAAATTGAGACCTGGGTATGAGAAAGGCAGGTCCAGGTAGAGAAAAAGTGTCGAAGGGCATTACGCCAGGGAAAGCTTGCATTGTTTCCAGTAGAAATGTGACAAAGTGTCTGTGTGTCTGCGTCTAGGGTTGAATTTGGTTTGCTTTTTGGAGGGAACAGGGGAAGAAGGAGGAGGGATTTCTCAGGGATGGGGGGTCTTTTGCTCAGATACCATTATGAGTACCAATTTCTTTCCATTTGGCTCCGGATCAGGTGTCCCGTGTTGCTGTCCCAGACTCAAAACGGCACCGTTTTGGTGCCTCTCCAAACCTTTGCAAAGTATAATTTTTAGTGTTTTGATACCTATCAATGTCTGAACAAGATAATTTTTTTACTAGATGCTCTGCCCAACGAGCCCTACAACTCTTATGGTTCAGATCAATGGGTTGCCCAGCTCACAATTTTATAACTTTTCTTGAAGGTTCTTTCAAACTGCTAGGGTCCTGAATTATGAATGAAAATAGACATATTAGATGAATAACGTAAAAATATCCAATGGGCCTGATTTTCTCCAAGACCACTTTAATAATTATTTTAAAATTATTTAACGGTTCAGATCGTTTATGTGGGACCCGAAAGTGGGCCCCACAAAATTACATTTTGCAAAGGTTTGGAGTGGCACCAAAACGGTGTCGTTTTGGGTCTAGGACAGCAACACGGGACAGCAGATCCGGAGCTGTGCCATTTTGAACTCTAAAATATTCTGTCGGTCCCAAATTTCTTGTCCACTTTTAATATTCACGGCACCTCAAAAACTTGCTTATATTTTATAATACATAATATTCTCGGGAAACGATTTTCACTCCTCTTTTATCCTTAAACATTCCATTTCCGTCTTTATTCACCTTAAAATTACTCTGAGTGATTTTTTTCCTTTCAAGTGAATAAAGACAAAAAAGTGAGTATTTGGGGATAAACGGGTGGTGCGAAAATCATTTCCTACGTTATCTTTATCTATATTCAATATGAATCTCGTTTGGTGGTTCTTGATTAATTCTATAAAATAGTTTTAGAATATTATAAATTAAAAGATATATAAGTAATACTAGAAAAATAGCACGCATCCTCGTGGATAAGAAAGTTGGAGCCTTATGGCAAGAAAAGTTTGCATTTTTCCTGTAGATTAGAGCTCTTCGCTGATCTTTCTTCAGGAAGCAGTATAATGAGTGAGTGTACATCAGCGTCTAGGGTTGCATTTGGTTTGGAGGGAACAGGGGATTCTGAAGGTCAAATTTTGATTTGGAGGTTGGATATGGTGGGTCTCTTTTGCTCAGATATCAGTCACTGAGTGAATTGTGGGGGGCAGCTGCGAAGCTCGTGGAAGAAAGGAATCCAAGGGAGGCGCTGTGTAGTAGGTGTTGTGCGTCGTGTTGTGGCGTTTTTTTTTTTTTTTTATTTTTTTTTTATTTTAAAATGACGTAGTTTTTTGCACACTTTCCAAAGATTTGTTTGGAAGAAGAAAAAAACCATTACAAAGTGCCTAAACCCTAATTTTGTGCCTAAACCCAAAGCGCCTTTTAGGAAAAACAACTATATCCTACCCCAAAGATTTAGAAAATTGAACCTTTGGGTTAACTCTCCAAACAGGGTATAGTGGTTTAGGCGGTACCAAGGAAATTCCTTGTTTGGAGGTTAATTTTGGGGTTCAATTTTAGGGGATTTAAACTTTTGGGTAGGGTATAGTGGGTTTAGGCACTTGGATTTCGGGACTTCAAGTTTAGGCACTCTGGGTTTAGGCACTTTGTAGTGGTTTTTTCTTCCTCCAAACAAGGCCTTTGGAATCTTTGGAGGGAGCCACAAAACAATGTAGTTTTGCCACACAACACGCCGCACAACATATTCCGCACAACATCCACCCCGGATCCGGAAGAAAGGTTGCATCGTACGGTTTTTCCGGCGAAGTACTCCTATAGGCTCTGTTTTCACATTTAATGTAAAGCCGATAGCCGGAAGATAAAAATTTTACTCCCTCCATCCCAAATTGCTGGTTCAAGGGCCACACGCACACAAGAAATCAGAGAAAATTTCTCAATATACAAATCAACTATACAAAATTACAAAAAAAAAACCTCTCCCGTGAGCTAAACAGGCTCAACCCCTTCTCTGGCCTCACCTGCTCTCTCACATTGCTACTGCACACTACGTACAAGAGAAACAAAACATGAATTTATGAGCAAACTAGCGTTGTCGTTGTATGCACGGGAAAAATCACATTGGAATTTATGCACGGGAAAAATCACATTGGAATTTTTTCACTAGTCTGTGTATTGAATGTGGACAACGCTAATTGATTAAAAATCACATTGTTAAATTTTTTTTTTTTGTCCAGTCTCATGTATCAAACAGATACAACCCTACTTTTTAAAATTAAAAAAAAAACACATTTGAACACTTAAAAAAATAAAAATAAATAAAAATTCTAGAAAATTAGGATTTGGGGTTTGGAGAGTTTTGTAGGCAAAAACACATTGCTATGTGGTATTCATTGATAGATGGAAATGTTTACAATACACACTCATTAGAGGTGTATACCATATGCACCTATTATACGGTCCAGATTATGCCACCTCATTGGCAATCGTAACATTTTTTAATTTTTCATAACTTTTCAACAATATAATTCGTAAAATTTTCTATGATTCATAACATTTTGAAATCTCACCATTTCTTCTCTTCTCCCACCACTTTGGTCATCCAAACAAGGGAGAGAGTTCACTCCCCTTTCTTCTCCTTTCTTTTCTCGCGGTTCCCCTCCATCCAAAGAAGCTGTGTTAATCAGTAGCTTTTTCGAGCACTTGTTCTCTTTGAGATACATACTCCAATCCACAAGAGATCTCCATGAGTGGATTTTGAACAAGGTCGAAACAGTGGGAGTAAGTAAACACCTTATGGATGAACTAATAATTAATGTTACGCTGTTTGTACAGATTTTGGACTCACCACGTTTTCAGTGTCCTTTTTTTTATTCTTTTTTTTTTAACAGAGAGACATTCGTTTTCAGTGTCGCATGGCAATTTTTTAGTGAGAGACTTAATCAATAGCTTTTTCCAGCACTTGTTCTCTTTGAGAAAATAAAAATCTTTGATTGTGTAATTGTCAAGAGTAGGTTTACGTCACAAGAAAACGGAATCACGTAAAATATGTCTCTTGTGCGCGCGCTTTTCTCTCTCCACTCTATCGGCGCAGTTTTGGATGGTTATTTGTTTCATTATCAACACAAAGATCACACTAGTCTTGAGATTTGGTTGTCATTTCTGCACAACAAACACGAGCAGCCAACATAAAAAAAGAGAGACGAAGAACGATTCACGTCACGAAACAAAGATTGAAATAGAGCTCAAGGAGAATGCTTAGTGTTTCCTTCAACGTACAAATTTATACAACAGTCATTTAACAACGCTGCCATGCCCAGAATCTGACAATTTCCAGTTCTAAAAGATGTATCCTTGATAAAGCCTAACAATTGACTTACTGGGCTTTGGACCGAAGGCTATATCAAATCAGTGATGAATAGCAATAGCTTGGAATCGGAACAGTTTCATCCAACGTCTTCCTTCATTTTTCGTTTCATGACCTCTCCGTTGAATCACCTGCGATGAACAGAAACATCTTGTAATTGGAACAATTTCATCCAGCATGTTTCTCCATTTTTCGTTCCAAAACCCCATCCAAGTCACCATCCGAACGAGATAGCAACATGTTGAGGCTTATCCTTACTCCGCTTTCCATCAAAATTGCATACCTAGGTTTAATCCTCCGCTCCAAACTGAACCCAAAATACTGAGGGTATTTAACCAGATCTGATTTTGGGTAACCCATTGTCAAAAAGAACTCCCACTTGGGCAGAATGTTGTTCGCCAAGCTTAAAGCGTACAAATTTCCATAACTTGAAACCATAGCTGCAACCTCCTTGATACTGAATCCCCTCTCCAAGAAAAATTGTGTCACAAGTTTCAAATTGGCCTCAATACTTAGACCAAAAATTTGTGGACATTTGTGGAGAAGAGTTCCTACATCAACCCCCATAGATTTGAAGTACTCACCTCTAGCCCTTAACTTTTCGACTCCATAACCTAGGTTTTTCGGGCAGCGCATTATTACCTTACCCTGCTTTTCTGTTGAAAGCCCTAATTCATAAAGACAATCAAGGTTTGATTTCAACTTCTGCCTCCTAAAAGCTAGAAGCATAGGATATTCATAAATTACCTTTGGGTCCACGCCTAAGTTCTCTAAAAAACTCACATTGGGTATTGAATGTTCAGAGAGACTGACTCCAAAGAATGAAGGAAATCTCCTGAGAATGTCAGGGATATCAGATTTGGGTACCCCAAGATCGAGCAGGAATTCAACCACAGGCTTAACTTTCCCATTCGAGATGTAGTAAGCAAAGGTAGGGAACTTCCGTGTCACTTCTTTGATCACCTCAACTTCCATGCCAAGTTCTGTGAGGTAGATAATATCCGGAGGAGGCTTCCCAGTGGGACTGTCATCAGTCAAGCTAGCCAAGGCTCTTAACTGGTTAGAGTTGAGGGTGCTAATAGGGGCTGAAACCGGCACAACCAGTCCTTCCACTGACTGGATTGATAAATTTTCTGTTGATCTTTCTTGAATGGGAGGATTTGGAAAGTTTTCCATTACATCTACCACAATGTCTCCAAAATCCTCGTAGAGGGTTTCAAGGTATGGATATAGAGCATCCCTGATCTCAAGAGTTGTAAGCTCTCTCCCTGAAATGTCAAAAGGAGATCAGATAAGCTAGGCAATAACGAGAGTCGTCCCTGGGCTAATGCCAATCAGGCCAATGCTTTATGCTCCATCAATTGTCAAAGACTGGGGCACCGAAAAATTTAGATCCCTGTATGAGATTCAGAAAATAATATTTTTAGTTATTTTAGTTTAATTCACAGTCTAATAGAAAAGGAACAAGCACCCAAATCTGATTCAACTGTTTCAAATTATCCTAGATTTCCATTCAAGTGAGTAAGAGCACTGAATTCTTTTCATGTAAGGAGGTTCCATCCACAAACTTGGGATGGGGCTACTTAATCTCAGGGACTGCCCCAGAAATAAAGCCTAGAAAACAGATAAACATAAACAAGACGTGCTTCAAGGAAAGCTATGATGCGTTGTACTCGAACCTCCTAGATGTCGAATTTTATTAACTGAACGAAGCCTTGAAACAAGGTGATGAATAAAAAGAGCTGATTTGCTGATGGTTCTTGCTGCAACCGCCTTGCTAAAACCTCGTTTCTTCAAAAACAAGGTCAATACAGCCTTGGCTGCTTCTTTTTCTGCAACTAACAAATTTGCAGGGCCACCTCCTAAGTTGGCCAACTCATCGTCACCCAATTCAGCTGCCATTGAAGCAAAACAACTTCTCCAAAGCCGTTAGACTAGAAACTAATTAATGGACAAACGATGGTGAGCTTCTTATAGAATGTAGGGAAGTGGGTAGTCCATTACATTCAACAAGGAGAAGAATTAAATGGAAGAATTGCTCACCAAACTTAGCGCTGCAGAAGAACAGTCTCTTTGGGAAAGTGAATTGAGTCCTGTCATGACATCAAAACAAAATTTTAGTGCGTTCAACTTGAAAATAGAAACAATGAAGCACATAACGCCTAGCTATTATTTTTGTCGCTACTTTTGTGTTGGGATTTGGCAAAAGCAATAATTCCTTTTTTGGTACACTCAAATGCAGCAAGTTTCCTCATTTATGGAACAGGTAATGATTACTAATATCATGGATGCATGCAATAGTAGCCAATATTGTATAAGCCTGAGGCCGTATAACAACAAAGCGCATAAGTAGGCTTCTAGCAAAATAGTTAAACAAAGAATTGATTGCTAAGAAAATAAAACAGCAGAACGCCCAAGGACTGCGTTACGGTACCAATTCACGTTTAAGAGTCTCTCATAAGATATTCCAGAAACACTTGCTCATAGACCCACTGATTGCAGTTCTATTTCTCAATCCCTTAGTATCATGTTTTTTTAAAAACAGCTTTTCCCCTCGGCTACATCAAATTCCCCCACCCAGGGCCCATGGAAACTGATTAATTACTGGAGATAGGCTCGTGCGGCCCTAAGGGGATGAAGCGCTTCATGGTTCCGAACCCAGGGCTCACATACCAGCTGGTTAAACCGTTGGGTTTACTCATTACCTATCTTTTGCTCAACCATATCAAAGATAGGTAGATTTTGAATTTGTGGCCTATGGCTAAACCTACCACTAGGCTAAACGCCATGGATCCTTCACTGCCTTTGTTTTTCAGCCCAATCATATCAAATCCAACACTAGATTTACCCTAGGTGGGTGAATTTGGTCAGTCGAACAACCAAATTGACAAAATCCGGTTTGAAGGCCTCATTAAGTTTTCATCTTATATACAAATAAAAATTATTGGTTGCCAAACATGGAAGTGCAGGTATGGTGCTCGTCACATCAGCAAGGGAATAGGAAATATTGTCCGGTCACACCACACCACTCCACTATATATAGAGAACCAACTGCACCTATGTCAGGGCCGAACCTAAGGTCCCACCACATGTGGACGGTGTTCGGGGTACTTTAGCCCCCCATATAATTTATGTACATACATAAAAAGAGTCATGTATTTAACGAAGCATGATACTATGATTGGTACTATGAATCTAAATGGTAATACAACAATAGATACATGACCCATGTATGAGTATAACAAGAAATTGAGACCTGGGTATGAGAAAGGCTGGTCCAGGTAAAGAAAAAGTGTCGAAGGACATTACGCCAGGGAAAGCTTGCATTTTTTCCTGTGGAACTGTGCTTTCCGCCAATCTTTGCTTACGAAGCAGTACAAAGTGTGTACGTCTGCGTCTAGGGTTGTATTTGGTTTGCTTTTTGGAGGGAACAGGGGAAGAAGGAGGAGGAATTTCTCAGGGTTCGTAGTTGATATGGAGATTGGATGGGGTGGGTCGTTTGCTCAGATATCAATTTCTTTTGGGTTTTTAAGGGGACTGATACTGCAATTTTGAACTCTAAAATATCTCGTCGGTTCCAAATTTCTTGTCATTTTTTATATTCACCACCCTTCAAAAACTAAGGAAAATTCTAAAATCAATCCGTTGATATTAAGCCTTAAAAAGTGTATTAAAATGTGTAAAAAAATATATAAAAATATGTGAAAGTGTATAAACATGTGTGAAAAGTACATTGAAACTTGTAATTTTTTTGTTTTTATGTTGTCTTATTATCAACACATTGGGCTGACAATAAAAAAACCCTTTAGTCCCAAATTTCTTGTCCATTTTTTATATTCATGACACTTCAAAAACTTGCTTACTTTCAAATAGATAATGTTACGGGCAAACGATTTTCACAACCACTTTAATCCTTAAACATTGCATTTTCGTCTTTATTTATCTTGAAATTACCAAATAACCCTTATCTCATGAGTCATTCTTTCCATATGAAAGACAATTTGGTACTTTCAAGTGAATAGAGACGAAAAAGTTGAGTATTTGGGGATAAACAGGGGTGTGAAAATCATTTTCCACGTTATCTATATTCAATATGGTTCTCGTTTGGTAGTTCTCGATTAGTTCTATAAAATAGTTTAAAAATTCTATAAATTGAAAGATATAAACAATAGAAAATGGCACGCATGCTCGTAAATGGACAAAAAATTTGGAGCCTTAAGCAGGAAAAGCTTGCATTTTTCCTGTAGATTAGTTCTCTTTGCTAATCTTTCTTCAGGAATCAATATAATGAGTGAGTGTTCACCAGCGTCTAGGGTTGCATTTGGTTCGGAGGGAACAGGGGATTTTGAAGGTCAAATTTGATTTGGAAGTTGGATATGGTGGCCTGGTGGGTCTCTTTTGCTCAGATATCAGCCACTGAGTGAATCGTGGGGGGCAGCTGCGAAGCACTAGGAAGACAGGTTGAATCGTGGGGGCCACACACGCACACAAGAAATCAGAGAAAATTTCACAACGTACATCATAAACCACGAGTTGAATCATCTGTAACCACGCACACAAGAAATCAGAGAAAATTGAGTAACCGTTTTAAAGTCAATGTTACTCCGCTTTACCTCATAAACCACGAGTTGAATCATCTGTGATGTACAGAAACATCATCGAAACAGATTCATCCAACATTTTTCTCCTTTATTCGTTTCAAACGCTTATCCAACTTATCATGTGTATAATTTAGCAACATTGGCAGTTTCAACACTACTCCGCTTTCCATCATAATTGCATACCTCGGTTTAATCCTCAGCTCCAAACTGTACCCAAAATAGTGAGGAAATTTAACCAGATCAGATTTTGGGTAACCCATTGTCAAAAAGAACTCCCACTTAGGCATAATATTCTTCGACAAGCTGAAACAATAAAGACATCCATATCTTGAAACCATAAATGCAACCTCCTCCATACTGAATCCCTTCTCCAAGAAAAACAGTGTCACAGGTTTCAAATTGGCCTCAACACTCAGACCAAAAAGTTGTGGACTTTTATGGAGAAGAGTTCCAACATTAGCCCCAATAGAATGGAAGTATTGAGCTGTAGCCCTTAACTTCTCCACTCCAGTACCTAGGATATTCGGGCTGTACATTAGAACCTTACCCAGCTTTTCTTTTGAAAGCCCTAATTCATAAAGACAATCAAGATTTGATTTCATCTTCTGCAGACTATATGTTAGAAGCGGAGGATGGCGATAAATTACCTTTGGCCAATGTTTCCTGTCCACGCCTAATTTCTCTAAGAACATCAAATTGGGTATTACACGTTCAGAGAGACTGGCTCCAAAGACTTGAGGCGATTTCCTGAGAATGGCAGGGAAATCAGATTTGGGTACCCCAAGATCAAGTAGGAATTCAACCACAAGCTTAACTTTCCCATCCAAGCAGTAGTTAGCAAAGGTTGGGAACTTGCTTGTCACTTCTTTGATCAACTCATAGTCAATGCCAAGTTCTGTGAGACAGATAATTAGTGGAGGAAGCTCCCCAGTTGGGCTGTTGTCAGTCAATCTAGCCAAGGCTCCTAACTTCTTAGAGTTGGGGGTAGTAAAAGGGGATGAAACCGGCACAACCAGTGCTTCTTTGACTGGTGAGACTGATAAATTTTCTATTGATCTTCCTTCAAAAGGCGGATTTGGAAAATTTTCCATTGCATCCCCCAGAATGTCCGAACTCCTCATAGAGGCTTTCAAGGTATGGACACAGAGCATCCTTGATCTCAAGAGTTGTAAGCTCTCGCCCTGAAATGTCAAAGGAGATCAGATAAGCTAGGCAATAAACAGGGCTGTACCTGTGCTAACGCAAATGAAGCCATTGCTTTAGGTAACAACAGTTATTTAAACATCCGATCCCCAAAAATTTTGAACCCTGAATGAGAGTCCGAAATAAGATTCTTTTAGTTTTACAAACGGACTAATTTAAGAGCCCAAGGGCCCAAAGACGATTCAACGGTCTCAAATTACTTAGATCTTGGAATTAATATCCAATTATGTAAGGAGGGCCCATCCATGATTTTGATATAGAACCCCTTAATCTCAGGGACTGCCCTGCTAATAAAGCATAAAACATAGATAATCATAAAGATGGCGTGCTTCAAGGAATCAATGACATGCTGACTCGAACGTCCTAGATACAGAGTTTTATGAATAGAATGAAGCTTTGAAACAAAGTGATCAATAAAAAGTGCTGATTTGTTGATAGTTCTTGCTGGAACCACCTTGCTCAAACCTCGTTTCTTCAAAAACAAGGTCAATACAGCCTTGGTTTCTTCCTTTTCTGCAACTAACAAATTTGCACGCGCTACTCCTAAGATCAATGGAAAAATGATGGTGAGCTTCTTATTGGATAGAGGGAAGTAGGTAGTCCATTACACGCAACGAGGAGAAGAATTAAAAGGAAGAGTTGCTCACCAAACTTAGCACTGCAGAAGAACAGTTTTTTTGTTAAAGTGAGTTGAGTCCTGATAGATAACCAAACAAAATTTTAGTACTTTAAATCGGAAATTGAGACACTGAAGCACAGAATCCCCAGCTATTATTTTTGTTGCAGTTTTTGTGTTGGGATTTGGCAAAAGCAATACATCCTTTTTTGGTACAAGCAAATGTGGGCATGCTTTTCCTCATTCCGGGCCACGAAACAGATAATGTTACTAATGTATCATGGATGCATGCAATAGTAGCCAATAATGTACAAGCCTGAGCCCATATAACAACAAAGTGTAAGCGTTATGGCAAACAACTGAAACAGCAGCACTTAATTGCATTCTAGGCTTCTAGTAAAAGACTTAAGTAAAGAATCACTTGCTAGGAAAATAAAACTGCAAAACCCGCAAGGACTGGATTACTGTACCAATTCAAGCTCCCACTGATTGTGGTTGTTTTTCGCGATCCCTTAGTAACTTGTATTTTTAAGAACAGCTTTTCTCCTCAACTACATCTAATCCCCCCCAATCGAGGGCCACACAAGCTGAATAATTACCGGAGACAGCCCGAAGGGGATGAAGCGCTTCATGGATTCAAACCCATGGCTCAACTTACCAACTGGTTAACTCCTTGGGTTTACTCATTGCCTATCTTTGTGGTCTTCGGCTCAACGTACCAGTAAGCTAACGCCATGGATCACTCACTGCCTTTGTTTCTCAGCTCAATCGTATCAAATCCAAAAACTGGACTTACCCTATGTGGGTGAATTTGGTCAATCGAGCAACACCCAAATTCACAACATACGGTTTCAAGGCCTCATTAAATTATGCACTTTATGACAATCAGCAACAATAGTGTTGTACACATTCATGAGACCTCCTCCAGAGAATTTACCATTGCATAATCACAATCAGATAGGATAGCATTTACAAACCCTAAAGTTTATCATCAGAATACTCACACGTCACAAGTGCAAGAACTATGATTGTAATGGTAACAACAACAGATACATATATATACATATACCTACATGCATATATAGAAACTCTCAGTGTCCTTGGCCATCTTGCACACATTTCGGACTTATCCCTACTGCCCCTCACACACTTAATACTCTCCCTCAGGCAGCCGTTTCCCACGCCTACACACGTTGTGAATGATGTGAGGTGACCTATGAGTTGTTAGCAAGAGCAGATGAACCTCAGTGGAGAAACCTCAAGTCCGAAGTCCCAGGCTTTCGCCACCAGGTTAATAAATGGGAGAATGGAAAATTGCTCAACTGAGCTATCGGACATAACCATAAGAAATGCTTTTCATTTGATACCCGTTGTGGTGGGGTTGGGTTTCACCTTAGGAAAGCAAGCCACCCAAAAGTCACGCTGAGTAGGTTTCCGGAAAGAATACCTGCAATACTCAAAGAACTTAAGGCTACCTAGCCGAGGTTTGGCCGAAATACCCCTCCGATGCTTAAGCCAGAGACTAAATGTATGACAAAGAGGAAACTAAGGTTTTAGGGGTAAGATTGTGCGTACCTTTAGTTGAGGGTGAAAAAACTTTATATAGGCTCTCCTTTCTTGGTGTCTAAGATATCCAGTATGTCTATGATACCCTCCTATCCCTATATCTCCGGAGCTTCGCCCTTTCCCGACACTTGATAACACTTATCATGACAACTACTCGGATTACGGCAGTCTCCTATTCAACTACATCTCCTGTACTGCCCTTAAGCCTATCGGATTTACTCCATCCATTGCGACAGTCCATCCCAAGTGGGCCCAGTTCATCCGGGTCACGCTCGTCCTAGCTTGATCAGCTAGTTGGACCCAATTAATCCGGGGCAAAAATCTGGCCCACTTCACCTGTAGTTCTGGAACTAAAAATGATGAATGACTTGTCGGAAATCGCCGGATGGTCCGACCCAGAAAGGCGTGGGAGTCTCGGGGCATTGCTTGGGCTGAGCTATGTAAAGACTGGCTACAACGGAACTGAACAATAAATATGAAAACTTCCCTCTTAACATCACTAACAAGAAGTGCTACTTTCTATTTCATTCTCCATACGACTCTAGTTCCCTTGGGTTAAGATAATCATCTTTTCTTTTCATTTTTAATAGTCAAGATAAATTTTTTTTTGTGGGTAATGCAGGGTATCGGGTCACCTTGCGCGCACCTAAGACTAATCTCTATACCCCTCCCACAAAGCTTTCATAAGGGATGGGTTGACCCCAAGAGTTGCTAGCAAGGAGATACCAGACTTGAGAAGAAGCAAACTCAAGTTCCAAGACTCCAAGTCAAGACCACTTGCCCAACCCAGGGTTCAAGATAATCATCTTATATGCCCATAATCTATTATCCATGTATATACTAAAAAACTCATGTATTTTACAAGCATGATAGGTACTACGAATCTATACAGCAATACAACAATAGATACATGACCCATGTATGATTATCACAAGAAATTGACACCTGGGTATGAATAAGGCTGGCCCTGGTAGAGAGGAAAGGTCGGAGGACCTTATGACAGGGAAAGCTTGCATTTTTCCTGTTGATTAGTGCTTTTCGCTAATCTTTCTTCACGAAGCAGTGTAATGAGTGCTTGTACATCAGCGTCTAGGGTTGAATTTGGCTTGGAGGGAACAGGGGAAGCAGGGGAAGAGGGCTTCTGCAGATTGGAGTTGATTTGGAGATTGGATATGTATGGTTGTTTGCTGAAACTTGAGCTTACTGAGTGAATCGTGGAGGGCAGCTGCAAAGCACGTGGAAGAGAGTTTTTTTTGGGGGAATAAGAAACCTACTCTACCTTAACCAAAGGTGCATGGAAGGGTATCCCAATGAGGATTCCAACCAGGACCTTATAAAGGGAGTACTTAACAGAAAATTTTGGGTAGGGGAAGAGTACCACGTGTACTCTTTCGGCACATTCGAGTCGTCCAACAATGTAATTGACGGTTCAGATTAAAAGTGTTGTCTGAATTTAAAAAAAATAGAAAAGAAAATGAAAAGTGTGTTTTAATCCGGACCGTTTGATGCATTTTTTGACGTTCCGGACTAACTTTGTTCTCACATGGAAGAGAGGTTGTATCATGGAGTATTTGCTAAATAATTTTTTTTAGTCGCCACTCCTTTACCAAATAAATTTTGTTTTTCCTACATTTATGTGTAATTATTTGTGGTTATATCATTTCTCATTATTTAGACAGATAAGAGTATTAGGATAATATCATATTTTATTTTTACCGAGAGATAATCTTAGGAAAAACCCCAAAAACTATCCTCAACCTATAGCGTAAATGACCACTGAAGGTAGTAGCCCAGATGGCAAAGTTGAGTGAGCTTAAGTGCTCCCTCCCACCGTTCATGAACCGTCTAGGTTAGAGTAACTGCAGTATTCGCATAGAGGGCCTTTTGTCTATCTAGTACCTAGGTTGTGTTGTGGTGACGAACTCGTCTTTTTGGACAATCGCTACGACTCAAACCGAACATTTCACAGCGGGTCGGGAACCTCTATAGTCACGCTCAAAGGGAGTTGCTACGCTGGTCACCTCTTCCCACCCTTTTTGCAGTTAAAAAAACAGTAGTGTAATGTGATGTTATTTGTACCGAATTTGGACTCCCCACATTTTTAGTGTTGCGTTTAGTGAGAGACTTACCCAGTAACTCTTTTGAGAACTCGTTCTCTTTGAGAAAATGAAGTTCTTTGATCGTGTGACTGTCCAGTAGGTTTACGTCACAAGTAAACCAAATCACGTAAAATCTCTGTGTCTCTTGTTGCTCGGTTGATTTGTTTTATTCACTATCAACACAAAGATGGCACTAATCTTGAGATTTGGTTGTCATTTCCACATAACAAATACAAGCAATCAACAAAAGAAAAGAATTTTAAGCGTTTCCTTCAATGATCTGTACATAAAAATTCGTACAACAAAAATTTAACAACACCGAGCCCTTCAATAAAAATACGACGCTATGCCCAGAATCTGATCATTTCTAGTTCTAAAACATGCATCATTGCTGAAGCCTAACCAGTAACTTGCTGGGCTTCTGTACCAGAGGTTATGTCAAAGCTGTAATTGAATGGGTATGAACAGTAACAGCTTGGAATCGGAACAGTTTCAGCCAACATTTTCCTTCATTTTTTGTTTCAAAACCTTATCCAACTGACTATCCGAAAGAAAGAGTAAGCGTTTCAGAGTTAGCGTTACTCCGCTTTCCCTCATAACTTCATACCTAGGTTTAATCCTCTCCTCCAAACTGTAACCAAAATACTGAGGGAATTTAACCAGATTAGATTTCGGGTAACCCATTGTCAAAAAGAACTCCCACTTGGGCATAATGTTGTTCGACAAGCTCAAAGCATACAAACTTCCATATCTTGAAACCATAGCTGCAACCTCCTCGATACTGAATCCCCTCTCCAAGAAAAATTGTGTCACAGGTTTCAAATTGGCCTCGATACTTAAACCAAAAATTTGAGGACATTTGTGGAGAAGAGTTCCTACATCAACTCCAATAGATTTGAAGTACTCAGCTGTAGCCCTTAACTTCTCCACTCCATAGCCAAGGATATTCGGGCAGCGCATTAGTACCTTACCCTGGTTTTTGGCTGAAAGCCCAATTTCATAAAGACAATCAAGATTTGATTTCAACTTCTGCTTGCTATAAACGAGAAGCGCAGGAAAACGACAAATTACCTTTGCCCATTGTTTCTTGTCCACGCCTAATTTCTCTAAAAACGTCACAGTGGGTATTAAGTTTTTAGAGAGACTGAGTGCACAGAGTTGAGGCCTTTTCCTGAGAACCGAAGGGATGTCGGATTTGGGTACCCCAAGATCAAGTAGAAATTCAACCAAAGGCTTAATTTTCCCATCCACACTGCACTCAGCTAAGGCAGGGAACTTGTGGGTCACTTCTTTGATCACCTCAAGTTCCATGCCAAGTTCTGTGAGGTAGATAATTTGTGGAGGAACCTTCTCAGTGGAATCGTCATCAGTCAATCCAGCCAAGGCTCTTAACTTCTTAGAGTTCGGGCTGGTAATAGGGGCTGCAACCGGCACAACTGGTCCTCCTTCTATTGGTGGGATTGATAAATTTTCTACCGATCTTTCTTCAGACGGTGGGTTAGGAAAATTTTCTACTACATCTACCAGAATGTCCCCGAACTCCTCAAAGAGTGTTTCAAGGTATGGATTTAGAGCATCCCTGATCTCAAGAGTCGTAAGTTCTCGCCCTGAAATGTCAAGTGCAGTCAGATAAGCTAGGCAAACAGTATATTCCGGGGCTAAAGCCAATGAAGCAATTGCTATAGCCCCACTTATGTAAACAAATTAGGGGCCCAAAAAAAATTAGTACCCTGAATAAAAGTCCAAAATAAAATGCTATTAGTTTGAGAAAAGTCTAATTTAAAAGCCCAAGGGCCCATGCCGGATTTAAGGTTTGAAATTGCTCTGGATTTCCAATTAAGAGGTAAGGACATTGAAATCAGTTTATGTAAGGAGGGCGTAGCCCCGAACTTGGGATAGGTCCCTTAACAAGCTCAGGGACCACCCTGGTAATAAAGCTTAAAAACGGATAAACATAAACAGAGGCGTGCTTCAAGGAAAGCAATGATGCATTGTACTCGACCTGCTAGATATTGAGTTTTATGAACAGAATGAAGCCTTGAAACAAGGTGATCAATAAAAAGAGCTGATTTGTTGAGAGTTCTTGCTGCAACTGCCTTGGCGAAACCTTGTTTCTTCAAAAACAAAGCCAGTAAAGCCTTGGCTTCTTCTTTTTCTGACTCTAACCAATTTCCCGGCGCCACTCTCAAGTTGTTCGACCCAGAGTTACCCGATTCAGCTGCCATTGAAGCAGAACAAAATTTCCAACGTTGTTAGACAAGTAGACAACAAATAAAGCAACGGAAACACGATGATGAGCTTCTTATCAGAAGTGGGGAAGTAGTCAAGTAGGTGGTCCATCAAATGTAACAAGGAGAAGAATAACAAAAAAGAAGAAAATAAATACTCACCAAACTTTGCGCTGCAGATGAACAGTTTCTTGGGAAAAGTGAGTTGAGTCCTGATATGATATAAAAACTAAATTTAAGTATTGTCAACTTGGAAATATAAACAATGAATCCCAGAGAGAACTCCTAGCTATTATTTTCTTGCTACTATTGGGATTTGTAAAAGTGATATTTCTGTTTTTGGTACAAGCAAAAGTGACATGCTTCCTGGCTCCAGGCTATCGAACATGTAACGTTGCTAATTTATCATTGACACTTTCAATAGTACCCGACATTGTGCTATGTGAGGCCAGATAACAACAATCTAAAGTGTGCTTATTCATAAGTTATGCAGCAAACAACTGAAACAGCAGTACTTAATTGAGTGATAGCAAAGCACTTGAATAAATTGATTGCTAGGAAAATAAAACAGTTAAATGTGAAAAGACTCAATTACTGTGCGGTGTGAACTGATTCAGGTTTAAGTGGCTAGGATATTCAAAAAAACACTTGCTTGTAATCCCTCTGATTGCAGTTCTTTTTATCAATCCCTTTTTTTTTTTGAACTGGTTTTATCAATCCTTTCCTACCTTGCTTTTTTGAAACAGCCTTTAGCAACCCTGAACTAATTCCCCGGGCACATCCAATGCCCTGCCCCGGGGCCCATGCACCATGTGTGGCCTAAGGGGATGAAGTGCTTCACAAATCCAAACCCAAGGCTCCATTAACCAGCCTGCTATCCCCTTTGTTTTGCTCATATGAACATATCAAAGGCTTGATGGTTTCTACTTGTGATCTAGGGCTCAACCTAACGCTTGGCTAACCCTGTGCGACACTCATTGCCTTTGTTTTTCTGGTCAATCGTAATGAAATCCATACACTAGATATATGAATTTGGTCAGTGGAGGAACATTCAAATTGACAAATATGCTTCCAAGGCCTCATTTACTTCTGCAATTTATTAAGATCAACAACCGCACTACCACTTACAAACTTTTTTGTGGGTAATGCAGGGTGCTCAAGCCAGCTTGGACACACAGACTTATCCATAAAACCCCTCCCAAAACCATTTCACAAGCTTACGCATGGGGTGAGGACGTGAGGTGGTCTAAAAAGTTGCTGGAAAGACTTGCTGCCGCTGGTAAGACAAGTTGAACTGAGACCAAGGACGGAGCCAGGATTTTTGTGTAGGGGGGCGGGCTATATGTTGGAGGAGGGACGGAGCTATATAATTTGATGATATATCTTTCTTCTCAATGTCATAGTAGGGTTTTTCCAAATTGTAGCGGGTTGACATGCCCTACTAGCCGGGGATTCATTCTTGACTTTAGGAGGAGCATAACCTAAGTCTCAAAACCTAAGTATGAGGCCTTCACCACCGCGGATTTCCTTCAACGAATTTGTCATTGTACCATCACAGATAGACAGGAAAGCATTTAAAAATCCCAGAAGTCCATTATCAGAATATCAAAAAGTGCAAGTAAGTATGATTCTTTTTGGTAATAGCAAGGGATAGGCATTTGTTTATACGTACATACACAGGCAAATACACAAAACTCATGTACTTTACACAGCATGATAGGTACTACAGTGAATCAATACACTAGTACAAAAAAAGATACATGACCCATGTATGAGTATCAGAAGAAATTGAGACCTGGGTATGGAAAAGGCTGGACCTGGTAGAGAAGAAAGCTCGGAGGACCTCATGGTTATCATTTTACCAGTAGATTAGTGTTTTGCGGGGCAACAGGGGAAGAAAGGGAAGAGGGATTTCTGAGGGTTGGAATTGATTTGGAGATTGGATATGTTGGCCTGTTGGGTCTTTTTGCTCAGATATGAAGAAATGAGTGGCCATTAAGTTTGGCATGAAGACAAATTAGCTAGACAGATGGAGGGGGTATCAAGAACTTTTCATAAATTCGGTTTCGAGTGGAGAAAAATCACAGGAAAATGTAAGTATGAAAAATACGTTCTAAACTGCAACACTCAAAAAGTTCAAAAAAAAAAAAACTGCAACACTAAAAAATCCAGGACAACTTTTTATTTTATTTTTATTTATCAAAGTGTCTGGACCAATTTATACTCGTTGGTTCCATCATCAAATGATGGCCATCTACATTGAAACTAGGAGATTCACAGTAAATTATTAATATGATTTGGCTAAATTGAAAAAATTAGTTTTTTTCGCTTTGTCCTTATTCAATTTCTTGCATTTGTTAATTTTGCGTCAAGATTTTGTGGTTTCTGGATTTATCTCGTCGAGACGAATCCATAAGGTATAAAATTATGGTCAAAAGTAATAGTTTTTTTAATAAAGCCGAAAATAAACCAAAATAAACCAGTTTTTTGGATTATTTTTCGTCTTTATTCACAAAACTTTAAGTTTGACTAACAATTTTATACTTTTTAGATTCCTCTCGTAGAGACAAGCCAAGAAACCACAAAAAAATCGACTGAAAACAAACAAATGCAAATTTTTTTTGAATAAGGACAAAACCAAAAAAACCAAAAAACCAATTTTTTTAAATTAGCCAAATCAGGTTGGGTCCGAAGCTAGTCAATTGTAGAGAGAGACAACTCATTAATCAAGTAGGCTCTCTTGTGGCTATGGAGCAATTACCTCCGCCCCTAAACCTCCCTGCCCCAATCTAATTATCAAATGGGTTGAGTTTGGTATTTGTTTCCCCCGCTCAGTTTCAACCTGATCCGTCTCCATTTATTTTTGTTAATAGTTTTGTTTGTTTGTAGGATTATATAGAATACAATTTAAAAAGAGCTATATACCAAACAATAAATCACTAGTATTTTATAATTTTTTTTTTGTTTCCGTATGTTTTTAACTTTCATCAATATTTTGTTCTTGATTATTGCTACGGTAAATGAAGATCCAATTATTTTTTTAATCCGACACCCGATTATTTTCGATCGAGCTCAGACGTTGCTCGCCCTACCCCTCTACTCGTGTAGCGCTCTCTCTCTCACTGCTCTATTTTTGCATCAATGGTGCAGGAACCCTAAATGGCAGAAAGTAATTAATGAATGAAGTTGAGAGAGTTGTTGAAAAAATGAGGAGGAGTTTGGGTTTTCTCCATTTTGGGCCAAGAAATGGGCAAACTCCAAAAAGGAAAGGATTTGAGTCATGCATTAGAGATGAATTTTTGAGGTTTTTGTCCATATTTTGAGTTTGAATTTAAAAATGGGTCAAGATTGTACATGCTCTTACCAAACTAAAGGGACAAATGCACTTTTTCCAATCATTTAAGGAGCTTGGCCTAAATTATTTTAATTTAAGGTGAGTAGTACGATTTATCTTCAGTGATTTATTTTAAATTTTTTTAGAAATTAATCTTTTTAAGAGAGATTTAAAAAATGAACTAAAATTAAAAGGCTCAAATAAACGAAATTGAAGGTACTAATATGACAGCCGTTTATACTTTTTTTTTTTTGGTTTTAACTTCGGGATCGAGTCTTATTCCCTTCACCCCATGTAATAGATTAGGAACGACGAATGAAAAAAAAAAGTTAATGTTTTTTCCATTCGATTTGTCACAACAAATAATTAATGAAAAATTAACACAAATTTAACGAATATACTCCAAAGAAAGAACAGAAAAAATACTGAAAACAGAATTTATTAATTTAAACCCAAAATATGGAAGAAAAGTCATTCATCATCATTTTTTTTAATCAATCCAATTCATCATCTTTTGTTAACATCCAAGTCTACACTGGTGAAAGAAAGGGTTTATCAAAAACCCTAAAGACAGTCGAGAGTCGAGAGTCTTCAACAATGGCGATCGCACTGAGACGCGCCTTGATCTCGTCTCGCAATCTCTCTCTCTTCCTTCGAACCTCCTCTCTCCACTCTCCTGATCATTCCCACTTTGCCTTTTCTCCTCCTTGTCTCTACAACTCTTCCCCCACTCACGCAGCCCCCAATTTTCCGGCCATCAATTTCAACGGGGATAGCCGCAGAGGTTTCGCCAAAGGAAGAAAGTCAAGTATTCCTCTCCTTCTCTCTCTCTCTCTCTCTCTCTCTCTCTCTCTCTCTCTCTCTCTCTCTCTCTATGTATATCCGTAAATATAGATATATATGTACATTTGTATGCGTGTACAGATATATGGAGAACCAAACGCTAAATACTACTCTCCAATTGATAGGTATGGGCAGAGAAAACTCCAACATATGCACAAAGTGGCTGGTCTCATAGAATTTTACCTGACCCCCTTTATATCTTCAAAAGCGTTGGGACTCCCGGGACTTTATGCCGTAAAACCGTGCCCACCAATTGAAGCCGGAACGTATCAGAGAGGGGGGAGGTCAACCACCCGATTGAATTGCTGTGGCCTTTAGTTGCTTCCTTTGTTCAAGATCTAGAGCATCAGGAATGCACACACGATTACGCAAATGCTAAATACGTTTACAAACTCACGCACCATACACTCTGTACACTGTGTACATAGCATGAAATCCCTGTTCATTCATGGAGAATTGCCATGGTGAGAGAATCCTAAAACTGAATCATTTCATAGTTTAGTCACCCAATAACTCTATGAAGACCATCGACTATTCTATTTTTAGTACGTGTATAACTTGCACTTGAAATCTTTGAACTAAAAGGACACAATTTAGTCTTGTTTTCTGAAAGACGTGCTTCATTTAGCTGCGGATTAACTCATTGATAGGTACTGTTGTGATTTTTTTTCACAGTATTGTTGCCAAATATGCAGAGATTAGACCTTTGAAATCTTTGGTTTTTAATTTTTGTGTCTATCTGTGTATGGAAATCTTAGAGGGAGATGATGATGCAAACACTGTTGAGATTGTGGATATTGGGCCTAGTGTTAAGGCCACTGCTGTCTCGCTAATGGAAGCAGCGGTTGATGCACTCTCGCGAGAACTAAGCAAACTTCGAACTGGGAGGGCATCTGCTGGTATGCATCTTTTGTGATTTATGTTGAGGTTGAGGTTAATTTGATGGTGAATTTCTTAATGGCATTAACTTTTGAATTTATTTATAGGAATGCTTGATCATATCATCGTAGAAACTGGTGGTGTCAAGATGCCTCTGAGCAGATTGGCTGTTGTATCTGTGATTGATTCCAAGACATTGTCTGTAACTCCTTATGATCCAAATGTAATGAGTTGTGCCCTACTTTGTATGATTTTACATATTTGATTTTTGTTTGTCCAGCACTTTTATAGATTCTCTGTGAATTTGACCCATCTGTTTTAGCACCATTAACTTTGTTAGTTCTGCCAATTTTGCATGTCTATTATGTTTGGAGTAATTGTGTTAAGGGCGCTAAACTTCACTTGAAAATGATTGTGTAATATTAATGAATTTGGTCTATGCTCCTCTATCATCATGTGATTTAAGAGCTTCTTATATCTTCCCGTCTGGTAATTTTTGCTGTCAAATAACACTCAGTATGACACCCCTTTGCTCTTTGCAATATTCTCCTGACAGAGTGACTGTCCTCCTGCAGGCCTTAAAAGCATTGGAGAGTGCCATTGTTTCATCTCCATTAGGTTTAAATCCTAAAGTAGATGGGCAGCGATTGATGGCACCTATTCCTCCGTAAGCATTGTTTCTATGTATTCTCCATTACCATGTTTTCAATTCCAAATCTCACTTCCAGTCGTCCAAAAAGAGAAATCCAGGTTTAATTTAGTCTTGTGTTACATGGCTAGTAATTTTTCTTTGTGCTTGTAATGAGCAGATTGACGAAGGAGCATATGCAGGTGAGTTCATTATTGAGGTTCTTCTCTATTCCCTTTGTCATTTTCAGTTTTCCTTTCCAGACAGTAAACATCGCGTCAATTTTTCCTAGGCTTTGTGTAAGGTTGTGACCAAATCTTCTGAAGATGTCAAGCAGAGTATAAGAAGAGCTCGCCAGAAGGTATAGCTACAGAGAACCCTTTTTCTCTTTTCCTCAGTTCGTTATAGTTTATATTGCAATATAGAGTGGTATTTTTCCTTCCCTAGGGTTGAAGGCTGTGTAAGAGGAAAACATGGTAAAACACGAAACCACTTGGGGCATCTTTGTTCTCATGTTCAGTTACTTTCCTTTGTGGCAGTGGAGCATATTGTGCAACTGGACTGTTTTTAACTGTCCAAAAGAATGTAAAAACCAAACATTTATGGTTACAATAGTTTTTCAACCTTGGGCTTGACTTGTGAGTTCCATTTTCTGGTTAATAGTGGCTCAGAGGAGAAATTATCTTTCATGATGCATCTACTCTCCAGATTTATTGCATCCTTGGTTATTCGTCTCTAATTGCTTAATAGTTGATTCTGATGAAAAATGAGTGCATATCAGTTGTCTTGATTTCAGAGTTTTTTATTTTCCAATATCATTTTTCGTCTTTTACAAGTATAATGAACTTGCATCAACCAACCAAGCTGCTAACAAGTACTATACATGTGTAAATTCTCGCACCTGCTTACAGCAGAAGCTGCTACAATGGTACAAATGATACATGTTATTTGCTTGATGAGACACTGTGTTGTTGTTCAGTTGTCTAAGCAAACTTACTGTCCTTATTTAGGCATTGGATACCATAAAGAAAGCGGGTTCAAGTTTCCCAAAAGATGTTGCCAAAAGATTGGAGAAAGAAGTGAGTTTATGCAATGAATAAGTATCAAACGAGCACGTAAGGTTATGTGAGGATTTTGCTAATATCTTATGCTTGTCCATTTCTTAGGTTGATGACTTGACTAAAAAGTTTATCAAGTCGGCAGAGGATATGTGCAAGGCAAAGGAAAAGGAGATTACTGCAGGCTGAGATACAAATATTTCACGAGTACTGATTCCTTTTCAAATTTGAAGGCTTTGCACCAGAAGTTCCGCCTTTGAAAATTTTCAGATCGGATCATTGTTTGTAGCTTTGTGGAAGTTAAAAGCCCGATAAGAAAGATGTTTCCATTTTCTCACGAAGAGAAAATGAACTAATTTTGTTTTCGCAAAAAGAGTGATCCTGATTCATATTAACATTAACTTCGATGTAAAGGTATGCAGATCGGTGTGATGTATTATTGCGCGAAGCCTGCTTTGCTGGTTCTTGCAACTTCTGAAAAGGTTCGTTCTGTTTGCGCATAAGACTTCTTTCCCTAATCCAAAAGCTCCTTTAAATTTTGTTCGTTTCGACTCTGTTGAGATGTTTGATAGCGTAAAGGGATTGGTTCAAAACCCTTATCGCGGGGGGCGAAACATGACCTATTATCCTAGGTCCTAGGATGTGGGAGATGTAAATTTTAGAACAAAGAGAAAATACTTTCAAAATTGGTCATTCTGCAAAGGCCTTGCCCAAATGTAGCCTGCATGGTAGTTCATTAATTCTAACGTAGTCGAACAGTTCTCTTTTGTAGGCAAAGCATCTAATTCTTATGATTCGTAAATTTATAAGTAAAAGAATAGCATGCTGTAAAAATTGATTAATATTCCTACAAAAAAGCTGGTTTGGTGAGTATTGCATAACTTTCGAATATCGTGTGGAATTTCCGAATATCCATTATGAATTCGGTATAATGACCCAAAAACATTATGAATTCGGTATAGTTTGTGTATAAAGTTGAATATATGGGCTAAAATCACGGAACCGGGGGAAAAAAAATCACCTGGTAGTTTGATACTCTGTCTGAGTTTTAGCTACGGTATTTTCGATATTTTTAGACTAGAAGTTTTCAAATTACCTAAACTCAATGGAGCTGTTAGCAATTTTACTGAAAGAGGGATATGCATATGTGATGAAAGATAATAAAATTTCTTATACTTTAAAAAGTTCTACTCGAAGAAGTTTACTTCTCATCACATAACAAGTCACTGAGTTTTTAGATGAAGAAAAAGAAGAGAGTGAATCCATAGGTCAACAAAATACTCTCTTCTATTCTCCTTAAATTTTTAGTCTCTCTCTCTTATTATTATTTTTTTTTTTTTTAAACTTTTCGTGAGTTTTTGTTTAGCCTTTTTCGTAATTTTTTAGATTAATCATTTGTCTTGACGAGAGTAATCAGAAAAGCATAACAATGTGGATCGAAGTTGAAAAACGTTCAGACACTTTAGGGGAAAAAAAAAATATATATATATATATATACTCTTATCCGGACTTTTAATTTCCGCACCTCGTGATCCAAATTTTTTTTTTGACGATCCGATCCGTCCAATGTGTTCAGAAGGTGTTTTCAAGGGTCCATGCGGAAAATCTTCAAAAAAAAATACCGGGAAGGGCTTGATCCAAGCAGTTTTCGCAAAAAATGTAAACACCTTCTGAACACATTATAGTATATATTTTTAATGGTGAACTCTTTTTTTTTTCCCCTCTCTTTTGGTCGTATGTTTTTATTCTTCAGACTATTCCTGTTAAGAGAGATGATTAATCCAAATAACATAAGTTTAACAAGCATTTAGAAAAGACGAACAAAAATACCACAAAGTTAGGAAGAATAGTGACACTAA
Organism: Vaccinium myrtillus; assembly: GCA_016920895.1. Taxonomy (NCBI): domain Eukaryota; kingdom Viridiplantae; phylum Streptophyta; class Magnoliopsida; order Ericales; family Ericaceae; genus Vaccinium; species Vaccinium myrtillus. The sequence continues at coordinate 5,535,543 of CM029277.1, read as the reverse complement.
GGTTCATTTAGTTATTCGGACAATTAATAAGACAACTAATTTTATAAGATGAGTATTCTCTCCAACGTAATATATAAATGGATTATCGATAACATGTATAGGAGTATATTGTATATTTCATGTTGTCGAGATGACTAATTTAACAACAAATCTATAATTTCTTTACAAACAATCACAATCACAATCCCGGATTTATCGCGACCAGTCAAACATGTCGAATATTTTCAACTTCAAAGAAATAAAAACCTAATATCTGCCTTATGAAAGCTGTCTTTGGTTTGACCATTGTATTTACTACTATTTGATGAACAAATTTATAAAAGGAAAATTCTGAAATTTGCGTGTAGTGTATTTTTTTAGAAACACATGTAGTACTATTTTTATCACCATATTGCAAAATGTACCACAAAATGTACCACATAATACAGTGAATATTGATTGCAAATATACATTCGCACATATTTGCAATCGAATCTTACAAATGTACCATCAAACATTCGCATATATTTGCAATATGGTCTCACTAACGTACCGTAGAATTATGGAGCATTGAAAGACTTGTGAGTCGTGACTTATTCGTATTTGAATTTGTGTCCACAAACACAATCCCGGATGGCCGTCACATTAATTCACTAGACTATGAGATGTTTGGTCAATTATGTTAACGTGGCCAATAGCTAACCACCATTTAAATCTTTAAGGAGGAAGGTAAAATATTTTTACAGCTGTGAAGAGTTATTTACCCGTAAGTATAGTTTAAAATCTGAATCATCCGATTGCGTATCGCGGCTATCGCCCCATTATGCGGGCCGACCCAATAACTAACTTATTCTCAAACTTACATAAAAATTGAATTATTGCGTTTTATACGGCATGTCATTCTCTCACTATGCATTAACTCAAAAGGTTAACTTGAGTTAGTTCCTAACTTAAGTCAGTTTCAGGAAGAAATCATGAGTCTTTATTTTATTCAGCCTAAATTTAAAATTTGTCTAAACAAATCAATTCAATCAGACATCGATGAGTGCTTAACCGAGTCATTCATTTTTCTAAGTAGGCTTTTGTACCACGCACTGACGCACGCACCCATCATTACCCAGGGGTGGATACAGGGGACGCTGGGCCATGCATAATTCCAAATATTCGTATTAATTCTGCTAATTTTTCAGGTTAAGTAGCAAAGATTTTATGGAATTGTCCCCTTATTGGTCCTTGGACGGATAAAAATTCTTCAAATTTCGATGTGTGCAAAAAAACTCTCTAAAATTCGAATCATAAACAATATTTTGGTTGTGAGTGTAAAATTAAACGGCGACACCAAATTTCATCTCTTTTTCCTAAACTAGCAAGTGACAATATCAATTCGTATAATATACTCCTTCCGTCCAATTTTAAGTGTGTTGTTTCGTAAATCCAATTTATTAAAAAAACATCATTATTAAACATTTTACATAAACTTTATCTCCACTTTACACTTTTCACATCAACCTTTACCTCTACTTTCCAAAATTATTCTCAATTTTTACCCATTAACTCTTTATCCACTATTTTTTCAAAATGCCAAAATGATAATTGTACAAACTTTTACCTCATAACTTTTCAAAACATATATTAAAGAATAACCCAAAATAGAAATGTCGACACTAAAAAGAGGATAGAGGGAGTGTACTTTTTGCTATAAATAGAGGTGGTTGGGATACTTAAATACAAATATTTGTGTCCAACACTCTGCATTGCATTTGTAATGTTTTTTTTTGTCGGCTGGGCCTGTTTCTTTCTTTCCTTGTAATTTTAATAGGTACGGGATTTCTGCAGGAGAGCTGCTACGGGTACCCCACCTTTTTGCACCGAAAATGCACCCCACGCCTTCGGGGACCCGCTTTTGGGTCCCACACGAGTGATCCGAACCGTTCATTGTTCCTAAAAAAAAATTCCGAGGGGGCCCACCAAAAATCAGCTCAATCGAACGGTTAGAAGCGCTTGAACGAAAGTCTCACCGAAGGCGTGGGGTGCATTTTCGGTGCAAAATATGGGGTACCCCCAGGTTTTCCGTTTCTGCAGTGAGTCTATTTGACTGTTCATCAAGATAATAATCGCTTGGATTCTAATCAAAACAATGAACGATTTAGATCATTTGAAGTTTAGATTAAATTTGAACTATCGGTGCCTAGGTAAACGGCCGAATGAGGCTCATTACAACCCTACAGGTCCCCGATTCCAATTTTAATACCTTAATCTTATACTAGTAATTGTGTTTGTTACTCAGTTGGTTATGATCAAGATGCATAAACTGGTTTCGACATTCGATTATAAAACAAAAAAAGAAAGTTAGTGGTACTAATAACATACATACTATACCTTTGAACATCCGAAGTTTTATTCACGAACCCATTCGGCATCTACAAAAAAGAACCATAAGCAGAACAATTAGACCTACACCATCAAGACTCATCACAATCTCACACAGAACGATTAGAAAAACTAATCCGGCATCTAATCGACCCGATAGTGCAAAGCAGACCAAACATACCACGAAATAGTTCGGTTAGCCAAACAATGGGATCTGCCATCTGGAACAGCAGAGTCTCCAAGTCCACATAATGAAAGGGTTTTTCTATACTCCTATTGGGATGTATGATACACGTTCTCCAATGCAAATATCTTTCAGCCGAACCAAATTCCAAGGGACCTCATGGAACTGCTTCATAATGGTCATTCAAATTGATGAAATTGATCAAGCCTTTACATAGACCTTTTATGAAATCCTTTGGTATCACTCGACCTTTTCGATCAATAATTGTAAAAAAATATGTTGTAAACCATAAAAAAGAAGTGAAAAATATTTATTGAGATTGGACCCTGAGCTAAATTTTTTTGATTTACCTAGTTTCGTTATTTGCTAGGGGAGCTCCTTGAATTTATTGGGAAAAAAATTGATGAAATTGATCAAGCCTTTACGATTACCTGAATCGATCAATAATTGTAAAGTTGTAAACCATAAAAAAAGAAGCGAAAAAGAGATTGGACCCTGAGCTAAATTTTTTTTTTATACCTAGTTTCGTTATTTGCTAGGGGAGCCAAGGAAGGGATCCGGGTCTGTAGTGAGTGAGCTCATTATATACGTGTAATGATCTCCCTTGATCGTCCGATCAGTGATCAACAATCCGGATAAATTGGAGTTAAAGTAATGTAAAAGTACTTTTTAAAATATAAGACGATCCAAATCATTAATCACTGATCGGACAGCTGAGAGAGCTCACTACACATTCTAGAGGACCCCGATACCACCCACCAGGGTGTTATTGACATTTCAGGATCAATGCTTTATATCCCATCATCATCCGGTACTTGTTGCAGCTGGCAAAGTAATGTTCTAGCTAGCGCGTGTCTCTCACTACTCTCACCACTTTGGCCTGACATTTTTGGGAATACTACTCTAATCCATACATTGTGCGAGATGGGTCCGTAGATTCGCTTTGAATACCCACATAAATGATCTAAGTTGTTCATTACTTTTAAAATATATTTTTTGAGTAACTCCTAAAACATAAGCTCATTCGAAAAACTATAAGTGGTTGATCCATCTTCTAATTATGTCTTCACAATTTAGGATCCTGAATTCTAACAAAAGTTGGAAAGAAAGTTAGACAACTGGATCAAGTATTTACAGTTGTATGGTTGACCTGAATTTTTTTCGATGACTCAAACAACAATTTTAGAACTAATGGACAGCTTGGATCATTTATGTGGGTCTTCAAAGTGAGCTCCACAGACCCATCTCGCACAATATGTACACTAGAGTAGTGTTCTAAAAAAACATAGATGAGAGAGAAAAAATTGGATTGACTTTAAGGGCCACATAAAAAAGTGAGAACCAGGTTTTCAAAACCCCAACCGAATATGACCTGTGAGAACAAATGAGAACCCTAAACCCTCCATGGGTTACAGCTCAAAAGGGTGTAAAGACTCCCACTAAGGGGGTGTTCTACTAACAAAAAATTACAGTATTTTTTTCAAACACCGAGACAGGTTATTCTCTCATAATACATAACATAAAAAATCGTGAAAAACCAGTTTATTCAAAAAATAGTGGAACACCCCCTAAAAGGAGAAAACTTTTGGGTAGGTATCGAACAAGCACCACATATTTTTAGACGGTCCATATTTCTCTCCCCTCTCTCTCTCTCCTCTTTCTCTTTTTTTCTCTTTTTAAAATTCATACCGTCTAAAATATTTTTAGACGATCGAGATGCGCACCGAGTGCTGCCACGTGATATCGCCCGGCACCCAAAAAAAGTTTTCTCCCAATAATGGGTTTGTTACTATAGTTATTATTCGGAGTAATAGTACTATTAAGACACAAACATTTTGTCGGTGCTCTTCAGCGTGAGTCCCACCCTCACAAGTCACAGCACCCAAGTCCCCAGAAACCCACTCTCTCTCTCTCTCTCTCTCTCTCTCAAGCGCACACAGAGATAAGAGCGACAGGCTCGTGACACTATCCAAATCGCTTCACATCTCGTAATCGGTTTTCCAGCTGCGTATGTTCTCTGTAAGTAGCTTCTTCCATTTCGCATTGCAATGAATAATCAGTTGCTTAGTGATTCTAGGAGAATGTGATTGTGTGATTTGGGTATACTGATTTTCATCTCTTCTGTTTTGCCATTGCTTCTCGGATCTGACGTGTTACATCGTTACACTCTCTGTGAATGACTGCAATTTTTTTGTTTGTCGATGGATTTCTGCAGAAATTCTTCATCTTCATTAAGCTTGAAATGTCCATGTTTCCGTGTTTTTTGAGCTGGGTTTGACTGACATTCCACTTAGTTATTGACAAATGAACAAGACACACAACTGCTACACATATCCATATGTAGAAAGATGTCCGCACAGAGAGAGAGAGAGCAGGACCGACCCTAACATTTTAAGGGCCCGAGGCGAATTTAATTGAAAATGTGGCCTTTAGAAGAGCAAAATGATGCCTTACAAAAACAAAAAAAGAAGACTAGCAAAATGATTAAAAGGATAGGTCCATCTCAAAAACTTGAAATTATTAGTATTCAATAAGAGAATTTTTTTGAATTATGCATATCATTAAAAAAAATTTGCTACAAGCATATGTTCGTACAGTCAACTTTCACTTATTTGACATGCTCATTTTGAGTAGAAATAATTTAATAGACCTACATTTAATGAATAGCACATAACTTTTTAGGGGAATGTTGGGGGGCCAAGGGGAACACTGCTCGCCTTTGCTCATTTGTCATTCAAGCTCATTTTAGTGAACTTTTGGGTATGTTGCAACCTATTCTTCTTCTACAACCATATCTATGTTGGTTGCAGATACCCATTTGTCATTCTTCTGTTACACAGTGAATTTTTGTTTTGTTTCGGATTTATTTAATTCTGAGGTTTCTTTGTGGGTTTAGGTGTTTTGTGCTTGAATTTGTTCAGTCCGATTGGCATCACACTGGTCATTTCAGCTGTACCACAGTTTCTGTATCTGTGGTTATGGGACTGAGCACCAAAAATGGGAAAACCCCTTCTGTACGGCTTGACTATCTGATCTATGTTCAGGAGGTTAAACCTTGGCCCCCGTCTCAGTCACTCAGATCCCTTCGTTCTGTTCTAATTCAATGGGAACTTGGTTATCGGAATTCTGGGTCTACTAACCCAGTTGTCCCTTCACTTGGGTCTGGTACTATTGGCGATGGCAAAATTGAATTTAACGAGTCCTTTAGGCTTCCCGTGAAACATTTAAGGCAAATGCCAACTAAAGGCGGGGAGAGGGATACATTGAAAAAAAATTGCATAGAGTTTAATTTGTATGAATGTCGGATGGATAAGACAGTGAAAGGTCAGTCGTTGGGAACTGCCATTGTAGACTTAGCAGATCTCGGTGCTGTTAAAGATACTATGAATGTATGCATTCCTATGAATTCAAAGAGGAGCTTTAGCAACACATCCCAGCCGGTTCTGTCTATTAAAATTCAGTCCATTAGAAAAGGTGGCACGAGCTCCTCATCAAGAGACAACCTGGGGAAAGAAGCATCCACAGAGAGAAACGGTGGGGAATCTGTTTCTAGGTTGACAAATGAAGAATATGCCGAGGAAGCTGAGACTGCATCAGTTACGGATGATGATGATGATGGTGATGATGTCTCCTCCTACTCATCTATCGGTGTTTCGTCTTCAGCTTTCGAGACTAATGGGGCTTTGCCTCCTGATAGTGAAGAGGTATATTGACTTTCAATCTCCTATTGTCTGCGACGTTTCATTTTGCAACTACTGTCATACTGATTTTGGCCTATGAATTGACACTGTGTGTTCCTGGTTTTGTGTATTGCGGTTATAGATGGTATAACATAGTCCCTCAGTCCCCTCGACAGTCATACTCTTTAATCAAAACTACACATGATTTATTATCATTGTAAAAATTTCAATGATTTTTTCACTGATCAAACTCTCTTTAGTTCTTATAGTCAAATTTTTTTAAAATCACCTGAAACAAAAATGTACTATAAGATTTTGTTAGATGTCCGGAATAGTGAAAACAAACAAACAAATGAAGAGCAGTTGGCAACAGTAAACTGCCATTGCGAATTCACCTGCTAGGCTAATATCGGCCGGTTGCTGATCAAGCTTTTTTTTAACAGTTGTAGTTACAAATTTTGAGATGATGCAATGATCAGTTGGTGTTCCAATTCCAGAATATATCAAGCTTTTCTTTAACAGTTTTGTAGTTACAAAGTGTGAGATGATGTGATGATCAGTCGGTGTTCCAATTGCAGAATGGATCGCAGACATTGAAGGATAGCTCAGGAAAGACTTGCAACAAACATCATGTAACTTCAAAGCAGGAACAAAGTTGTGCAATTTCGGAGGTTCCTCCATCTTGCTCTTCATTAACAGACTCGTCTTCTGATAGTGGGAGCCTAGAAAATAGTCATACGATTTTATCCAACTCTCCTGAGACAAGCTTAACATTGATGCCTGAGAAAATTGCTACCCATAGTGCACAATCTTCATCCTCATCCATAACTTATGAAGGTAGTGAGGAAGAGGTAAACACAAACCTGAAGAGCAAAGGCTCTGACAGAAAGGAACATCAAGAAAATGGGCTGGTACAAATCTTGCACGAGGGGCAGGATTACGTAGAAGATGAACCATGGAACAGGTTTTCAGATGCTACCAAAATTGGTAATATTCTACGAAGTGATAGACTGAAGCATGTGAAATCTGTTCGATCACCTGTGGACTCAGTTATGAGCAATGGATCTGTTAGGAGTGGCAAGTTGGGAGATACTCAGAATGGTGCTCAAGGGTTTGTTAGCAGTGAAAGAATTGACGCTAAAGTATACCCGGTTGAGGCAAGAAACATCACTTCCAACGGCAAAATTCAGCAACTGGAACATAGAATAAAGAATCTTGAAGGAGAGTTGAGAGAAGCTGCTGCTATTGAGGTTGGTCTTTACTCAGTTGTTGCAGAGCATGGAAGTTCCATAAATAAGGTCCATGCTCCAGCTCGACGCCTTGCTAGGCTCTATCTTCATGCTTGCAAAGAGAGTTCCCAATCAAGGAGAGCAAGTGCAGCTAGAAGTGCAGTGTCTGGATTAGTTCTGGTTGCAAAAGCATGTGGAAATGATGTTCCAAGGTACTTTATAATCAGATGACAAGTTGTTCCAGTTAAACAAAAGCAGCCTTGACATCCATTTGTCATCCTCTGAGGGTGTATTTTTGTGTAACGATGCCTGATGCTTTTTTAGCATTCTGTTGAACTTTACTGTTTAAGAAATTTCACTTTTCTTGTAGGAGCTCATTTGCTTTTTTTCCACATTCCCAAACAGGTTGACCTTCTGGTTGTCAAATTCTGTTGTCCTGAGAACCATCATTAGCCAAGCCTATGCAGAACAGAAATTACCAATTTCTGCTGCACCTTGTGTTGAAATAAATGATGGTGGGAAGGGATACCCCAAGAAATTATCTCCACTCAAATGGAAGGAGTTCTCTTCTAGCAAGGATTATGGGAGTTTTGGTGACTGGGAGGACCCTCAGACATTAACATCCGCATTGGAAAAGACCGAAGCTTGGATCTTCTCACGAATCATTGAGTCCATCTGGTGGCAGGTTGTACCATAATTATGTCTTATTTCTTTTCACCAATTTCTTTGCAAATTAGTGTCCGAAATTCGATCCGTCCTATTCCGACCTTTTCCCGTACTCTGCGTTGGCATAACCTACTGGACCAACATAGGCTAACCCCATTTTTTCCCTATTTTCTTTCCTTTCCATGGACTCCAGTCCAACTCTATCTGTGAGCTTGGAAGCTATCTTTATTGGGTGTTCTCTTTTTGTACAGACTCTAACGCCGCATATGCAATCTGCTGCTGCTAAGGGAATAAGTACAAGTATTGCTTCTGATGTGAGTAAAACCTATAAAAGGACATCTAGTTCGGCAGATGAAGAGCAGGTAAACTTCTCGTTAGATCTCTGGAAGAAGGCTTTCGAGGATGCCTGTGAGCGCCTTTGTCCTGTTCGAGCTGGAGGACACGAGTGTGGCTGCTTACCTGTTTTGGCTAGATTGGTAAACTTTATTTGCCTTCAGTATAATTTCAAAACGGACAGGTGGAGGTTCTAGCTTTTCAATATGCCACCTACTTTGTATATTGATGCGCGGCCCTCCAAGTGATGCATCTATGTGGGCACCAGGGCATGTCTTAGGTGACTAGATCAAAACCATATGAAATGATAGCCAATGAATGAGTTAACTAGAATATCGTCACTAGAGATGCAAATTCACTTACGAATAAATGAGTTAACTAGAATATCGTCACTAGAGATGCAAATTCACTTACGAATAAAATGCTAGCTCATTGGATGATATACTTTTACATAAATATCACCACGAGCTCTCATAGTAAGAGCTGTGTTTTGATGGGTAATAACAATCTTTCAGTTTATCCATGTAACTCTGCATGGTAAGACAATGTTCTTGAGGTTTAACAAAAGAACGGGATTGCTTCAACATAAAATGAAGTCTGTGTATTTGAAAAGAAAAAAAGGAGTTTTAGTTGCTCCAAGAAAGGAAATTTATGATGGTGGTTATCGTGTTGTTTAGCTTGGATAGACTTGATGATTTGCGTACACCAGCAAAAATGGGGGCTATGTAGGGCAACACTCCATCATTTGTTTATGCTACTTTGGAATCCATTTTTCATCTATTCGTTGCTGAGAATGCATGGAGGTATACAGTGGTTCTGTGCCACGGTTTTTCTGACAAATCTTGAGCATAGCATGGTCTTTTTAAGAAAGGCAATTACAAATTTTGGAAGTTCAACAAAAATTACAGATTTTGGTAGATATATTAATATATTATTATGAATTTTAGCTGATGGACTCCAGTTCGTACTTCAGATTGACTTTCGATACATCTTTCTTGTTTGGCCAGATAATGGAGCAATGTGTGGCTAGATTGGACGTGGCAATGTTCAATGCTATTCTTCGTGAATATGACGACGAGCTTCCAACTGATCCTGTATCCGACCCAATTAGTGAGGCCAAGGTTCTACCTATTCCACCAGGGAAAGCAAGCTTTGGGGCTGGTGCACAACTGAAAAATGCGGTGAGAAGCACAAATCCACCCACTGGCCACTGATATTGAACTCACATTAGTAAATGTTTCTCATTCTAAAACTGTTGTCTTGGCCCAGTATACTTTCATTGAAGACTGCCTTGCACACATCATTTCCCCTTCTTTAAAAGATGGATCCATGCATATTTCTTGCCAGTTTTCCAAATTCAGAATTACTACCTTTTAGTTTATGTTGGACACTTTATATTCATGAAAGAGCTGAGCATCAATTATTCTGATAGATTTTGACCACTTTTTTTTTTTTTCCATGTGATTTGGGCTACAGATTGGGAACTGGTCTAGGTGGCTTACTGATCTATTTGGTATTGAGGATGATGACTCAATTGAAAATGAGGACGACGACGATAATGATAATGACGATGAGGTCGAGAGAAAAGAGCTTGATACGTCGTTCAAGGCTTTTCATCTTCTCAATGCATTGAGTGACCTCATGATGCTTCCAAAGGATATGCTCTTAAGCGGGCCAATCAGAAAAGAGGTGGTAACACTGGACTTTTCTGTTTTCCATTTCAGTCTTTTGTCTGTTTTGATCCGCATATCCTGTTGTTCCCATTTCTAAATGTTCTCCTTATGTTAAGGTATGCGCTACATTTGGTGCACCACTGATCAGGAGGGTTCTTGTCAATTTCCTGCCTGATGAATTCTGCCCAGACCCAATTCCTGATGGTTTGCTTGAAGCTTTGGATTCTGAGGTTTGTCCCTTCCAAGGAATCTGCTCAGTTATCTTCGGATATCTAAACCTCGTGGCTCCAGTGGACTCCATACCCAAAAAAAAAAGGGTGTGGATGATAGCTAAGAAACGCAAGTTATTTTTCCAAAAAATAGGATCCATTCACACTGAGGCCGAGTTTCCACTATGGTATTTTTGATGGTGTTTTCAGTATTTTCCCACAAGTCACTCCTCACATACATCACAAAAATACCATTTTGCGGAAACAATACCTACTTTTGACTATTTACTGGGAAAGAAAAAAACCCACTCTTGACTATAGTAGAAAGACTGTATTTTTAGTGGCAACGTAGCCTGAAATTTTATATATATACCATGTTATGAGTTCCGCACTGATGAAAAAAATTGGTTTTCTCAAATTAGAAATAGAAATGCCACAGAATTAAGTGGTAACTATCAGGAACTAAGCATCCGTGTCAATTTTGCCTCCCAAACTGTTTGAAATTGCATTCTAACACCTTAAATGTGCTGGACACATTCAAACACTTAAGGCTGGCAGAGGTGTTTGTTATTCTTAAGACAGTTTTCTTGTTCTTAAATATGCTTATAGAATTCTACGTTGGTAATAACTTCGAATATCTATTTTTTCCTGCTTTTGTTTAATTGGATTCAGGATGAGGCTGTTGAAGGATCTATTACAAACTACCCATGCAATGCAGCTCCAATAGTCTATTTGCCGCCTCCTTTGGCTTCAGTTGCTGGTATTATAGGAGAGACTGGAATCAAATCTTGTGAGCTGAGAAGAAGTGGATCCTCTGTGCTAAAAAAATCGCACACGAGCGATGACGAGCTTGATGAATTGGATTCACCCTTGACAGCCATCATTGAAACCTTAAAGTCTCCACCAACTCCTAAGGAAATTGGCAGCCGAAATTCTGTCAGATATCAACTTCTTCGAGAGGTATGGACAAATACCGATTAGCAACTATAGATTCATCGTATTTGTTTAAACATTCGACGCTCTCCGGGATTTAGCTTGATTATCCAATGTAAATGGTAATTATAATTCTGTCTGGATAAAGATCCCTTTGTGGAGGAATTGATCGGACGACGAGAAGCTGTATATATCTACTCCTATGTAATATGGTTAATGGTTGTCTGCAAGTATCTGTTTTTCCATTTTTTGGGTTCACCAGTTGACATATTCTGCATACAAAGCATTGTTGTTTTCAATGAAGGATAATTTGCATGACCCCATTTAGCTGATTTTTCTGAATCGGTGGTTTGAAAATCGAAACTGGACTAATTCAAGAGTCTAGATGATGTCCATATCAGGAGTGGAAGAAAATGACTGCAATTGAGATGAGATTATGAGAAATTTTAATCTTGTTTTTTCTTGAATTTTCAGAGTCGTAGAGTCCTTTGTAAACATCCGTATTATAAGCGAGTCGGATTGTTGTGTCCTTTTATGTCACCCATTGGTCTGTTAATGAGCAGAGTTGTTCGTTAATTGTTCAAGACTAGGATTGGTACCAAGATATGAGCCTAGGATTCGTACCAAGATACAGGCCTGTTCGAATTCAATTCGTATATTTAACAAATCGAGTTCGAGCCCTCAATAATAGCTTGTTTAACAAAATGATCCGAGTCTGAACTCGATTAGGCTCGCAGGCCTAAGATCATAAGGTAATCAATGACGTTTTCTCAAAATAATAGTCCCACTTTCTCTCGCTTCCCACTTTTCAAATAAAACAATTAAATAAAAAATTAAAGTACTCGTCTAAAAAATGATACACGGAAGTACTTAATTTTTTTATTTAAAAAATAAGACGATTTTTCGTAGTGGACTACTATTATTTTGGAACAAAAGAAGTACAAAAAGCGAGGCCTATATTATTTGCTCCACTTATGAAAATACTACAGTATATTATTTGCAGTTAAGTGTGAGTCGAGCATAAAATATAATAATATTTTTTGTTGACATTTGTAAGAAAATTCGAGCTCAACTCATACTTTAAATAGCTTAACTCGTCCAATTTTCATTGGTCTCAAGCTCAGTGTTCTAAAAGAAAGTCTAGAAGGCCGAGACTCACAGCCTAGGCGCTAGAAGACCCCTTGCCGACTAGTCCGACTAATTGTCCCACTAGACGCCGAGTACTCGTCCGTAAAGCTATAAGATGCCCGACAACTTAAGAGCACCTAGCGAGCTTTAAAACCTTGCTCAAGTTCGAGTTTGCTGAAACTAGCAAAACAAACACGACCATGCCAAAATTCAGCTTTTGTAATAACCCTGGTCATACATTAGGATTGGGAAAAACGATAGACATGACATCAGATGTGGAGTGTGGACACCACGGGTGAAAACCGTGGGGCTCCAGAACCCACGACCGTACACGGGTTTTCCCTTTTTTTGGCAACCTTTTAAGGTTTTTTTTTGACAAAATTGGTGAAAAAAAGTCAAGAATTTCTGAATGATAAGTCTAGAATTTGTCAAAGTTTATCCGTAGTTTTTTAATAGGTGTTGGTAGTGTGTCCACGTTTTTCACATGAATGGGAAAAGAAAAATCATACATTGCTACCCATAATTAATGTAATCCAACAACTTTTTCACTATTTTTTTTTTTAAAAGTTCCTATCAATAAAGTTCTTACACTTTCCAAAACCAAATATTAACTCGAAATAGGACTCATCAAAAAACGCGTCGCCTTGTCACGCCAGAACCAAATATTTTGACTCTCAAATGAATAATTCAAATACCAGTAATTGACCCGAAATAGGACTCATAAAAAAAACACATCACCGCCTCAAGTAGGTTGCCAGAGATCGCCCAATCCGCTCAATCTTCTCAATCCGCCCAAATCGAAACGTCCGCGAACCCGCCCGAGGTATGTTACGGATGGATGCGGATCCTAATCCTTCTTTGATCCGTCAAATCCGCCCGAGGTATTACTCATGGACGGGTTGCCGATGCACAAAGCGACAATCCGCCACGAGCAGATCGGATTGAGAACCGAACTGATTCGCTCGGAACCGATCCATGGACAGCCCTCGCCCCGGGTATACAATTTTGCCTCTTGTACATATGGAATATTGCTGTGGCTTTTATTTCCCCCAATTACCGGACGGTGGGATTGGTTCCTCAAAATTAATCAAAAGACGTGGAAGTTGCTTCGAACACCTATATCAAAAAAGGAAGTTACAAGACGAAAATAAATTCTCTTCCGCAACTCCCACACAATTATAGGCGTGATTTCCACAAGAATCTCTTTTCCAAAATATCCTGCATTCGAAGAAAGTTGGAGACTAATTGGCTGAGAGAATCATATCCTTTACGTGTAAAATGGAGAAAATTTTGGGTGCAAAAATTGTGAGGTAAACGTGGTGCCCGAGTGCTAATCTCGGCCGTCTATAGGTGTTTTAGACGATCCAGATTTCTCTCCTCCCTCTCTCCTCTTTCTCCCTCTCAAACCCGGATAGTCGATCGCCGAAATACGTGAAATACGTGTTTTGTACTGCCACACGATACCCAACTAGGTTTTTCTCAAAAAAATCTACTAATACCTAAAAGTACTATTTTCCGTGCAATGCACGACCTTTCCCCCCCGCCCAACTTTTTTAAGTGGTAATGGCGGTTTTGACGGTTTGTCTCCAACTTTCTCAGATTTAAAAAAAAAGAAGAATTAAGGTCCTTTCCAGAATGGGCAATATTGTCCCTTCTATTTCGATATTTGTGGGACCATCTCGGATCTACCATAATGATCAAAACCGTTCATTTTCTAGAACTCGCCAAGCAAATTAGCCCTGAAAAAAATTAAATTCATATCGATGTGGTATCAAAACACTTTCATCCACTTTTATCTTAAAACAAATGCACTTAGCACACTGGATTGGACCCATTTGGTTCAAGATAAATGCGCTTCGATAAGGCATTAAACGGTATTTAATTGAACAAGTGTTTTTTCATAGTTAAATTACTTGACGAGGTCTACAAAATGAACAGTTCGGATCATTTCTGTGCGCACGAAAATCGAAACTGGACAGTTCATCTGGACAGGACCTTAATCCCAAAGGATACTCCAACTTTCTTCGAACTTACCCATCACCTTCAGTCGGTCTAAATTCCAGTCGACCAAACCAACCTCCACGGTCCACGCTTTCCACGCGGAATCCCACCTCCTATATATACACATATACATACATAATCCAAATCCATCAAACACTCAAAAAAACCCATTTCCCTCCTTTCACATCAGATAACCTCGTACGAATTAATTGCAGCTACAAGAAGGCAAACCGGTGACTTGCAGACCAAGTCTTCTCTCATTCGGGAATTCTAGAAAAAAAATGGAGAAAACCCAGCAGTACGAGCGGGTATTCAACCGCTTCGACGACGATGGCAATGGGAAAATCTCTCCCAAGGAGCTGCGGCTCTGCGTGGGGTCGATGGGAGGAGAGCTGACGGAGGAGGAGGCGGAGGCGGCGGTGGTGCTGATGGACTCCGACGGGGATGGCGAGTTGGGTATTGAGGATTTTGTGAGATTGATTGAAGGAGGAGAGAGAGAGGAGGAGGAGAGAGTGAAGGAGTTGAGAGAGGCATTTAGAATGTATGAGGTGGGAGATGGGTGTGAGTGTATTACACCCAAGAGTTTGAGGAAAATGCTTAGGAAGCTTGGGGAGAGCAAGAGTATTGAGGAGTGTAAGGTGATGATTGCTCAATTTGATTTGAATGGGGATGGTGTGCTTAATTTTGATGAGTTTAGGATTATGATGTCTTAAGAGTTTTTTTTTTTTTTATTAGAGTATTTTGGGTAGGGATGATATCACAACCGATAAAACAGAACCGTCTGAAAAACTAACCGAAATACACGGTTCGGTTCAATTTCTGTTGCTTTTTCGGTTCTGTTGGTTCGGTTCGGTTTTTATCGGTTATGTGATTTTTAAGTGGGGATTCTTTAATTTGTATTTTGGGGGCCTTTTTGCTGGCCATATATTATTGTTATGTGTGATATATACTTGATTCTTTGTGCATATTTCAACTTTCAAGTGTATGGACAACATTATCATGCAATTTATTCATGCTCTATAACTTGTCTATTTCTAGTCTTACATTGAATCCTTTTGTTTTTTTTGCCCTTCTCTTTGGCCAAAATTGCTAGAAAATTAGTATTTACTAGTTGGAGAATTGCAGCGAATTTAACACTCAATTATTTGAGGAACTCTTGTACACCCTAACATAATTTGCCATCCTTTTACAATCTCTATTGAAAGGTTTAAAGGGTTAAATTTTACCAAAATCAACAATTGTTTCACAGTTGTTTTTATGTATTGTAGAGGGATAAATATGAGTTAAATCTTGTCCAATGCAAATAATTGTTTATAATTTGTATTGTACGGGAGTTTTTCGTCGGTATTTTTTTTTTTTTTTGGGACTTCTTGGTTATTTTGCAATGAATTTGATTTGATTGTTACGTGCCTTGCATGATTGATATATATAGTGTTCTGTTGTTATAACTCTTTGAATGCAATTCTCTTTCAATTTGATTTAATAGCTCACGTTCTCTCGGCATCTGACCTTTCCTAGAATTTCTCGCCTCGGTACCTTTCCATATGAACCGCAAGTTCCAACACTAACTAATATCGTGTCGTAATGAGAGAGAAATAATTAGAAGAAATTGTTTTCGATAAGGATTGTCCAATGGTGGCCTATGATTATTAATCGAGTTAGGATTCTTTAGTAATTGTGTTACAAATTGGGTAGTGCTAATGCCAAAACTATTTTTGATTGTGCCAAAACTCAAGTGCATGAAATGCTTGTACTCATGTGTAAAGTACGAACTATTTATGCATTGAAGTTTTGGCATAATTAAAAACAGTTTTGGCATTATCACTACCCGTAGGAAGTTCGATCATGTTTGGGACAAAAGAAAGAAAAGGGAGTAGCTAGGACTACCCTGATACGATTCTTGGAGTAATCTTTCTTTATTGATGAGAGTTTTTTTCATTACTTTATTTAATAATCTGATATAATCTGATGTTCGGAACAATTTATGTGCAATCACACAATTCTAACCCTGAAGTTAATCACCGAACAAATTTTCATGTAGGAGTCGAATATTCGAGCTCGGTAGTGGAGTGTTCAGTTGTGTGCCCCTAGTGATCCTTCTTCTCCTTTGGTTGTCTCTATTTCTTTTAGACATTGTTTCAGATTTTCCTTCTCCCTTTTGTATTAGATTTTAATTGGATGATAAGATTTTAATTGGACCACGAAAAAATCAAAACCGAAAAAATCAAAACCGAAAAAATCAAAACCGAGATGTCTGTAAGTTGATCCGGACGCTCTTCATCGCTAGACCGAAAGCAAAAGAGATCATGCCTATTAAAGTTGATGAAAAGTGTGCCACTTCATGTTAACCTGACCGAAACTTCAAACACAAAATTAGCAGTTGGAAGGAATTGAATAATTGAGCAAACGGGTCAAAGATGAATGGAAAATAAACTTGTATCTAACGTGGAAGAAACAAGTACATTCCTGGTACCATCTCCACCCAACAATCAGAAATGCTACGTGTACACATATCATTTGTGCAAAAATGTGTCTGTAGAGCCCGCTCGGAGTTCCACACAAATGATCTAAGTCTTTGTCAAGTTTGAAATAAATTTTGACACACCAAGTAAAAAGGGATCTCAATCGGATAACTGAAAGTTCTTGATCTAATATTTCAATTCATCATTCACAAATTCATGATCTTGAAATTTTGGAAAATAAAATGAAGATTGGATGAAGCACTTACAGTTATTTGATTTGACCTAATTCTTCGTAAAGCCTCTCGAAAAATTATTTCCAATTTGATAAGTAGTTTGGATCGTTCGCGGAGGACCTCAAAGCGGACCCATGTGTGCACATCAATTTTGAATTTGGGTAGCCTTGTAGTGAGGTAACTCACTACGGGTTATAGTGAAGCTAATCCAGCTATCCATCTCGACACCGACGGCTTAGATTTAATCCAAACACCAAATGATCTGAACCGTTCATTGTTTGAATTAAAATCCGGACGTACATTGCCGAGATGGATGGTCGGATGACCTTACTAGAACCCTGTAGTGAGGCCACTACAGGGACCCGGACCCCATCATTTCACCCAACCATGATCAATTAATTAGGATTGACAAGTTAACAGGACTTTTATAATTAATTACTAATCACCTAAGAGGAAGAATGTGTTTTTATTGGTGTACTAATTTTTAAGTCCCAATGAGTGAACGTGCAACGTACCCAAATAAATTGGGCAACGTGGCACGAAATGCACCGACATAATTTTATAAAAAAAAACTTATGGTCAAAGTTAAGAAGATTGGCTAAAACTATTTTAATTCTCGATCGATTAAATTGAATAATATACATCCACGAAGTCATATTGTATATACTTTCAAGAAATGTCCCCCACTCATTGATGCCCATGGTGCACAAATCGAAGACACTTCATGGGAAGAATCTCATGTAGTGTGAAATAAGATTTATTGATGATCTGAGTTGTTTAGTTTGCGGGAGTCGACGTGTTTTCTGTGTGTGTGCAAAAATTAAAGTTGATTGGACATCGATAATGATTTGGTCAAATCATACTTCACAGAAGAGAGATGGATGATCAGAGTCTGATCGTACTATTAGAAAATTGAATAGACAACTTTCATTGATGTATATAAAACATAACACAAGCATGCCTTTATATAGGGATCCGGGGATCCCGTAGTGCGCCTCTGCACTACGGGGTTATAGGGCGGCCAAAACTACGTAGTTTTGGTGTACAAAGGTTTAGAATCACAACATTTGCTCTCTCTTGGGATTATGTAAGTTTAACATTAATATTTTTATGTTTTTCTGGGCCTTTTAAAAATCTAGAAAATTGTTTGTGACTTTAACTTTGTACAGGACAACATTAGCTAATAAAATTCATCTATTTTGTGGAAATACTAGTTTTTACAAAATGTCTTTAGGCATGAACATTCACTAGTACTATTGTAAGTATGTTTTTGTGAGAAGCCCCATAAATATAACAAGTGGCATAATTTAAAATTTTTAAACACAATTGGCAATTTACACATCTTGACTCTTATTCTTATGCACTGTAATCCCTTCTCATCTCGAACGGGCATTAGTTTTACAAAACCGAAAGAAGCCAAAAAAATTAAGAAGTTTAAAAATGTGTTTAATTGTAGACTTTTTGTTTTGAGAACCAGATTTTAGGGGAAAAAACTTCTACTCCTAAAAAAAAAAAAAACCAACCCCAATCTAAAATAAGTGACTTTTATATTCACGTATAGAAGAAATCAAAAATCAAATTTGATTTTGAAGAAAACAAACACCCACTTAAAAATGCTCACATTTTGAAATTCAACAAATAAAACTAGGTTAAAATGACATAGTTTTGAGGGATTAAGTAGTAGTGTTCTCTTTACACATCCAAAACAACGTAGTTTTGGCCGCCCTACAACCCCGTAGTGCGGAGGCGCACTACGGGATCCCCGAATCCTTTATATAGGCTACGAGACTTGGTGACTTAGAAATCTAACAAAATAAAGAAAGTGGGAATAACAAGGAAAACATGAATAATAACGCAGACTAAATAGGAAACACATTACAAGTGGTGGTTTGCTCATCCTGTAGAGCTCTTGAATGACGAATGACAAAAAAAAAAAAAAAAAAAAAACAAATTAATAAAACCTCAATAACATGGTAACATAATATTTCTCAAAATAATAGAGAAAGCAAACAGAGATAAACAGAGTATAAAGCAGAAACCGGCTATTCTTATTCCAAATATGGATTCCTTATTTACAAAAGTCTGTGCTATTACAATCCCATACTGGAACAAAAATAATCCTGCTTTCGATTTTATCCTGCATGTGTGGATTATTGTCACAGAGGAGGGATGGGATAACTAATCCCAGGATAACTTCTTGCTAGAAAAATACTATCCTCATAGTGGAGTGGCTTACTACAACCTTGTAACTACCGGTACGAGAGGCTTGGCAGAGCTTTCACAAACTGAGAACTCCTCTCCATTTGGCAACTCCGCCACCAATCTTGCCACCACCTCCACGATTTCTCCGGCAGTCGGTCTCAACGTCGGCTCCTCCTCGACACAAGCCCGAGCAATATTAGCCAATTTGACAGCCGCGTCCAACGAGTAGTCCTCCCCCAAAGCCCTGTCCATCCACTCCCTCAGCTCCTCGGCATCCTCGGTCTCCAAAACGGACTTAATCTTTTCACACAACCAAACACCCTCTTCCCCTTTCTTATTACCACAAGTTATGGGTTTTTCCCCTGACAATACCTCGAGCAAAATCACACCGTACGCGAAAATATCCATGCTCGGTGAAATTTCGCCGTGCTGGATATATTCTGGTGCCAAGTACCCTTTACTCCAAGTTTTTTGATCCTCCGTATCGTGTCCGCACCTTTTCAACCCGAAATTCCCGACCTTCGCGTTGAATTCGTCGTCTAGAAATATGTTTCGGCTTTTGATGTTTCCGTGGACGTAACTCGGGATCATGATCTGATGCATGTAATGCAATGCCGTGGCTACGTCGAGGCAAATCCTCAGGCGCTGATTCCAGTTCAGGAAAACACAACAGGAGGCGATGAAGTGGCTCTTCATCGCCAGCCCGCCGTGAAGCCAGTCTTTTAAAGACCCGTTCCTGGCATACTCGAATACCAGGAACGAATTGGGACTGTCGGTTGAACATGTCCCGATCACCTTAACTATGTTGGGATGGTGACGGTGAGTCGCGTCGCGTAAAAGCCCGAACTCGATCTTCAAGAGGGTCTCGGTTTTCGTGCACTTGATCGCCAAGTTCTTCCCGTTGAGACGGCCGTGGAATACGGACCCCTCGATGAGATTGCACGAGCTGAAGTCGTCGGTTGCTTTCTTCAGCTCTTCGAACGTGTAATTCTCGAACGGCATCTTACGCGGCGTTGTGCTGTTAATTATCTGACCTTGAAGAGAACTGCTGGTGTGTAGGGATCCGTGGTCGCAGGAGGATTTTTTCTCGCTGGTGGTTCGGATGCTTAGACCGAGCTGCTGTAGCTCCAAATCCGCCATTTTGCCGGAAACCTGGTCATTCTTGTTCCACTGCTTCAACAGGAAGGCTGCTGCAATTGCAATGCCAACTCCAAACACAACCCCGCCACCAACAACATAAATCCAAATCTCCCACATCTTTGAATTTCTCGGGTGGATTAGTTATTTATCGGACTCCGAATCTGGGTTCTCGGGCAAAAAATGGAGCCGGGGTGTCAGTAGCAACGGAAAAAACCCCTCTAGTATTATATAAAAAAAGTTCAAATTTTTTTCCTATGAATTATATAGGCTCGCTCTTGCGTAGTGAAATTCCTAACTCCGTCCTTGGTTCATGGGGTTTCACTGGGGGATGAAAGACAGGCTTTTCTTTGAGAAGAGTCAAGAACGAAGAAGAGGATAAAATTGAGCAGAGAGTAGTGAAAGTATGAGAGTGATCTGGGGATTTATTGCCATTGAAGGGGTAGAAATAAACAGGCAGAGGAGGAGTTTTTACAGCTTGTCAAGTTGTGTTGAAGAGCAGAGACAAATACCCAGAAGAAGAAGAAAACCAACAAAACTCTCAATTGGGGCATTTGAGTGATCATGGTTCCACATGGACATAGTAAAATAGGAGAGGTTTCTCAGTTTTGAGGGAGGAAATATTTTGGATCCATACAAAATGGTTTGTGAAGAGATATAGATTCATGGAATTGGTAGACAAGATTCTTGGGGGTGTAAAGTTATGTGAATTTGTATCATGATTTACAGTTGTTTAGGGGACTATTTCCTTGGGCTTGATTCCACTGGCTTTTGGGGAGGCTATCTATCCCGAGAATGTTTCATTTGACGATTTAAGTCGTTCATTTTGTAAAACCTGACGTGGTTTTATTGTTGATTTAAAAAACATCAATATCTATCTGAACGAAATATATTGGTCACAATATGAACGGTTTGAACAATCTAATTAATAGGGAACCACCGAATCACCGATGGTGGTAGCTTGGATGGTATAACAGTCTTCGTCCCCACTTATGACTCAGGTTAGAGTCTCACCTCGGGCGGCACACAGACTATTGCTGTCATGTACCCAGGTGATGCCATGGTGACGGTCTAGCCTCACGGACCGGACCGGACCGGACAATAGCTATGGCTCGAACCGGACATTGCCGGTTGGGAGCCCCTATGGTCATGCCCGGAGGTTGTTACGCTGGTTGTTCCCTCCCACCTTTTTGCAGTTTAAAAAAAAAAAAAATCTGATAGGACTTTGATCATGATGGATCATCATTTCAGAGGAACCGTACTTTCCAAAGAGCATCAAGAACTGGTTTTTATATGCATTAACATGGGAAGAAGTCCATCCAGGCACGTGCTAGAGACACCTTAATTTTCTCCCTGCCTATAAATTTTAGAACAAATAATGGCTATCAATACATAATTTTGGAAGAACCAAATAGGAGGACACATAATTTCATGAAGTGTGTGCACCCATTAGACTAGATTAATTTCTTGGTGATTTGCATCTAGTTACTTTCCAGCATAGTCCCCCAGTAGTATTTGTTTCACTTTCAGCTGATCTCCAAATTCATTGTACTAGTTCCATTTGCCAGCAAACTCTTGGGGTCACTGGGGTTTATGTTTGGTTGTTACCTCTAGGGCCCTGGAATTAATCGAGGTGTGCGCAAACTGGCTTGGACATCCTCATATATATAACTAGTTCTAGTTGTATATATGGTACAGCAAGCAGCGATATAAGGCCCATGGAAAGTCTTATTTGTCTCTAGCTACTTTTTTCTTTGGTTCTATGGTTAGGGTGTCCAGACCAGTTTATTTACCTCTAGTTTCGTGTCTGAGTTTGAGTTACGAGAATCAATCCTCTCCCACCAAAAAAGCAGGGACTAAGGATGAAGATCTCTGTCTACTACTAGTTCTTTACACCTTATGGCTAACTTACATGAATACGGGTGTGAGTATGTATTCATGACACAAAGATTTTACACATTCAAAAGAGTGTAACATGTCCTGAATATTCTCTGTCTACTACTAGTTCTCTAGTTTCGTGTCTGGGTTTGAGTTACGAGAATCAATCCTCTCCCATCAAAAAAGCAGGGACTAAGGATGCAGATCTTTGTCTACTACTAGTTTACACCTTATCGCTACCTTACATGAATACGGGCCTTACATGAATACGGGTGTGAGTATGTATTCATGACACAATTAGATTCTACACATTCAAAAGAGTGTAACATATCCTGAATATATATATATTAGAAGCGGCCCTTATATATATATATATTACTCTCAATAGTCATACTTGGACTACTGATGTTGTGAGTTGTAACAGTTCGTATGAAGATTTAAACGACCATAATTCCCATCAATCTATATAGAAATTCATACAAGCATTTTTTTACAAAGAAAGTACCACCCAAGAGTCCCAACAACCAATGTCCAAATCCAAAAGTGTTAGGCCTTCAAAACTGCACGTGATAGCACATGGTTACCTCATGATTTATTTTGTTGAAGTACATCAGAAAAAGTTTTCTTTTGTTGAAACCCCAGCAAGGCAGCAACATTCTACTGTGTCCAAGACAATAACAGGCCTTTTGGATGGTGAGAAAGGTTGAGATGTGAAAATGGACGCCTTTCTCGCCAATCTTTGTGAGATTGGGTGAAAAACGGAAAGTGGTGTATAAGTTGATCTCGGTGAGAAGCTCCCAAACTGCGACATTGCAATTTGCTGCAGAGAAGGTCCCAATCCACCATGGCTAACAAGCATGGTTAAACATTTACAAAAATGAACGTAAAAGATTATAGCCGAAAAGACATTGCTATAGAAATTTCAAAATCACATCCAAAAGTAACCCACCTTCGTATCTTCAGATCAACGAGTCTTTTTCTCCTCAGAGCAAATTCATAACTATTTGGGAGGATTCAGATAAGAGATATAAAAAAAAGAAGCAACATAGCATGCTTCCTATTTCCAAAAATGTCTATCAAAGTTTTAAGAATCCTTTCCTTGATATTTACCGGTAGCTTTTAGAGATACAAAACTATGCAGGGCAAATATAAACATGACATTCACTTTGTCCAAAATCAAACTAGCATAGTTAGGAACAGATTTACCTCAAAATCGAGCAAAGGGTACTTCTTTCTCAGTGTGTGCACCTGAAAACCACACATAGGGCCATGGAAACAAGAAGCACGGAACAATCAACATAACTAGAAAGAACGACAGTTTATGAGTTATCAAAAGAGAAAAATGGTTTATGCACCTTATATGTCCATCATTTCTGGTATGAATTTCTGTCCACCAAATCTGGGTTCATCACAAGAATTATTTACACAGGATTTTAACCATCGAGCTGTGACATGAAGGAAATAGGAAATGTATCTCTTAAATGCACGCACGGCCTGCATAACAAGGCAATCTTAGATACCTACTGCAAGAAAGAAAGCAATTTTTATCTTCCAAAGAGAAAACATATTCTCAAGACCTCTGAAGTAGAGGTTCATAATTTGGAGTAAATGTGGCAGCACATTACTTTGTGTGCTTTCTAAGACTTTGAATGACAGGAGCCCTAATCGTAAGATTTGGGACGAAATGTCTGGAAAAAAACCGGACATTGGTTCAAACAACTCATTTGTCAAACGTTAGGAGACTCAATTATCAGCGATGACAATGCCAAGAATTAATATTGTATGGTTTTAGCCAAGAAGTTCAACTAACCCATCCTGGAAAACAAACCAGCACAGAGCCAAAACCATTACATAAGAGTGAGAAGTAAGATCTCCATCCCTTACTCGAGTCAAAATCGAGAAAAAAAAAAACTCAAAACCATCTGGACCATCTCCATTCAAGACTCAACCTCATTTCTATGAAAATGAGTTTTAATATTAAACTGATATTCAAGGAGAATTAGCCCTCAAGAAACAGTTTCAAAAGCAGTCGCTGCTTCAACTGATACTGAATCGAAATGATCTTGATCAGTCTTATTTTCTTCTTCTAAATTTTTTTCTATCTAGACAAGCCTTTTGTTGCTCGTTTAACTTATCATCTAAAATATCATCTATGAGATGATCTAGATAAGAGGAAAAAGCATCCTCTTAATTGTTTTCTTACAATCTTTTTCTTATGGAGAAATAATGCCTGAAACTTACACCGAAATCCCTCACCTATTCTTTTTCTCAGCTTTCTTATCGAGCTTCCAAAAAGAAAACAAGTCTTGGGCTCCTCTCCCCCTAGGTTGAATTAGGTTCCCTCCCCCTCCTCCCCCGGAGCAATGATAAGTCTCCTTTCCTCTCCTCCTCTTACCATCTATCTCTCCATACCTAATCCCTCCATCCCTCTTTTCTCTGTCACCTTTCTCTTCTCTTTATCCAAAAAGATTGGCAACAATTGGCGATGGAAAAAATTTATACTCTCACGTCCGATCGCAAGGTCTCTCTAAAAGATTAACTAATGAGAGTAATATTGAGAGAAAAGGCGGATGTTTTCTTTGTCGATTTTTGAGTCCTTCAAATTTGCTTTCTCCTTCTCCACATTATTTTTTCAACCCCGGATCTTGGCGAGAAAAGTTCTCCGTTAATCTTTGCCTTGGTTGCTCGGCTCCTTCCTCTAAGTTCATCTCCGCAAATTTTGGGTTTTCTTTTTTGTTTGGGTTGGTTATGGGCGGCATAGAGGTGGATGTCTTCGTGGTCTCAATTTCAAATTTTGGCTCGTGGAGCTTCCGAGATAGCATAGGATTTTGTCGTCGAAATGCCATTTTTTTCTCCATGGGTGGTGTGGAGGTGGCGGTGGCCGTCGGTTTGTGTTGTGGCTAATTTGACGATGGCGGAGGATGCTTTGCAGGTTTAGGGTTTGGTTTTGGGTTTTCTTTGGGTTGGGCTTAAAAAAAAAAAAGCCCATTTGGTTAAGAGTATGGCTCTTGTGCTTTATTGTTATATCTTGGCTTTGTAGGCCCTCGGGTATATTTTTCAAAAAAAATCTGGCCATCTGGTCCATTCCATTCTTTTACTCAACTTTCGTTGGATTTTTTTACAACTTTTTTTAAAATTGTTGAGCTTATCTAATAATAATTTGCCCTTGATCAATAAAAGTTTTGCCCTTGGAATGTGAGAACTTCTTTGTTTTTAAAAAGTTTCTATCTAGACAAGCCTTCTTTGCTCGTTTAACTTATCATCTAGTAAACAATTTTTAGATATCTAGCACGTTGTCAATAAGCATCCTCTTAAAGCTTTTCTTAAAGACCTAAATTTATACTTAACTTTAAAACTTTTCCAGAGTGCTTCATATCAAATGATTTCAATTAATTATTCACTAAGCAAAAGTTCGAGTACCTATTATAATCAATCAATCAAATTTATACAATTTGAAATGTCTTTTTGAAGGGCAAATTGTATATATGTGTGAGTCACGTAATTAAGTAGGACGTAAGATCTCGCTCTCAATCTTCGCTCAAGCGGATTATAACAATTTGAAATGTCTTTTTGAAGGACTCTTTCACGATCGCGCTCACGCATGCACATTACATGACTTAGGGGCACGCACGCGCATTACGTGACTCGGGTTTTTTGAGAGAGAGAGAGAGAGCTACCATGATGTCCATGTCGAGCCAATCAGTGCCGCAGTGAAGCATGCGATTTCGGCATCGGAGGCCAAGTTGGCGAAGTCTGATGACAGCATCGACGGCGCGATGTTCGCCCCCGGCATCTTTTCCGTTTCTCTTTTGGTTTCCCATCGATGAGTAAGATTCTACGCCCGTACAGTGTCTTTGACTTCGAGTTTTGGGGGGAGAGAGAGAGAGCCGGATTCGACGACGGATTAGTTATCCGGTTGGTTTGCCGACGATTTCGATTCGGCGAGTATAGTGCCAAAATCGTTTTTAAAAAAGTAAAAAAAAAAAAAAAAAAGAAGCAATGTTATTTTTTAAAAAAAAAAAAGAAAAGAAAAGAAAAGAAAACAGCAATGCTACTGCACAAGTTTTGTCTATTATTTTTGGCAAAATCTCAAAATCAAGATCAACAGATTAAGCTCATCCCAATTTTTTTTTTTAAATTTTCGATGCAAATTAAATGGCTCAAATGATATGACAAGTTTGGTAATTGCCAAAGTTGACACCAAATTTGGCAAAATGCATGACATTGGCATTGAATTTGGTTTGGGTTGAAGAGGTTTTTGTCATTGTTGATGTCGAATTTTGATTTGGCATATGGGTGGACTTAATTAGCGTATCAAACGAAGACAAGTTTGGTAATTGGCAAAGTAATGCGTTTTTATAAGGGGTGACCAAAATGGAAAGACATTTGCATTGAATTTGGTTTGGGTATCTAACGAAGGATGTTAAATTTGACCTTTTTAAGTGGATCATTGTTGATGTCAAGATGTCAATTGCCTAGGTATCATTTGATCTCATCTCAAATGACAATGTCAACTCTTTCCTTGTGCTTTTGTGAAGCTCCAAACCGGTTCATTTGTGGTTGGACCATAATTTCACAATTTCACTACTTCCATTCATATTTAACCTGTTCACGTTTGAGTGTTTGGGTTGTCCAAACCCGATCCTAAGTTTAGTTGCACTTAATATTAAGTTATATAAAAAAAAAAGACATACAAATTTATAAATAAATAAATAAAAAAACTAGGTTGCATATGGCTATAATTTGTTGATTTTGTTACCTTAGCGTGGAAAGGATTGTGGGAGGTCAAGAAAATTAATGTGGTTCATCGGGATATTCTTTATTATCCAAAAATAAAATAAAAAAACATGCACGATCTCCAGAAGAGTAAAAACGATCAAAATGATTGGGGTAGATATCACAAAATGATCAACCAATATTAATGAAAAATATTATTTTGTTGCAATATAGAACCGAAGGTGGATGTATATCACAAAATGAAAAACCAATGAACCCAGCTCTCAAAAAATGACGTAATGTCAACTCTTCCCGAGGAAAAAAAAATTTGACCGAAAAATGTATCTAACGATTGAGTACGCGTTTAGATTTGAAATTTGACCTTTTTGAAAACCAATAATTGAGATGAAGAGAATGTGTTACCTTGAAAGTTATCAAGCTAACATGTTTCAGAAAGCTTTTCTAGTTTGTACTTCAATTTAAGGTAACAAAAGAAAATGAAATAAAATTGAAAGAAGTTCCTAGGTGTCAAGACAAGTTTGACCTCTCATCTCAAAAATTTGACGTAATGTCAACTCTTCCTTGTTCATATATTTGCTTTTGTGTCCAAGCTTTGCCAAATTTGACCGATAATAGTATATACTTAGGTTAGTACGGTTTATTTTCGCTGCATGTACTTGTATTTACATAGCAGACTCTAGAGTTTCAACCATCAGAATAATCACATTAGCAGATCAGGGAAAAAAAAAAGAAAAGAAAAGAAAAGAAAAGAAAAGAAAAGAAAAGAAGAAAGATAATGATCACATGATTACCAAAAAAAAGGGTTAATGATCACATTACAACACTATTCAACATGCCTCTTGTGGCAACCCACAATTAGCTACCGACACAGCTCAATTATTTGTTCTTTCCATACAAAACTGTTTTTGACTCGGATCTGAGAATCCTGTAATGCGGTGCCGCATTACCAGGTGGTAGTGCACACACAAATTGTTGATCCCGATAATTAACTGCTCGAATTTCATCTCGGTAATAAACGACTCGGATATAGTGTAGGTGCCGAGTTGATATCTGAGCCGTTGATTGTGCGATCAAAGATTCGAATGTCGCACTACAACCCTATAGTGCAATAGGATCTCTGGTTCCTTTGACTCCACTAAGTGATGATAATCCAAGTTAAACGTTGATGAAAATCTAAAAGCACAAAGATGAAATTATTAGGAGTTTCATTATGTGCCCCAGATCAAACTTTAGATCTACAAAAAGTTGTGGATTGATGATTTATCGACAATCTAGTTTTTTTTTTTTTTTTTTTGGCAACATGTATTTTTGGTGTGTTTAATTCCCATCTTCCAAACTTAGAATTGTGTTTATTCTAATGGTCTGTGGTGGACCCCCCCCTGCTCGTTGTCATTGCGATGGCCTACACAATATTCCATTAGTACTATTTTTCAATGCCAAGATAAGATCAAAAGTTTAAGATATAGCTCTCGCGTCGTGGTCAATATATGTGCACATCGATCAATTTTGGGAGTCTATTCCATCGCATATATACGGGAAGTTTAAAGGAGTTAATAGCACATAAAAGATTATGAACCTAAAATCTTACGAAAGAGTTTGACATCCAAATAACAGGTCTTGACCACCCGACCAATTTCGTAGGCTTGTTTAACCATCTACCTTCTACCCTTTTTTTGGATACTTTTATCTCAATAATTACCCTAAACTTTGTGATCCACTTTTTATTGTTTGAACATCAAAATTGCCCAAAAGGGCAGAATCACTTTTAGTTTGAGGGCACTTAATTGCGAGTAGGGGTGCAAACGAGCCGAGTCGAGCCGAGCTTTGTACTGTTCGAGCTCGGCTCGTTAAGTAGTAAACGAGCTGAAAAATCGAGCTCGAGCTCGGCTCGGTCATAAACGAGCGGAGCTCTTATCGAGCCGAGCCAGGATAATTTACTTAACGAGCCTTCTTAAACGAGCCGAGCCTATGTAATCGAGCCGAGCTTTTTCGAGCCGAGCCGAGCTTTAGCAAGCTCGTTAACTAAACGAGCCTGAAAATCGAGTTCGAGCTCGGCTCCTTTACTTATCGAACCGAGCCGAGCCTTAACAAGCCGAGCCACGAGTTGCTCGCGAGCAACTCGGTTCGTTTGCAGCCCTAATTGCGAGCATTCCAGATTTGAAGACAAGAAGTTTAAGTGTTTTGATCACTCTAATTCATCATGGCCCTAGAATATTTCTATCGGTTAACCATTTTTGTTGCCAAAGCATTTTTCTCTCTCTCTCTTTGAATTTGGCTTTCATATCTCCAAAAAAAAATTTGGCTCAAGATTCGAGAAAATTATTTTTCCGAAATCTTCTAGAATGGTTCTTGTCTATATTATGGTCAACTGCAATGAAGTGCTGCCTAAAATAGTACTCCCTCCGTCCGTACGTATTTGTTAGTCCGTTTCGGGAATTCCAACTTTTTCCCATTATTTTTTGTGTTTGTTGTTTTTCACATCATCAAAAGTAATTTTTCCCTACTTTATCCTTTGAATTTTGAAAATGGACAAACATTTTCGGACTTAAAAAAGTATGTTTATGGACCAACAAATCCAGACGGAGAGGGTAATTGTGCAACCAAAAAAAAAAAACCTACGTGACAAGCATTTCGATGGGGACCTGCGTTAAGCGACCTCTCAACAAGAGTATCCTATGGGCACGTACTATGACATGACTACATGAGGCAAGAGAAACTATTAGCCAAGCACCCTTGCCGTGCGGAAATTCAATGCGTCATAAATTTGCACGCTTGATAGACACCCTTAGAGCAACCATTTTTTAAAGGAGAGTTAAATTCTATCGGCAGAATATTATATCCACGTAAAAAAAATTACGTTGGAATGTTCGAATTGACACAGCTGTGGACAGGGGGTGTGGACAGGGGTGACAGCACGCGACGCACGCCCCGGTTTTCCACAGCTGGAGAGTATTTGACTAGTATTTGTTAAAGTATGAGAGATGAAATTAAAGTGTGAATAGTAAGCCCAGTGCATTGTTGCTTCCTTGTTAACTGTAGCAAGTCAATTACCAAACAGCAGAAAAGGAGAAAAATTTGTGTGATGGCATTGTTGCATTGTTGATGCCTGTTGGCGCTTCCAAACTGTCCAAAAATATTTTGGACGTCTTAGTTTGTTGGGATAAATTTGCGCCTAAAATTTACAAAAATATCACTCTTCAATCTGGACTGTCCAAAACACGTTTGGAAGGTTCGTTCGGATGTGTTGATGGACATAACGTGGTGGTAGCGGTTGGACATGCAAGTTTTTCTCCTCTCGCAAAAAAGAGAGTACTACTTAATAAAGTAACCAACAGGAAAAAGCAGAAAAAGGGAGTACTAGACTACTAGTAATAAAGAAAGACACGGGAAAAAATTGTGAAAAATAATTATTCCTAACCCCATCCTAGAGGAATTGAATATTGTTGAACCGAAAGTATTTTTTTTTTGGATCCAGGCCAGTTTTCATGTACATCGACCGGACTAATTCCTATAGCTCCTCTCACAGCCGTTTCAAACGCTTAGGTGAGAACAAAACTCTAAGTCCAAGATAGGGCCGGCCTAAAGTGTTTGAGTGTCTTAGGCCAAATCGTTAAGTGGTGTCCTATATATTTTTACAATTAAACAACAGTAGTGGAATAATTTGCTCTATATAATTCCTTTAGTCCATATTGAACAATAAATATGCCAAAAATCCGAGGCCCCGATGCTCAAGTCTCTTGAGCCTTGCCCTAGGACCGGGGCTGGTCCCAAGCCAAGACCACTTGGCCAAACCGTTTGGGATTCTACCTTAATTGTCATTCTGTGAAATATGACAATGGAAATTATTTCAACATTACGCAAAACTTTGAATTCTCATAGGTATCCCAAAATCTCCCCGATTTACACCTTAGAAACTAGAAACATCGATCATTGAGAAAGAATGCAACGTAAAAGAGGGAGGGACTATAGTCATTTAATCCATTTGTTTGACCGGATATGAACATCAGATTGAACTATATACTTAAAGGATCACTAAATTTTCGGTGTTCAATTAAACTTTTTATGACAAGATTGAATGTTTACCGGATATATAATCCCACAAATTCTGATATATATATATATATATAGGACAATGACCTAATATCCCTATATAAAGTGAGTCCCCCTTTCAATGATCAAATTTTGAGTCCGAGTCAAGTTTTTAAAATGCATTTTCCAAGGTCCACGCTTCCCTTCAAAAAAATACCGATTGATTTTTTTACCGACGTCAGCCGCTTTTGTGCATGGATCAAAAGGTGTTTTTTTTTTTGAAGATTTTCCGGGTCCACATTTTAAAACATTGAGCTTTAAAAAATTTGATCCGGGAAAAAGGGGGAGGTCCGCACCAATTTTTTAATGAGGGATCCTCATTAGATCAAGACTCTATATATAAGAGTGAGTAATGATCTAGTCCGGGAGTCCCGGATCTGAGACTCCACCTTCCCGATATTTTTTTTTGTTCAAAAAGGTGTTTTCAAGGGTCCACACGGAAATTTTAAAAAAATACCGGGAAGGGCTTGATCCAAGCGCTTTTCGCAAAACTATAAATATACGATTTTTTGCGAAAAACCGCTTGGATCAAGCCCTTCCCGGTATTTTTTTTTGAAGATTTCTCGCGTCGACCCTTGAAAACACCTTTTGAACACATTGGACGGCTCGGATTACCCAAAAACAATTTTTAAAAGCATCAAAACACCGAAAAATCCTCAATCCGGGATCCTTGACAAGATCGCCGGTGTATATAATATATATATATAGAGTCCACTTCCTATCCAAACCATTATTTACGGACCTACCGTCCGGACTTCACTTTCCGGACCAAATTTCGACGATCCGAACCGTTAGATATGTTTAAAACGTGTTTTTAAGGTCCAACGCGAAGATTTGGCAAAAAAAATACCCGGAAAGGCTTGATCGGGGCAGTTTTTCACAAAAACGCACACACATATATAGACACACACACATATATAGTTCCATATTCTCATCATTATTAATTCTGTCGAACAAACAATCAATATCTCATTATTTGTAATGCCAAGGGTTGGCTGGTGGTTAAGACCTTGAGGCCTAAGGTCTCAAGTTCAAAATCTCTTATGTGCTATCAATTTCTGTAGGGCCAATTCATACGGAGCGCTTAAGCTTAACTCCCGAATTATAAAAAATTATCTCAATATTTGTGGCCATACAAAACTTTTTCAAAAAAATATCTAAATAATTACACACGTGGATGAGTATTGAGACATAGGTTTTTTTGCGATGATTACAAGGAGTAATTAATTACTTTGGGACCACAAGAGTGAGAAAATTTTCATGTCAACATATATATATGGCAAGTAGTTAGGGTTGTTAATTAACAATTATCATCTTCATGGCCTAACTTAGAAAGTTGGCTTGGCAATAGTGGTTTCCGTCCCTTTCCAACATGACCAAAACCTAACCCAACCTGTCCTCTAATTAGAAAAAATTATTCAATGTTCCAGAAACATTGCAGAGGTCTTCTCCGTCACACATTAATAATGTAAGTTCCAATACACAACTCATAGATTACAAATAAGGTACACAAAATATATATAAGAGAAAAGGCACAAATTAGCCCCAAGGGTTATTTCGGTTGGTTGGTAGATTTGTTTCTCACAGAATTGATCAGATTTGATTTTGGGGGGTTAGATCTTGAAAAGTAATTTCTTGCAAATCCTTTACTCTTGACATAAATGGCCAAGGTCTTTGACCAGACCGGGAAAAAGATTCGTGTCTAAGACATTAATTCAGAAACACTGAATAATCTCTCCTTCTGTTAAACCACTCTCCTCTTCTTGTTTGTCTTTTGTAATGCAAATGAGATTGAGTCCTGCTAGATGTACACCATTTTGTAGGACCCATTTTGGGTCTCACACGCATAATCGGATCCGCTCAATATTCTAAAACACTTTTTTTTAGGGTCTCTTAAAAAAATCAACTGATTTTAACATCGCTAAGACCTCGATCGATTCTGCGCCCAATTTACTGACAGGAAACTGGGCGTAGAACCGATCGAGGCCTTACCGATTTTAAAATCAATTTTTTTTTCTTACAAAGGCTCTTAAAAAAGTGTTTTAAATATCAACCCCCACGCAATTTGGTTCCCGATTATTACGATTAAATTCAAATGGGATCCACAAAGAAAAATTGGGATCCACAAAATGGTGTACCCATAGGTTTTTCCAATGAGATTTGGGTTGGGTGGGGACATATTTAAAGATTTTGTTTACCTTTTGTATTAATAGCTTTATCCAACGCAAATCTCATGCATGTCGGCCACTTTGATTATCTATGGATAAAATTTTGTTTTTACAATGCTTTTATAAAACTTAACAAAAAACAAGAAAAATTACTCAGCAAATTATTTGGATATGGATCCTCTCCGGTCCTTAATTTTGAGTGGAAAAGACAGTCTAAATCTGGACCGTTGTCAATTTGTCCAAAAACTTTTACCGGTAAGAGATTATGAGCAAATTCAAATCAACTCTTATTGGTACGTATAACACTTTAGTAGCAAATTTAAACCATTGATTATACCACTGTATGGTAACTATTCGTTTAGTCCAAAACTTGAACCGGATAGGATCCGAAACCAAATTACTAATCGTCAATATACGCTACGTAAAGATCGCCTCAAATATTGTGAATTGTCATCAGATGCAATGCCAAGCGCAATCTCGTTAATTACTACTATGATTAGGTTTAATTATTAGTTTATGAGAATCAAAATTATCAAAATAATAACCTAAGCAATTCTGCTGGCCTAAAACACCTATTACCTTGACAGTAATGATACATACACACAAAAAATTTACCCACACACTCACACAAGTGTGTGGGTGTTTGTGGGTATTTTTTGTATGTATTTATCATTTTTGATTACCTTGATGACATTTTTTGAGAAATAAAATGTAAAAAAATCAACAAAGTACTGTTGACATTTTGTGCCACAGTTAAAAGCTGAAAGATTCATGACTTGACGGGCCAATAATTTTTTAAGACATGGTGTTGGGTCAGTTTGCATGTGCATCGACTACTCCTGCTGGATCAATGCTATGTCCACTTATGGGACCCTATTTAAAGCCAGAACAAAATTCCATATGAATTTACCGCAAATGAGTTGATAGGAGGTTTCGAAGTTAGAAACCACGTATGTAAGAGCAAATCCACTAGTCCCAAGCCTTATGAAGTAGTTGAGAATTCTTTTGGGAGGGTAGCTCACAAAACATTCTAGGAGTAATACTCCTATGAATTACTCCCTCCGTCCCATAAAGTTTGTTAGGCACAGAGTTCAAAGAATAAAAAAAATAGTTATTTGTAAAAAAAATGTTAATTTTTAACATTTTTTTTCACACAATAATAGAACAAACATTGATCTATTAATTTGTGCAAAAAATATTATTTTTTTCTTGACAAAAGTATAATTTTTTTTTTTGAGCGGTAAGTATAATTTTTTTGAGTCATTGAACTTCCTGCCAGACAAACTTTATGGGACAGAAAGAGTAATTTAAAGGCTGATTTGTAAGTGCGCAAAAAAAGCCTGACGAGGGATCATTATTAAAAGCCCATATTAGTACTACTGGACAATCGCATGACTCGCATGCAACAATTTATTATTTTATTCAAGAAGGTGGATATCATATTTCATCAAAAGAAAAAGGGGAGTAGGTGGCATGGGCTTATCTGAATAAAAATTATTGGTGGGTCCCATCACATGTGGGACCTATTGGGACCTTCAAGAAGGTATCTGAATAGGTGAATATATTGAGAATGTTTGTGAATCATAATTTCATCAATAAGGACCCTAATGATACGAAGGGTTGGAAGTGGTTTTGGAAGTTAAAGATCCCTCAAAAAGAACTTTCATTTGGTTAATTTTCCATAACAAACTTCCCACTAACCTTCTTCGTGCTAGGAGAGGCATCACAAATTCGGATCTGTGTCCGAGATGTGATAACTCCCCTGAAAATATTGACCATTTGTTCAGGGGATGTCCTAAGGCTGCCGCCTTTGGGACACTATTCCCTCGGATCGAGAGAATGAGAGATGGGTTTGTTAATTCCACTTTGGATTGGATCTCGGCCAATTTGAAAAAACAGAAAATTCTTAGAATAGGAACTGAGGTGCCTTGGAATGTGTTATTTTGTTCCACTCTCTGGCAGAATTGGAAGGATCGAAATAGAAAAAGTTTCGATAATTTCGACTCTAATCCGGAGATGAGTTCCAAAGTACTTTGTTCTTATACTACCGAGATTGTGGAAGCTTATAAATCCATCCTCATGTCTGGCCCGATGAAACGTAAACTTACACCTTGGTTTCCCCCTTCTACGGTTAAATAAAACTCAATACGGATGGTTGTTGGTAACTCGGAAATGGATTTGGTGGAATTTTTAGGAATGATCAAGGCACTTTTTGGGATATCATGGTAAACTAACGGCAGGCTCAAGCTTGGAGACAGAAATCTGGAGTATTTATAGAGGCCTTACCATAATCTTGGAGAAAGGGCTATCCAATGTTCATATAGAATCAGATTCCCAAACAGCGGTCCTTCTTTTCAATGACGGTCCAAATGTTAATCACCCCCAAAGCAACATTTTGCATGATGGAAAGTATCTCTTAACCCGCACGGGAAGCACTCTTTCACATGTCTACCGTGAAGCAAACGCTTGTGCAGATTTTCTAGCACACACGAAGCTTGCAGACAAGATCTTTATGGTATCACACTCTCCACCTGTGGAGATAAGGGAATTCATGATAAGAGACAATCTTAACCTCCGCCAAATCTTGGACTAATCAATGACCTCTTCGAGGGATCATTATTAAAAGCCCATGTTTCTTCCTATGCTTTTGCTTATGCTCGTCTATGCAACAATTTATTATTTTATTTGCTATGGGCTCTATTCATACTTTCATTCTAAAGAAAAACTCTCTTGTTAAGGTTTATTTATATTTCCGAAGTACCAAAATTCATTAGAGCACACTAGTTTTGAACAATTGTCAAATAAAAAAAAAAGGAACATTGTTAGAATGATTATTTGAGAGTTTACCAATAACAATCGACGGGATTTGGTCAAGTGGGGATAAGATCGCAATTAAATGGGTTGTCTTTTAAGAGATTGTAAGGTCGAATACCACGTACAAATGTCAAATAATCAAAACCTTAGTGGCTTGGGACCATTGAAGGTTTAACTGATCATTAACTTTCAGGAGTCTCGGTATACATATGTTGAATTGCACGCAAGTTGTGTCGAACACTCTGTTTAGAAAAAAATGAAAAAAAAGAAAAGAAAGAAGAAGCTTATCATAGTAACATAAAAAAACGCACATCGACAAATAAAGTTTTATTACGGGAACACTCATTAACCAACCGTAATTTTAGAATAATATTACCTTGAAATAACGCTAACTCACACTCTTTTATCACCCACGAGTGGTGCATGGAATAACAGTATTAAACTTCCACAATTTTATCGCTTGATCACACAATCAACATACTCTAATCACCTACTTAAGAATATTAGGTGAGAGATACCGTCTCAAAAATCTCCCTTCAAGTTGTGATGGTTCATTATTAGAATTATTAGTTCTTCTCCTTGCTTTCTTTGTTCTTCTAACTCACGAGAGTGAATCGACCACTTATAAAAATATCTTTCACTTTTGTCAATCCAACTTAACAATCGGTTAAAAGCTTGGCACATTTTGCATTGTCTTTTTTCAACTGAACTTTGGAGCGTTTTCCCCAAAGTAAACAAGGTTTTGTGGTCATTTCAGATTCTACGTATTATGTTTGTTAATATTTGGTTTAAAATGGAATATATGCGTTTACCGGAGGAAAATAGAAAATTCGGGATGCCAGTGTAGCTTTTGAAACTTGTGACGTGCCACTGCAATTTTCAGAAACTTCAAGCTATGTCAAGTGTAATTTAGCTTTGCAAAGTAAAATCTTGATTTGCCTTTGTTATCATAGGTGACGGTAATTATGTTGACCTTTGGAATGACTGGTGGTGCGGAAATGGCCCTCTAGCCAAAAAACATCCCGGATTACATACTAGAGCCAACACCAAGGTGGCGGAGATTATTGATTGTAAGGACCAAGTTTCGGATTCCTTTGTTTTGGCAATTCCGTTTGACAAAACACACATTTACATCGAGTTGTAATTTTATTTTTTAGAGTGTCTGTTTAGGTGTGGAAAGGAATCATCTCTTTATGTAATGGTTGAGAGTGCGGTAGTATTTATTTTAGTGGCGAGTTAAGTAGGTTATTTTACTTGTTCAGAAGTTGCTCAACGACTTGCTCAAGCAACCTGTCAAGCAAATCTGTTGTTCGTTAGTTGCTCGAGCAACTTGGTTCTTGCTTGAGCAACCGCTATGCCCCTATATATTCGCATCAACTAGGTTAAACAAAATTTGAGCAGCCACACTTTATTCTCTGCACTCCTACTCATCCTTAAAACACTTGTGGCGGCTAGGGTTTGTGGATCTTGAAGATCTTTGAAGACCGGATGCTTAGAGTTCATCTTCAAGGGGTTTAATGCTTCAACAATCAACTTTCAGTTAGAGTTCTTTGGTGGGATTCCGAAAGTATCCAAGGAAGGCTTGTGCGATTCAAGGCGTTGGCGATCAAGATCAGTGGGTGCGGTGTACGTGTGACTCGGCAGGTGATACTTAGAACGTTGTGAGGATTTACATCGTTTGGATAGGTATATCTGTAACTGCACAATGAGTATAGTGATTTTGATTCCTTCCCGTGGTTTTTTACCCATTTAGGGTTTTCCACGTATATCTCTGTGTTGTGGGTTTTGACTGCTTGCGTAATTTTCTGCTGGTTGATTTAATTAGTGATTCGCATTCATACTGTTAGGGTTTTAACAGATTTTAAGGGAACCCTGGTTTTTCATTGATAATGGGAACTGGAATCTTGATTACATTGAACATCTTATTGATGAGGATTCCCGTGATGACATTCTCAATACCATCCTACCTACTTATAATCAGGGGGGTGACCACCCCTCTTGGACCGGAGCCTCCAATGGCAGCTGTACTGCCTCTGCTGCCTACGAGTTTATTAATAAAGAGGTTAATGAGACTAAGGGCTGGAAGTGGTTCTGGAAAATGAAGCTCCCACAAAAAATGAAATCTTTCTTTTGGCTTATTTTCCATGATAAACTTCCTACCAATTTGTTACGTACCAAAAGAGGAATCAACACCTCTGACTGCTGCCCTAGATGCAACCTAGCCCAGGAAAATTTGAAACATTTGTTTAGGGATTGTCCTAAAGTCGTTGATCTTTGGGACAAAATTCCCTCCGGTCGGTTAATGAGAGCGGGTTCTTTTAACTCCACGTCGGATTGGGCTTCTGCCAATCTGAAAAAGAAAAAAAAATTACACTTAGGATCGGATATTCCTTGGAACACTCTTTTTGGTACCACTCTATGGCAAATTTGGAAAGATCGCAACTAAAAAAGTTTTGACAATATAGAGTTGATCCCAGAAGTAAGTTTCAAGAATATAAGCTCCTATGCCTCTGAAATCGTGGAGGCTTTCAATTCCCCTCTCATTACTGACCCCCCTTTAAACTCCCTAACACTTTGGTTTCCTCCTAATACAGGTAATCTCAAACTTAACACTGATGGGTGCTGGTTTGAAAGCACTAGGAAGGCGGGCTTTGGAGGTTTATTCAGAAATACTCAAGGAGATTGGGTGCTTGGTTATCACGGGAAAATGGCAGCAAATTCGAGCCTGGAAACGGAGCTATATATGGGCTATTTATAGGGGACTTACCATCATTCTGGAAAAAGGACTGTCCAATGTCCAAATTGAGTCAGACTCTCAAACTGCAGTTATTCTTTTCAACGACGGAGCTAATCCCAATCACCCCCAAAGCAACATCATCAATGATGGACGCTACCTGTTGAACCGAACATGGAGCACTCTCGTCCGCACTTACCGCAGTGCTAATGCATGTGCTGACTTCCTTGCTGGCCTTGGAGCTGAACAGAATGAAGAGTTGGTGGTATCAGAGAGACCACCTCTGGAAATTCGCGAATTCATGACAAGGGATAGGCTGAATATCCGCCAGTTCCTAGACTAGTGTTTCTTTTATCTTGCTTTTCTAGTTGCATCTAGATTTCGTCCTCTGTTATTTGGCTGAATTTGATGTTGTGTGACTCTGTTCTTTAAGTTTTAATCCATTTCCGATTCACCCAAAAAAAAAAAAAAGATACTGTATTATACAATTTAACACTAAAAAATGCTTAAAAAGCGAAAACCCTTATTCTTTTGTTTTTTGTCAAATGTTTGGAGAAATTACAATACTCTATACTTGGGATGAGGGAACAGGAACGTGGGTATAAACTAGCATAAAGTATAAACCACCGCTGGTCCACTACAATACTTTAGCGAGTTTTGAATCCAATACCTTCCAATTAGGGGAATCAAGGAAGTGTTATCTGCGCCAGTACTCATTGCCGACAATCCTTAATTGGTCTTACATGCTTTAGATAAACAGTGTTCCAAAGATGATTGACATTTGACACTAGGGGTGAAAAAAAAACCGACGGGACCCGAACCGACCGAAAAACTGAAAATTCGGTTCGGTTTTCGGTCGGTCCAGCCTGGAAAAAAACCGAAAAACTGAACGAAAAAAAACCCGAAATGCATCTCGGTTCGGTTTCTACAATTTAAAGTTTTCTTTTAATTATTAGAATTTTTGTTAGACCGAACCAAACTATATTTGAACCGAAATACCCTAAAATCATCCCGATTTGGACCGAATTACCCCGAAACCACCCCTATTTGGACCGAAAACCACCACTATCTCGGTTTCCTGAAATTGACCTCGCAAAAAATAACAAATCACATCTGTTCATCTCAATTTTAACGCCGGACCGAAAAAACCGAAAAACCCGAAAAAATCGAAAAAACCGAACCAAAATAGTTCTTTTCAAAAACCAAGACATGGTCATTTTCTTATAATACATCACATAAAAAATCTTGAAAAATCAATTTATTCTAAAAACTGTCTTAATAGAACACCCTTAATATTCATTATTGCTCTTAAGGAGGGAGAGGACTCAAAGTTGAATTTCAACTTTCAAACCCTTCCTTTTAAATGTAACTTTCTCATCTACCAAACAGACCCCAAGAAATTGAACACCCAATGCAGACACCAATGACAAAAGGATGTACTTTTACAAAGTCAGTTTTTTTTACTATTATCCGTCTCCTACAGTCTTCTTAGGAGGTGTTCCACTAAATTGGTTTTTGAATAAATTGATTTTTTACGGTTTTTTATGTAATGTATTGTGAGAGAATGATCTGTCTCGATATTTGAAAAAATAGTTTTTGTTAGTGGAACACCCCATTAGTTTACTCTATAAGATCTTTTAAATTGTTTTCTTTGAAAAGTTAAAGAAAAAAGTAATAAAACTTCACCAAACAAATCTTCATAAATGATTAAAAATCATTTTAAAAGAAACGAACGATCGAAAATTTAGAGATCTCCTCAAATTGTAGGGAGACGTATTAATACTTATCACTTAAAAAAAGTATATTTCTTAGGCAAAGCAAATAATATGGGGCGGAGGAGTAACAAAAAAAACTTACCTATGGCCTAAATTTTTGCATCTTTTTAACCAAGTCTTTTTAATCGCTCTTTAATTTTTTTGAAAATTCGGATTAAATTTTTTTGATTTATCATACGTCTAGAAGGTAAGAATCATATAAATAAAGACCAAAATTGAAAGAAAAAAATCAGAAAGAAAAAACAGTTTTAGTGTCTTTTAACGTTGTCTTATATAAATTTTATTCAACATTTGTTTATATTTTCGTACTTTTTTAATAAACACCTTTGGGTGGTGAATAAGAGAGAAAAAAGGCAAAAAAAAAGGGTACAGTTTT
This sequence comes from Vaccinium myrtillus, assembly GCA_016920895.1. NCBI lineage: Eukaryota > Viridiplantae > Streptophyta > Magnoliopsida > Ericales > Ericaceae > Vaccinium > Vaccinium myrtillus. Next base: position 5,494,553 of record CM029277.1, on the reverse strand, counting down.
CGATGCATCTTTAACATTTTTCAGGCACTTTAATATATTAAAAATAGTTTTTTTTTGTCCCTTTCCTCCCTTATTCACCATCAAATGTGTTGCGAATACCATTTTTCTTTTTCTGTATTTTTGATATTTTTAAGTTACAAATTGTCAAATCAAACAGTCATACCAACTCCTAACATAATTTAAGTGATTTGTCGTCAAATCAATTGATAGGACTTTTTGATTTGACAAATTCAAATAAGTTGATTTATGTTTGAAAAATGACTTTTTGATTTCACAACTTATAATTCGACTTACCCATAATTTAAAATCACTACAAGTGTAGTAGGAAACTATCAATGCTTTTTTCCTATTGAGGAATTTTTCAGTACTGAGCGAGTATGACTCACATGGTATTTGCTCACGCACATTCGGTCGTCCAAAAATGCAATAGAGGGTCGGGATTAAAACACACTTTTATTTTTATTTTTTCATTTGTTAAAATTCACACACTTTCAATTCAGGCAATTCGTTGCATTTTTAGACGACCAATCAGGGGCCCTGTAGTGAGGGCACTCACTACAGGGTGTAGTGAGCAATAGTGGTCGTTGGATTCGACGATCAATGGTTCAGATTTAAAATAAAACTCTTCCATGTAAGAGACTATTCTTACATGGAAGATGGAAGAGTTTTATTTTAAATTTGGACCATTGATTACCACATCGAACGGCCACCGTTACTCACTACACCCTGTAGTGAGTTTGGCTCACTACAGGGCCCCCGATTCCCAATGTGTGAGAGCGAGCACCACGTGGTACCTGTCCGACATTAAATTTTTTTTTCCTATTATAATCACACACAATAACTTCACCTTCAATTTCAAGGCCCATTTCTCTTCCTCTTCCCTCTTCCCTCTTCCACTGGTCGTTTTCTTTGTAAGAATTTTCCACTCCTGGAAACGCCTCTCTCTCACTAGAAAGAGAGAGAGATTTTCAAGCTCTGGGAATGGTAAGAATAGAGAATTGAGGACACATGGGTGCTTGTGTTTCAGTCCATAAAGACCCAGATTCCACCATGAAGTTCAGACTGTCGTTTGGGTCCAAAACTGACAACCTTGTGATTCCCTCGCCGGTCAAGAATAAACCACTTGTTAACGTCAACTATCCGATCGCCGACGGAGGTCTTAAATCTCAGCGGTCAACATCTCAAGTTCAACAGCCCACCGCTGCTCGTGATTTTGGTATGATCGAAAATTTCCTCTCTATTTACAAGAATTTCTACTAATTTAAATTCGAATCTGCTTGTATCCTCTATAAGTGATCTTTTTTTTTTTTTTTCTTCATTGCTTTGTTTCTCAGGAACAAAATTATTGTTCATATCTTTGTTTCCTGTTTTTTGGGTAATTGAAATGGGAATTTCTGTAGTGGGTGTTCTGTTTTTTTCAATAATTTTGATGTCTACTATGGTTTCCAGATGGTATTCACCTATATATTTTTTGTTTGTTTCTGTTAGAATATTACTCAAAGAAATTTTTGTGGGTAAAAAAAAAAAAAAAAAGTTTTCTTATTTGTTAGTTCAGTGGAAAAGAATTAGAGATTTAAGTTTCACTTGGCTTCTAAGAATATGAAACAAAAGTGAAAATTACCCCTCATTTTCGTTATCCATGAAGCTAAGTAATTCAAAGCTCCTTACTTTTTATGGTTATTTTGTCACCTATGATTGATGGTATTTGATTGTTCCACAAAACTGACTTAAACGATAGTTCGCTTTACGAGGCACATCACTCTTTCACCACACATCAACTCAAAATGCTAACTTAAGCCAGTTTCACTGACTTATTGAGTTTAAGTCAGTTTGTGGAACGGAGAATTCTTTCATTATTCCTGAAATACCTCTGATTTTAACAATATTCTTTGCGTAATAATTTATTTGGCATCCATATAGACAAGTTTGTCTAAAGTGATTTCAAGCACCTTTTTTTTTTCCTTTCCTGAAACAGTTTTTCTTTGAAGCCTTTGCTTTTCTTCAGTTGTAAGATAGGACAACTTCCCAGCTTTTTTTGTTCCTCTTTAGCTCAAATAAGGTGGTTAAAAGGAACAGGGTTAACAAGTGACCAATGATCCTGCCTAAGCCTTTGCTTAGGTGTGGCATACTGCTAAGTGTTAAAGCTGGCAACTGCTTACCTATTTACCTTCATCTCGTATTGAAGAATCAATGATTAAGTTATGATACCATTGAAGCACGTTCCTCTTTGGGACCAGCTATTTTCTCGGCATTGATTACAGACCGTCATGAATTGATGGTGGCAACCATAGTTGATCATATTAATTGGCAAGCCTGAGAGATGAAGAGGGACCACAAATGTGAACATTGCTGAATGAACTCTCTTAACGCAGCCAAAATTCAACTGGAAGGAAAAAAAGAAAGAAGATAGTTCTCTCGTGGTTGCTTAAAAAAATCTCAAGTTACCAAAAACAGAAGATAGTTTTGTTTCTTTTTAGCAACAGAAATCCAGAAGATTGCTCTGTTGTTATGTCAAATTTGATGGATAAATTCAGAAACCTGGGAAGAAAGAAAAATACCGACAAAGATGAAGACATAATCATGTTGTACTAACATCTAAGTTATGGAATGTCCCACTTTTTATTTGTTTGCAAATAAAACAATTTTGAAATGGTATCCATGTGTGCCCCATTCCCTACGTGGGAGTATGTTACAGAACACATTTTGCGATTGGTTAGTTGATTTGCGGAGCCGTGATTGGTCAACTTATCTCTTTTTAGCGGAGTTTATCTCATAGGTCTCTTATAAAATTATACAAGATCTTTATCATTAACGCGTGTGTTTTATTTTTTGGGCTCCAGTTTTTCACCCTCATCCTTAATAGCCTTCCTAAATCTACTCTCACACTTACTTGGTTGAATCCTGAAATTAATTTGCATGAGACAACATACTTTTGATGTGAAACGTAATGGGCTATATTCTTTTGTTTGATGGTAAGTAGGATCTAAAGAAATATCTGGTTAGCTTATTTTTATATTTCTTTTCTAAAAGGATTGTGTTACCTTTATTCGCAGGATTCTAGTTTCCTTATAGATTCTGGTTTTTAGCTTATAAATAGGATCTTTGATTGGATTTATAGAATTTTGAGTTTTTAAGGCTATGACCTCTGTGTGTAAGGTCGTGGCCATTGTGTGCTTCTTCTCTCCCCTTTCTCCCTCTCCGTTATACATTAATTTTGACATCAGGGCCTACGCTATAGTCACCATTCTCTTCTTAGACATCAAGTTTAAACTGAGATTGATTTTCTAAACTAATGGCTTGTTGGTCTACAAATTTGGCTGGAATTGTGATGAAGGACATAATTAGAAACGATGTACATTGGAAATGTGCTAAAGTGAATATTGCTAGTAAGTGAACTATGGGATGAAGGTTATATTAGGATCCGCAGTTGATTGAATTTCTAGGTGGAGCTTGGTTAATCAACTGGCAATTCTTAGTCTCTGAATTCTGGAGGACCTGGGAATTTGATGGATAACTTGATTGAAATGTTTTTGAAGATGTAGAATTTTCTAACCTTAGTTAGCTTAAGTGTTTGCTAACCTCTGCCCAAGGATTACGTAGATGCACATTAAATGGGCTTACTTTAATAGTTAAATGCCTTTCTTAGCAATACGGGAAATCTTCTTACTCTCAGCCTACTAGGAAGTACTGATCCTTTACTGTCTTTTATTTTGTTTTAGTTATTGGCTTCCGGCCTTCAAAAGATTTCATCGGATGCTCTTTTTTTAGTTGCTTCTGGAAACTAATCAAGAGTACTGTTCTATTTCATGTTGCGGGATAGTCTTCCTTACGGCTTACACCTTGTACGTCTATATTATTATTTTTAGTCTTTGAGCCCTGATGTTGTAGGTTACAATTGGGGATTATCCGAGTCAATAGATCACGTAAGGATGTGCTAACTGCAATCCTTGCTGTTTGGTTTTTCCATTATAGATGGAAACTCGATCTTGCAATACCAAAGAGCTGTATTTGAATCTAGTCTTGCTTTGATGAATATTCTCAGGCTACTTTTCATAACCATCTGATGCTTAATTTGATATCTTCTTTATCTGCAGGCAGTAAAGAGGATGGCTTTTTCGATTCTCAACCCTGGTTGGACTCAGATTGTGACGATGACTTCTTCAGCGTTAATGGTGGTATGAATCTATTAAAATTTCTGGTTTCACGCAAAGAAAAAGAGAAAAGGAATCCATTTGCTTTGAGTACAATTACACCCAATTTGCTCTTGCTCAAATTGGGTCCTGTGTGATGACAATTTGCAACACAAATGCACGTTTTACTCAGCTCCAAACTATGTTGGAGTTTTGATCTTGATAATGTAACTGAAACCTAAAGCTGCCAATTATGGTAAAATATGTGGAGAATCATGGAAACAGCTTTACTCAAAAGAGCTTTGCTTGTCACCGTAAAATAGTTTGGCAAGATGCGGAACCGGTGTGCCATGCAGAAATCTGTGTTTTTCCTGTTTTATTTTCTTACTTTCAACTATCTTTTGGCACCTCTAATATTTTTCAATTTTCACTAAATTCACGTTGATGCAGATTTCACCCCATCTCGTGGGAGCACTCCGGTCCACCACAACTTCTCTGCAGGACTCCCACGAATTGATAAAGCTCATTTTGATGACAAAACACCCGGTTCTGTACCCCAACCATCCCTGAAGAAAAGTCTATCTGAACTTTTTCAAGAGAGCTCAAGGTACAAAGAAGTTGGTGAACAGGATATAATAGGAAATCAAAATGGAGTGAATGGAAAGACTGAAGCCAAAAATGGCCTCCCTCCGAGATCTGCAAACAGTACACCTTTTGCCTCTGGATCTAACTCTGTGTGCAGTACTGAAAGAACACCCAATATTCGAGACTACATGATGGAGAAGGAAGAGCCAATGGAGTCCACGCGGTGTTGCCTTCCGAGAGTGCTTTCAAGCCGAAGCTTTAGTGGGAGGAAGACGATGAGCCCTGCTCGTAGCATGGGGTGAGTATCTGATTGCGACAATGTTTAAAGTACAATATACATCAAACTACTATAAATATGAAAGCTCAGAGATCCTTCATGGTCAACTTTAAGTTGGAATGTTCGAGTTTATGAGAGTAAATATAAAGAAAACAGTGTTCAACACTGCAGAGATTTTTGTATTGAATAACATGTATAAAACAGCAGAGAAGGTAGTTATCCCTAAAGGAAATTCGAAGTGAGTTTTGTCTTCAAGTTTTCATTCTCCTCTCTTTGCATTTGTAGCTACTGATTTTCTCTTTGTTGGCTATTATAGAACTTACAGACAGGTAGGGGTGTAAACGAGCCGAGCCGAGCCGAGCTTGAGCTCTTTCGTAAACGAGCCAAATTTCAAGCTCGATACGTAAACGAGCCGAGCCAAGGTAATTTAATTAACAAGCCTCCTTAAACGAGCCGAACCTATATAAACCAGCTGGGCTTTACCGAGCTCGTTTACTAAACAAGCCTAAAACTCGAGCTCGAGCTCGGCTCAATTACTAAACGAGCTGAACCACAAGCAACTCGGTTCGTTTGTAGCCCCAAAGACAGATAAAAATGGCTATTATAGCACTCACTGCTTTTTTCCCTTTGTGGATTCAAGTTTTAGTAGATCAGCAGAACTTGATGACAATGCATTTGAACAGTCTGCATCAGTTTGACCTGGGTCTAACTCAAGTAGCAGAGAGTGCTAATGACTTGATTCATTTACCGTGAAGTGGTTGGTTCAATGGGTAAGTAATTGGAGTTTTCGCTCAATGTTTGGGTTCAAGTCTCTGTTGTCGCTTGGTGGCGCTAAGCATACTCTTTTGTGCCTGGTGGCGCTAAGCATACTCTTTTGTGCCTGTAGCACGCAGTGTTCCGGCTCCAATATAGGGCGCCGGAACCCCATGGCTAAATGATGGCAAGAGCAGATACATCTAGCGGCATATCTGTGTATCGATTTTTTCCCTGTCATGCCAGGGCCAGCTTTCGTGCACCTCTAGGAGTTCGACTTTTTGTTAATATATTGTGGCGTTTCTTCTTCTTCTTCTTCTTCAAAAAAAAACGGTCTCCGTCTGTCAAATTCATCTCAGGTTAATGGATTAGCACACTGGATAGCATCTTCTAGATCAGGAAATCTCTTCAGCAAAATTGGGTCTCTCACATCCCTTGAGATTTGCTCATGATCTTAACCCTTGGTGTTTTCTCATGATCTTAACCATTGGTGTTTTCCTAATATGTAAAGGTGTAGCCATTCACATTTATGCATCAATAATTGAAAGAACAGAATATAGACGAATTTGTAAGTGCTTGTCCAAAATACATTCGGACCCTATATTTGTGTGAGTCCCATTTATTTGCCGATTTTCTCAAATGAGAGAGTTCATCCATCGTTGCCCCAAAATGTTTTTAATGGTCCGGATTCGCAGATGCTTGCTTACCGGTCAAAATTAATTCTTACCGGTAAGCAAGCTTCACCGAATCTGGACTATTGATTTTCGAGATGAACGGTTGCATATGGGCTGCACGGTGCAGCGAACTAATGCGCTGCAAGGTCCCCAGATTTGACGGATAGTAAGGGATTGAATATTTTTTCCTCAAACGAACGCTCAGAGATTTGTATAGGTACTGTGTCCGGACCATGACCCAGACAATGTATCGTGAAAAGTAATGCTGCATACCCAGAAATTCCACTCAGAAATTACCCAGAAAAACTAGAATGAGCGGCTCAGAATTCTACCCATAAATTATCTAGAAAACTAGAATGATTCTACGGTTCTACCTAGAAACTGCTTTACTCCTTTTCTTTCCTACCATAAATTTCTTAGAAAGTCCGTAGTATGAGCACATCCTCAGAGAAAGAAAGTCTTTTGCTTTGGAACAGAACCATCAAAAAATATTTTAAGAAAAATGAGCAGTTCGGATCATTTTTGCAAGATCCAAGGTGGGCCCGAAAAAAATCTGTGCAAGATCTATATCCCAAATTTGTTCGAACAGACTTGGTGGATTAATGGACATGGGTGATCAATGTGTGAAAGGCAGAATTTTTGTCTAAAGAAAACTTTCATTATGGCAACAATAATAACCTGGGGAACTTAGGCACGTGAGATGTTTCCAATTTCAGATGCATAATGTTCATACTTACATAGAACAACTTCATTATTTGTGGTGTTGGCAATTTGGACTTTGCAGATGGGTGGGACACTTACTAGAATAATTTTTGAAAAAATATCTGGTGGGACTGTGGTTTCATTTGACGATATGAGCCGGTCATTCCGGAGATTACGGTATATTACAAAATTTCTCTACGAAAAATCAGCATGATCGGACAATACAAAAGAATTATCGAATCAAATTTATTTTGTGAGAGTCAATAATGGCAGAGTTAGAATTTAGATTCAGGAGGACCCATATTAAAAAGAGGAAAATTTCAACGTCAAATCAGTAGAAAGCCTTAATAGCAAATATTCAAAAAATACCGTCCCCATTAATTAGTTTAAAAGGCAAAAAATCAAAAAAAAATTAAATAATGTTATACAAAGTCACAACATGCAATTCCCATCTAAATCAACATATTCGTAGTTTAAAAGGCAAAAAACAAAATAGTTAGGCGGGAAGTCCGAGCCCACCGTCCGCCAATGACAATCAAAATCTCACTGTAAATTGCTTTTGAGATAAATATGTTTCGTTCAAATAAAACTGATATTCGATGAACTAGACTTTTCCACTTATCGAAACTCACAAAATGAACTTTTTTGCACATCGAAATACGCTCGACCGAGACGGATTCTATTTGAAGACGCTTACTTTTCGGTTGTGGTTCATTTGATTGTGCCAATTAGAGTATCGTTCTCTTCCTTTTATTATGTCACCAGAATAAATTGTTAGTTTGATTTTTGGCTTTATATATGAATTTTCATAATATACAATAATACACGTGTACGTATTGTCTTGCAAACATCATGAAATTTGGTTATTTAGGAGAATTATGAATAAAGTGGGAAAAAGGCACAATAGAAATACGTGTATGCAGTTTTGCCGTTTGAAACTTGAAACTCATCCCCATCTTCTTTTATGTTTCTTGTAGGGAAAATATTTTCTTTTTTTGCTTGCAATAATGTAAGTCTTCTGGTAGAAAGAAAAATAATCCAAAAGCAGAATTTTTCTACTAGAAATCATTCAAAATAATGTGGTATTAATGTTTCTGAAAGTATGAGTTGGTGGATATTTGAATTAATATGAATGTAGACACAAGATGTGGAATGAGGGGGGCTGCGGTCCGTGGTGATTCCAATCTGCTCCGGTCTTGTTCCGATGATCGGAAACATTCACTTTGTAGAGCTCGTCGAGTAGAACAAGTGTACCACAAATCAACTCGATTGGATATCATTAAGTGTCTGATCGTACACATATAACTAGGCAATAATGAGTTCCAATGGGTTTGATCTAGTGTTTCGGATACATTCTTTTCAAGATAAAAATATTCTGATCAGGTACTTAATAATATCCGATTGAGCTAATTTTAGATACGCTTGTTCTATTCGACGAGCACTTTGAAGTGAACGTTTCCGATCATCGGAAAGATACCGGAATCGCCGGGGACAACAGGTGTGCTGTCGATCATCGGAAAGATACCGGAATCGCCGGGGACAACAGGTGTGCTGTCTCTATCTTCGTCATTTTGCACCGTGAGAGAATATAAACAAATCCCATTTTGAGTTATGAAAGTAAATGAATACTTTGTTATTCTTCAAAATATATCCACTCATAATTCATTTGGATCTTGTAAGTAATTCAGATAGACATACAACCTAAAAAAAGATTTGGATAGGTTCCTATTTTGGTGTATTTTCTTTTCTTCCAATTTTAGTTAGTGGATAAGTTTCATTTTTCTATCACGCAACAACCGAAAGAAAATGTGGTGGAATGAGACGTCTCAAAAGGGGTTACGCCAGATGGAAACAGGGCCAAAAACAATCGGGCCCCACAATCCTCTTCAATTTTTTATTTTATTTTTTTACTTGGAAAGGGTGAGAAGTGGCAACCCAGATGGAAAGGCTAACAACCCATTTGGTCGTGATTATTTGGAGAAGGTTTGGCAACCACTCGTAACAACCCACTTGTTATAGAGATTTTCGGAATGTCGTGTTTGAGTCGTAATCTTTGGATCAAAAGGAAGTTCATCACCGCAACACTACCTAAGTACTAGATGGATAAATGGTCCTCCACGCAAGTACGGGAAGGAAGGATCATGTACGGGAAGGAAGGATCACTCAAGTTCACTCACACTTACCATCTAGGCTATCACCTTCGGTGGTCAATCTTCTTCAATGGAAAAAATCTTCCACTCTTTTGTTCAAAAAAAAAAAAAAAGAAAATCTCCCACAATCCTGTGTACGCATATCATCCTCCAAATTCAAATGAGAACGGGAAGAAATTCAGAGAGTCGGAGAGAATTTCTTAGATAAGTCAGCTGTCCGCATCATCTCATGCGCATCTCGATTAATTTTGGAGGATCAATTCCATTGTTCACTCCAATTAAAGCCGGAGAAAATGTCTTATATGAATTGATCCTATAAAAATTAATAGTGCGTGAGATGTTTCGAACACGAAACCTTCGAAAAGAGCAAATTTGTAAGTCTCGAACCTCGACCACGAAACAGTGCCTTCATCGATGAGTCGGAGAGAAATACTGAAAATATATGCAAAATATCTAGGCATTATAGTAGATTTTTTTAGATAAGAGAATAAAAATAAAAAGTGGGACCCAGAGCCCATTCTCCTCACTAGAAAGAACGTGAAAACCCCCTCTAATTTAGCCCAAAATCAGTTAAACCCTTAGAAAGTACCAAACCGTTTTCCCATTCTCATCACAGTCTCCCTATAAATAGATTCCTCTTGTCCAAACACCACCTCAGTTCAGTATATATCTCAGACCTTTCTCAAAGGCTTGCAAAATGGCTCTCCACAGCTCATTCCCCTCAGCTGTGTTGAGCTTATTTGCCTTCCTTTTGGTGACTGAGCCATATCTAGCATTGGGTTCGAGCCGCCGGGGTCCTTTGGGCTTGACCGGTAATGTCGTCATCGCGCCACCGGCTGGTATGTGTGCTGCTGCGGTTGCTATACACGGGTACAAATGCCAGGAATTTGACGTACGATCCTAAAACTCAATATCTCTGTAACCAACACATTGATTTTAGTTCTCGTCGCACGACAGCGATACGTTGGCTTGAAACCGACTTACGTATCAATTACTAATTTTAGAATCAATATGTACATATTAATTATTTCAGGTGAGAACAGATGATGGGTACATATTAAGCGTGCAGAGGATCCCAGAAGGTCGGGTAGGAGGTGGTGGTGCTGGTTGGAAGACCAAGCAGCCTGTCTTGTTGCAACATGGAGTTCTTGTGGTATGTGCCCCATATCTTATTTTTGACAATCACTTTTGTTTTGTGTTTTTTCCCAAACCGGGGTCCTGTAGGGCGCTCTGTAGTGCACATCCGGATTGTCTATCTCTGCAATCATCAATTTGCATTTATTAGACGGTCTAGATGTGCACTCCAGGATTTTCGTTTTCATTTTTTTTTCCAAGACTATAAAATGTTAGGGGTAGTAATTACTGATAGAACGAGAGGCAAACGCCTCCTCCCCAATATATAACTAGACCTCGGAAATTACTTTTTACGAAAAAAGAGAGTAACGAATCAACGACACTAGCTGCGGTGTTCCGACACTGCAGTAGTGAGAAGTGTGAATCCAATGTTTGTAGTTTGACAATATGAGAAAAAGTTCAGACCGCGTCTGTGCTTTTCATTATGGTAAGTTGGGAGCAAACGTTTACTTTAATAATTATCCCACTTGATACTTCAGTCAAAGAGGGGAGTACTGGGATGGGGGATTCTGCCGTGCATGACACTCATTTAATCGTCCGTTTTGAAAATACAAGGCTCGGATAAAATTCAACTCGATATGAGAGCAATTGCTTAGATTTGATCTGAGCCGTGCATTTTTACAACGGATAGTCAGATGGGATGCATGACACAGTGTCATGCACCTAGTGCACAGCGGAGGCCCCATGTCCTCGAGTACTGAGTAATTGGCATTTGTTTAATACTAGTGCTTTGAAAAAGGCCAGACATGTCATTTTTGGTCCACATTATTCTGAGTTCTTTGAGGATAATGCCTGATACAGTCACTGCAGAGTCAATGGGAACCTTTAAAATTGGATCTCACTCCTCTCCGGTAATGGCAGGGGAGCTTTCCGTTCAGTTCCTCCTTTTCGGGATCATACCGGACTTATATCGATGATCTGAATTGTACATTACATAAATCTCGTCAAGTACTTAAACCACGCTAATTGAGGTGATTTTTTACTCTCCCATTTGGAAAAATATTTTAAAATTATTGAATTACTCAAATCATTTGTATAAAACCCCTTAATAAGCCCCCAGGCCGTTATATAAAATCTGTACGCTATGGATCGGTGCCCATAGCAGGACTCGATAATGGGGGAGACCATAACAAGAAAAAGTACAGTATCCAATTTCCATGATCTGTTTCTCACCAAAGCCAAAAGACATTAGTTCTGATCTCTGCTGGTTGATAGTCATCCCAATTTTTAATTGGGATGTCCGTTCGTTCATTGGGTTGTCGATAAAAGAAAAAAAAAACATAAAAAGAAATACGCACTCTAATATACTTTTCAATATATTTTACGTATTTTTCACATATTTCGATGTACTTTTTGAATCTTAACCAGCATTTTCCTTTCTAAAGCTCGAGAGATCCATCCCGGATCCATTCGGTTCGGGCCGTTTTTTCAATAGCTTTCCATCCAAAATTCCTATCCTCAATCTAGAAGGATACAAATCGTGGATCTGTATTCTAGTGGAGGATACGGTGTACTATTCGATTACCAGGAATCATGTACGTACGTACGTTCTGTGTACTTGGCATTGATGCCAAAAATTGCAATGTGAATGCAGGATGGAATGACGTGGTTACTAAATTCTCCTGATCAGTCTCTGGCATTTATCTTGGCTGATAACGGTTTCGACGTATGGATCTCGAACATAAGAGGAACCCGGTTCAGCCGCCGACACGCCACCCTCAACGCTAACGACCCGGTACGTGCTTCACTCTTCTTGCTTGTCCTATCTCCTGCTAACGATAATGCTAGTGCCACACACAAATTCGTGCCCGCATACTCGAATTTGTGCGTGGTTGAAGTGTTTTGGATCACGCGTTCATTGGATAGTGCCTACTAATACGATACAAACAGGCCAAAAAATAAAATAAAATAAAAAACATTCAATTGATATGTGACATATTTCGATTCAATTTCATTTATTCTTGTCGCTTTCATGTTTTTCGATTGCCACCATCCAAAAATTTCAAACACGTGACAAAATAAACATAAAGTAGATGGAACGCCGTTGCCATCACTAATGGAGGTCTATGGGTGGTTTTGACAGGAGTTCTGGAATTGGACATGGGATGATTTGGTGATGCATGACCTTCCCTCTGTTATTGATTTTGTATTCAAACAAACAGGACAGAAGATGAATTATGTTGGTCACTCCTTGGTAAGATCACATTATCCGTGGAAAAATTAATACCTTATTTCGTTCTTTATAGTACTTCTTCGAATTATCAAATAAACGGGCGAAACCGACAAGGTGTGACAAAATTCAAGTAGTACTAAAATGTGCATGATTTTTTGGTTGGATTTATAGGGAACTTTGATAGCATTGGCATCATTCTCGGAGGGGAGACAAGTAGACAAGGTGAAATCAGCAGCTTTGCTAAGCCCAATTGCTTACTTGAGCCACATGACCACTGCACTTGGTGTTGTTGCTGCCCGAGCCTTTGTTGGGGAGGTACACATATGACATACTTGCAAATAGGACCAAAAAATAAGTACTAGGAAATTTTTAACCTTAAAATGAAGCAATTTAATTTTCAAAATCAAGTTTTTACAAAACACCCACTTCATTTTCTGACGTTCAAAAAAAAAAAAACTCATTTGGCTCGCTGTCTTAAAATAAAGAACAAGCAAATAACCTAATAGTAATAGCCAAACAACTTTATCTTATTTTGTGTTTTGCTTAAGACAGCGAGCCAAACGAGCCTCTAAACGACGAAAGAGGGGGTGTTGGAGAGCACTCCTTGGAGAGCGGCCTTGGTGTGAGGCATTAGGGCCGTCAGATGTGTTTTCAACGGCTCGGATTTCATTTCGGCACTTTGTTGATCCGAGCCGTTCATTGTCAAGGTGAAATCCGAGCCATTGAAAACACATCCAACGGCCTTGATGCCGCACATCAGGGCCGCCTCTCCAGGGGTACTCTTCAAACCAAATGAGTTAAGCGTATTTTCCTCTCTATTTATCTGTTTTACATTTTGAAGTCTTTGTTTTTGCTAACATAACAGATCACGAAGTTGTTTGGGCTTGCAGAATTCAATCCTAAAGGGTAACCAACAAAAACCCAATCTGTAAAAACTGGATTTTTTGTCTTCAAATAATTATTAAAAATTATTATTCCGTTTTAATAGAGAGCCCGTCGCCAACTTCCTCAAGGCTTTATGTGCTCAGCCAGGAGTCGACTGCTATGACCTAATGTCCGCAGTTACAGGTACGCGTACTAATAATTGATATCTAAATAAAATACTTTCGTGCATTTTTTTTTCCTGAATTTTTTGGCTCCAATTAAAGATGACAATTAGTTTTTAAAATTGGTAACCAAAAAATTTACGTACGAAAATTAATTTATTTTGCACGAAATTGCTCTGACTTTGATTTTAAAATTATGTGCTCAAGGGAAAAACTGTTGTCTCAATGCCTCCACGGAGGACCTCTTCCTGAAGAATGAGCCTCAATCTACAGCAACTAAGAACATGATCCATCTGGCTCAAAGTAAGTCCACATTAAGATTCTTGTGATTCATATATTTAGTTCCAACGTACGTGGATCTCACATGTATCGAATGGCTTTAAGAGTCCGTACCAGTATTGCTCTTTTTAAAAATCTCGTTGCAGCTGTCCGAGATGGAATTTTGTCGAAATACGACTACGGAAACGTGAACTACAACTTGGAGCATTACGGCGAATCAAGGCCGCCGGTGTACAACCTCACCAACATTCCTCACAATCTCCCCCTGTTCCTCAGCTACGGAGGCCGAGACGCGCTTTCTGATGTGAGAGACGTGCAGACTTTACTCGACAGTCTAAAATTACACGAGCCCGACAAGATAAGCGTTCAGTACGTCAAGGACTTTGCTCATGCAGATTTCATTATGGGAGTGACTGCTAAGGATGTTGTGTTTAATCAAGTTATTGAGTTTTTTAGACGCCAACTGTAATAATAAGTGATTGGCCTCAAATCAATTCGACTAATGTATGGCCATATATTCACCTTTTGACTAATAATAAACCATGTGACAAAATTATTCAATCGCGTCATATTTCTATATGCTTTATTTATTAGGAAAAATCTACAATACACCCCCCCTTTTAGGGTGTACGATATGCACCCATTGTGCGGTCCATATTGCGCCACCTCATAAAAAATGACCTGGAGTACCTGTCATTCGTAACATTTTCTTGGGTTTCGTAACTTTTATACTAAGAATTCATAACTTTTGGATAATATGATTCGTAACATTTTCTTTCATTTCATAACTTTTCGTGTGTTTCGTAACTTTTCGTGGGTTTCGTAACTTTGAGATAAAAAATTATAACTTTTCTCAAATATGATTCGTAACATTTTTGTATGTTTCGTAACTTTTATACTAAGCATTCGTAACTTTTGGACAATATGATTCGTAACATTTTCTTTTGTTTCGTAACTTTTTTTTTTGTTTCGCAACTTTTTGTGTGTTTCATAACTTTTCGTAGAACTCGTAACTTTGAGAAAAAAAATTATAACTTTTCTCAAATATGATTCGTAACATTTTTGTACATTTTGTAACTTTTCACAAATATGATTCGTAACTTTTCACAGATATGATTCGTAACATTTTTGTTGGTCTCGTAACTTTAATAAAAAATCATAACTTTTCAAACATGTATAATCGATTGTGTAATCGATTAAAGTGGTCTTCAAAATTGAGTTATTAAAAAATAGTTGGGAATAATCAAATACGTAATCAATTATGTAATCAATTCCATAATCGATTACACAACACAACACAATCAATTGGGTAATCGATCAAAGTGGTCTTCAAAATTGAGTTATAAAAAATGATTGGGAACAATCGAATACATAATCAATTATGAAATCAATTCCACCATCAATTACACAACACAACACAATAAATTGGGTAATCGATCAAAGTGGTCTTCAAAATTGAGTTAAAAAAATGGTTGGGAACAATTGAATACATAATCAATTATGTAATCAATTCCATAATCGATTACTCAACACAACACAATCAATTAGGTAATCGATCAAAGTGGTCTTCAAATTTGAGTTATCAAAAACGGTTGGGAACAATTGAATACATTATCACTTCTACAATCAATGCTATAATCTATTATGCGACACAATCAATTATGCAATGCAATAAAATGGGTAAACATTGCAACATCGATTGTTCAATCAAATTGGGTGAGTAGAGTATTTGATTTGGCAATCAATCATTTTCAATAACCTTTCTAATAGATTGTGGAATCGGTTAGTGTGAAATTCCTCAATTGATTGGTCTTGATAACACATGTGACTGGCCATCTTATAAAATCAGAGTGATCAATTATTTTTAATCGTGATACGAGCACTAATTTACAAGGCACTAGTAGTGCGTCCTCAATGTTATCTTACTGCAGTTAATATTATTTTGGTAATCTCGTGTCAATAACTTTGTAGCTCGCCCATTACCTTCATTGTTGGTGTTCCATATTTGTTTAACTTGCATTATCGACTTCACTGTTGTTTAATTAAACTATTATTTCCTTGAGAACAAATTAGGTAAAAAGTTATGTTATCATTTTCTCTGTAATTAAAAGTGTTGTGTAATATATTGAAAATATGCATTTTTTTTAAAAAATACAAAAAAGAAAAAAATTGACCTTACATGGTTCAAACAGTCTTAAAAATAGTTTTAAAAAAAATATTTAGGTTTGATTTTTTTATTACCTTTTGATATTAAATGGCCTTTGTAATTGTTCAGGCTGATGTGTTTCAAAGAAGTAAATGAATTTTTTAAAAATTAATTTTAGTTTCAATCTTCCAAAAAAAAAAGAAAAAAGAAGAAGAAGATATTTTTATTCTATACTAATTTTAGATGTTAATTTGGGCATTTCTTCCCTTCAAATTTGAAAACACTTTTACTATAACTATTGCTCAACTTATTTAAAAATTTAAACTCACAATTTTTTTTTTCAAACTATAGTTAGGGCGCAACTTGTTGGGCCTATGGCGTAATTTAAAGGAGGATGCTAGGCGTACAGAAAGACAACATACAAATAATGTACAGAGCTATTTGGGGACCCACATTTGGGTCCCACACGGATGATCCGAACCGTTCATTCATCTTGGAATAATTCTCTGAGGGGCCCTGCGAGAAATCACCTTGATCCAACATTCGTAAGTGGTTGATCCAAAATCTTCCCGTTTCATTCAAACTTAGGTTTTCCATAATTTAAGCCCTTATATTCGGGCGTTGCTACCCGTATAGAGAGATAGGCACAGAAAATGTACAGAACACATTCGGGGATGCACTTTTGGGTCTCACACGAATAATCCAAACCGTTCATTATTCTTAAAACATTTTTCGGAGGGGGCCCACAAAAATTCAACTCAATCGAGCGGTTATAAATGCTTGAACCAAAATCCCACTGTTTCAAGCAAAAATCTTTTGATTGACCTAATGAGAGACGAGGAATGAATAAGCATTATTTTAGTAATGTTTTTTTACATTTCTGTGTATACCAAAGCACAAGCCAGTTCCCCCACTGACAAAGTGAACCTCAAATCAAAAGTACATATTATGGGTTAAATTGACAATTTTTTTAGTTTACCAAAGGTTCTAAGTGAGAGAAAAAAGGATGAAAATAGAGATGGAATTTAAGCGTAAATGGCATTTACGGTTCACCACCCTTTTGTCTTCTCTTTGAAGTCCATTTCACACATGTGCATGTATCTTATCTTCTGAATTACCTGGGTGGATTTTCTGTTTAGAACATGAAGAGGGTTTAGAGACCCTGACTTTTCCCTTTTCTGGTTACTAGTTTTAGGCCGACGTGCTACGCACGCCGTTTCGTACTCATTGACGTGCTTAATTTCTTTTGCAACACAAAATATTTTAGCAATGACAATTAAAACACTTAATCACCAAACCGGCACAATTTGGCGCACGAAATCTCAATATATTGGGTAGGGGAGAAATTTCGATGAGCAAAAATGAAGTGAAGACAAATTTTGAAAGATTCTGGAAGATACTTATTAAGGTGCCTAGAAAGCAAAAAAAGTTACAGTGAAGAAATAGGAACTAAAATCCTAAGAGAGCATAAGAAAACAACCACAAGAAATCCAACTATCGACAAATCAAACCGTACTTTGGCATTTCTAATAACTAAATCAGAAGATACAAAAAAATGGTAAAACCATTTGCATAGAGACAAGTTATAACAACAAAGCTAAAGAATTATGATATCTGAACCTTTACATTCCATTTGGAAAAATAATACCGAAACAAAGGAACGTTCAGAATATGACCAAAGCATTTGGACCCTATAATAGCAATAACATCCGTGACCACTTTATTTCCTTTCATATTATCTGGAGAAACAACCAAAGCAAGTCCTCACTAATTGAATGATCTATTGGAAACTCCTTGAGCTTGAAATGTGTGTTCAATAATTGAATGATCTTCTGATGTTTGGTGGCATTTTCGGTTCCTACGTTGTCATCGAACTTCCACCTAGTAAAGTTACTTCGCTACGGATATGAGATTCAAACAATCAAATAATGCACTCCCATTTGATTACGTGCGGAATAGAGCTCAACCAGTTCTCTTGGTCCACAAATTCTTGTCGTGAACCAAGGCCAGCAAGTCGAATACCAAAATATGAAGGCACCATATCCAATACTTGTAAGAGTATCTGCAACACACAAGTGAAACAAAAGGCACGTCCATTAAATCCACAGTATTGGAGATAAGAGTATAAATGGAAGAGACACATGAAACGAGAAAAAAGAGAATATGATGCACAAGGCTATTTCTGATCTTCATATCCACTTCTCCACCAAAATGTCCTCTTTTGCTTGTAGCCCATAAATTTAAACACATGAGCAGCAAACAAGATGTAGTTAAGAATCGAGCATCAAACAGGTTGCAGCAGCTCATACAGCAAAGTACAACTTATAACAGCAGCAGGACATCCCAGCAGTAGCAGATCACAACAGAAACTATCCACAGTAGCAGGTCACAACAGAAAATGTACAAGGGACAGCCCCCCAAGGCTAGGCCAAAAGCAATGAACCATGCATACAATCAGAAAATGATACAACCCAACAAACAACAGAATCAATTATGGATTGCAAACCACAAAGTATTAAATCCATAAATGAGCCACTGCGAAAGGAAGGCAGCAGCAACTAGCTAGTACTTCAAAGTTCAAATGCATGGTGCCAGGGAGCAATTCCTCCATGATCAGGCATAAATGTAAATTTGGTAACCATCTAAATAGATTACCCAGCTCTGCCTAAGGTACCAATCACACTGCTCACTGGGATCACACATTATGGTAGGACACACACACTCAAATGGATTCCAACAATGAGAAACTGCTCATTAGATAACAGGAGAGAGATTAAGCTACCATACCTTCTATATATAAGTAATACTCCTGAGCTAACTTGGGATCACACTTTGCACCACTTCTGAACTAGCTGAGCATAGACACCATGAAACACAATGAAGCTAATATGTCAAAAGGCTGTAAAACACCATGAAAGTAGTAGTGGCTAGCTACAAGCTCACTAATATACAAGTAAGAAAGAAATGATAAACATAAGGTACAAAATACCCATGGCAAAGATCCAACAAGTTATATGGCAAATAAATATGGCATCCCAAACAAACTCATTATCAATTTTACCGCATTTAGCTTTGTCCAATCAATTTTGGAGTTCTTATCAGCGCAGAAGTTCTATAAGTTCTATAAGTTATGCGGAATCTCAGAAATAAACAAAGAACTTCTACCTAACCAATGAACGTGGAAGCCAAAAAAATGAATCTACAAAACTGGTGGAAAAGATTTCTCACCGCTGCTCCAAAACAATTTCCTCTTACACTTTGAAGGTAGTCAATAACTTCATTCGTCCTGTTCTCGAAAACCATCGTTGGTTGGTTGTATTGGAGACAATATCGTTTGAGCACTTTCCTCGGCTACCAACCTATTGTTAGCACCAGTTGACACTCTACTTTCATTCCCTTAAATACCTTAACCATCGATGCACAGATAGAAGAGTTTTTTTTATTATCAGAGCCCTCTTCCTCCTCTTTGTTTGATGCACGCCAAAACATGTCAAATTGGTGCTCACAATTGGCTAGTAGCTGAGGAAAGTGCTCAAGCGATTCTGTCTTCTACACAACCAAAGATGGTTTTCGAGAACCGGAGGAATGAAATTATTGATTACCTTCGAAGACTAATAGGAACTTGTTTTGGAACAGAGGTGAGAAATCTTTTCCAACATATTTAATTGAGTGACTTGTTCACAATCTTTGGTGCAGATCGAGCGAAAAAACGGAAGGCATATCTCGTCGTAAAATCAGAGAAATGTAAAGAAAAAACAAAGACAAGAGATCAGCAAGGAAAAGAATTGAAGAAGTTAGGAGATCCATTTGAGGTTGTAAAGGATAAATGGTAAGACGCAGATTCATGTAATCTAAGACCAGATTCGACCTTGGAGTCAAGTCCAATAGTTTGACCACCAAAGATGGTAGAAAACTATTAGACTTCTCTAACAAACAAGACATGCAGTTACTACACTCTAAATTTTACAATGGAGAGGGGAAAATTTGTTGCTTTAAATGTAAATGCATAGCCTGGCTGGATTTAATGACTACCAATGCTACCTATTACTCCCTCCGCCCCTTTTTAAGAGTTCAACTTCGTAATTTCAATAAGGAGACATCTTCATTACACATCAACTTTTACCTTCGCTTTCGAATATTATCCTCCACTTTTACCCATTATTTAACTTTTCCAAGAGACAAAATAGTAATTGTACAACCTTTTACAATATTAACTTTTCAAAATGGGAGACTTGTTAAAGGACAACAAAAAATGAAATACTGGAGTATTATTTGGGAATGGAGGGAGTATATTTAAGTCTTTAAAGAGGAAGGTCTTGAGCAACTTTGACCAGTTTAAAGGCTTTCCTTTTTTCGCATGAGACTTCACTCACTTGAAGGTTGAACATACGTAAACTAAGGTTATATACTTCCTGAATCTCTACCTGATTCTAGTCTCACGTTTCAAAAATGATAAATGTACAACAATTAGTCTCCAATATGGCTCTAACACACTCACACGGTGTGTGGAGCCCACAAACACCATGTGAGTATTCCCGCAATCCCTTCCTGATTCTACTCTAAAAATATCAAATTTTTAGGCAATATCTGAAACTGATACTACGAGTAATTCTAGTAGATCTGACCATTGCAGAGCCGAAGTTAAAGTGTTACTTGTACGATTGCACCAAAATTACATGGAAAATTTCTGGAAAATATATAAACAAATATTTACATAATATATAAACAAATATTTACATGGAAAATTTCTGGAAAATTTCGAACAGAGATGAGCCTAATAAGATCTCTTCAAAACTGGGTTTGTAAGAAGTGGAACTACAAAAGCAATGAAAATCAAATATCAAATCAGAAGTCAGATTCTGTAAACTTACTTGGTGTGTCTTTAACCTCCTGTATCTTCGTTGCTTCTGCTCCTTTGCTACAACCACAGACGTAGAGGCGAGCGGCGTCGCTGGGTCTAGACTCTAGGGTTTGTGGGAAGGAGATGGCGACGATGGGAGATGAAGGAGATGACGATAGGAGATGGCGGCGATGACGATAGGAGATGGCGATTGGAAACGGCGGAGATGATGATGACGATAGGAGAGTTTGATACACCGTTGTTCCTCTGCTGTAGTTTTTTTCCCCCTTTCCTAGGTTTTTCTTTTCATTCTTTTTTTTCTTTAATTTATTACGTAACCTGTTGCTCAGGTTAACAAGTTACCAATTCGTAACTTTTTATAATTGATTCGTAACTTTTAGCGATCCAACGGTAGATAGCAAGGGTGCATATGATACACAACGTAAGAGGGGTGTGTATTGTAGCCGCTTCCTATTTATTATGACGCTCGGGACCGAGTTGTGGCAAATATTTGAGTCTTTGAAATAGTTTTTACACAAAAAAAGACGGGATCTCCTTGGTTCTTAAACGATACTACTAGACTGTCGTTTTGAAGCATTTTGTAAGCCTGGGCTTCCCAGAAGGATCGGGGAGACAACATGCATAGTGGACTGATATAGCCGTTTACGGTCTACCATGGACGGCTCAGATCAGTACATGGGATTTTAATCTAGGACGCTACTTGCTCTCATAGAAACTGCAAAGTGTATGGGATTATCTTTAAATGTGGCGTTAGTTGCTCTCACAAGAATTATATTTGGACGAATTTTTTCCCCAAAAAAATTAATTCAACAAAAAAAAAAAAAAAAAACCCCGCTGTTTAGTGCTTATCCCAGCTTTGGGAGTTTTATAATTTCCTTCGTATTTTAGCTTTTCAAAATATGTATATAAAATCGAGAATATGTTACCTAGAATTTTTAAAATTATTGGCTTAACTTTTTTAGGCCAATAATCTATAAATCTGTAATTTTAAAAAGCTAACGTATAAGTGAGAGCAAACGGCATGTTCACAATAATTGTGAAATTAGGATTAAGCTGCAGTAAAAGTTGGTACTGTTTATAAAATTTAAAACTTAAAATCTTATTCGAAAAGCTTCTGGAGCTACCCAAACTTAGCTTTAGAATTTCTATAATTCCTCTCTTTTTTTAGTTTTTCAAAATCTGCAGAATCTAGAATTTTCGGTAAACAACTGTCCTTGAAAAGTTCAACCTCAAAATTAGCAAAAATATCTATTCATTAACACCCATTAGAGCTGGTCCAATGGAGGTTGGATACTTGGATATGGGGTGGTCTCTATAGGAAATGGGGGAGGGTGCTGTTCCTTTGAGGACAACATGGGTGTTCGGTCGTCCGGATTTGATAGCGGATAGTTCGGATTTGTTTGAACAAGATGTGATCTAAGCCGTCGATGACCGACAACGGACAGCGGTGATTGGCCAACACCCATGCTGTCCCCAGAGGGACAACACCCACCCCGGGTCCCTCCATGCTGCAATGGGGATGGAAAAGGGCAAAGTTGGATATGGGGTTGGATATTTGGCACCCCAAATGGCTATAGCCATATTTGCCAGCTCATCAAAACCAACGACTATATACTAGAATACAAACCAGGGGTTCACCTGAAATCTCGCCGACAAATGACCGGATTTCACCAGTGGTCGGAATCTGCAATATAATCACCGGAAGGATTAAACATCTACTTACCCCTTAAATTATCAATTTTTTTTTTTTTACCTCCCCCTTCAATTACCAATTGAACTTCATTCCCCCTTCAACTATCATTTTTTTTCTTTACTAAGGACAAATCACGTTTTTCATCCAAAATTTGTGACGGAAACCGTTAAACTTTTTTTTTTAACTAATGAAAGAGGGAGAGAGGGGGTAAATATGGGTGTTTCATACACTTACAACAATAAAAGCGACTAAGGGTTTTCAATCTATTAATCAAACCAAAGATTTGCCGAAGGGTTTTCACTTTTCAATCCATTGTGGATCTTGAGGGCATCAATAAAGCTAGGATAAGAGAGCAGCACTGTTGGCAGCAATAAACCAGGTAACCTTCTAGTTGGTTTAGCAACTTGGGGGACTTTTTTGCTTTTAAATCCATTGGGGCTTTTTATGTTCTTTCACTATTTTTCAACTCCATTGTGGATCTGAACGGTTTTCATCAATAAAGCTAGGCCTCATTTGATTCACAGACTAAAACAAGTAGGATTGATAGTCTTGAGATTGATAGTCCAGGATTGATAATCCTGGTATTAAATTAGTCATGAATCTCACTCAATCCCCTGTTTGATTCATGCAGGATTAACATCTGGATATCCTATGTTTTGGCCAATCCCATGTTTGGTTCCCGAAACTTGATTTTGGGATTAATTCCAACCAATTAAATTTTTTAACCTCAAATTCAAACATGATTCTTGAAAAAATTGAACATGAATTTTTCATTACCAAGTTCAAAATGCTTAGTAGGAATATTTGTTTTAGGACTTGAATTTCTCATAACACCCAACGTGATGCTATTACCGAGTTGTCTCATTCAAGAATTTTTTTTTGGAGCTTCTGCAGGTAAAATTAGAGGTGGGTTTACAATTCAATCGCTGAAAAGTAAACCTATGTTATCTAAAAAACTAGTTTCAGATCTAAAAAATTATTTAGACAATAGTGTAGTTTCAGATCTAAGAGACAACGACAACGGAGGTTTATCTCCACAATCAATCCGACGAGAGAGAGGAGATGAAGGAGAAGGAGAAAACGCGGGGAGAAAACGAGAGAGAGAGGAGATGAAATACCTGGGCTTCGATCTGTCTTCAAGAGAGAGAGAGAGAGAGAGAGAGAACCAGACGTCTGTAGTAGAAAGAAGGAGGAGCGGCATGAAGTTTGGGAGGGAGTGAAGAAGATGATGAATTAGGTTAGAAATATTTTAGTGGCAAATTTGTAATAAACGACCGACAAAGTAGAGAGAAATTTAGTCCCGGATTAACAGTCCTACCCCCCTGGTATTACACAATACCCCCCCATACAAGGATTAAATTATTCCTGGGATTATTAATCCCACGCGATTTTGCGGGAACCAAACGAGGGACTGCGCGGGATTAGGTGCGAATAGTCCTATCCCAGGCACCTAATCCCCGAATCAAACGAGGCCCCAGGGTTTAAGGATGACATGGATCTTGAGGGCTCCCACTGAAAGAAAACCGACCTGTAAGTATTGAGCAACACATTTTCATTTCACAAAACCCACTTTTCGGGATTGAAGATGTTGGAATGAAGTTATTTTATACTGCAATTGACCTACTCTATATATAATAATCTTACCAGTTTGATCTGATAATGATGATAATGGTGGTTTTCACATAACTAGAGGCTATGGCACACGCGATGCATGTGCAAGTCGACGTGTGACAAAAAGATTGGCACAAAAGCTACTGGCTTATTTTTTTAATCGCATGGGCATCGCATAATTTTTTTTTGCCAAACAAACAAACAAACTGTAAACATCACCCCGTAAAAATAATGCGATGCACACGCGATCAAAAAATAAGCCATTAGCTTTCATGCATTTTTTTTTGTCACATGTCGATCCGTCCATCAATTGGATGGAAAATGTGATTTGCCTTTATTAAAGGAAAAAATGATAGTTGAAGGGGGAAGGGAGTTCAATTGGTAGTTCAATTGCCTTTATTAAAGGAAAAAATGATAGTTGAAGGGGGAAGGGAGTTCAATTGGTAGTTCAAGGGGGAAGTAAATTTTTTTTTGATAATTTAAGGGGCAAGTAGATATTTAACCCTCACCGGAATCTGCAATTTTGCGTCCGAAACTGCTAATCATTGACGGTTTGGGATTTTTCATAGGGGTTGATAGAGAAATTGAGAGAGAGAAGATGGGGTTTGATTGGGCGGCTGATCTGGGAGTTATTTCGTGTTTATATCGAGAGAGAGATTATGTGTAGATTGAGAGAGAGACCGAGACCGCGACCGAGAATGGGTTTTTTAGTCACAAATTGAGCAGTCTAGTTTCCTCGGGTGCTTTGGCAAAAAAGTTGCGAACTGGTTTTTTGGCTTTTTCGTTTTGTCTTTATTCAAATATATATATATACAGTCCCGATCCCTTAAACAAAATTCCGTGCGGACCAAGGCATTTTTCAACTTTACGGATCAAATTTTGACGATCCGAACCGTACAGTTTTACCGAAAACTGTGTGGATCAAGCCCTTCCGGGTATTTTTTTTAAAGATTTTCTGCGTGGACCTTGGAAAATGCATTTTAAAAACATTGAGCGGTTCGGATCGTCAAAATTTGGCTCGGAAAGGTGAGGTCCGCACGGAATCTTGTTTAAGGGATCCCTTATTAGATCATTTATGTATATATATATTTTGCATTTGTTAGTTTTGCATCAAGTTTTTGTGGTTTATGAATTCGTCTCGACGAGATGAATCTAACAAGTATAAAATTATGATCGAAACTAATATTTTTTTGAATAAAGGCAAAAATAAACCAAAATGAACCAGTTTATTGGTTTAATTTTGGCTTTATTTAAAATAAAATAAAATTTCAACCATATTTTTCAAGAATAACGTTCTACAGTATAAATTTTTGGACGCAAGTTGAAAATAAAAAAAACTATTTTTATTTTTTTAAGTCGTTATATTGCGGACTGAAAATATATTTTGATACGGGAGTAGTTTCTGAATCAGGATCGAGAAATTAGGAAAAATAAGGTGGAGGAAAAGTTACTTAATTAACATTTGGAACCTTTTGCTTCTATTTTAGAACCCGCCAGGGTGTGCCAAAATTTGGCAGATAAAGTTAGTTACCCGTTTTTTAATCTTTTTGGGGCTATAAAAATGGACAAAATGGCTATATTTTACAAACCATTGGACATGCTCTTAAAAAAGCATAGTAAGGGTGTGATTTTCATAAAATGCATATAAAATCTATCTATAGGAGAAGAAGACCCAGTGTCCAAAAAGGCCAAAACTGCTGTGGCTGCTGCTTCTCCACTGCTTCAGAGAGAAGGAGATCAGAGAGTCTCCGTGGAGGATTGACCCTGTAGAGAGAAACTAGAGAGAGAAAGAGAATGCCGGAGGAGATCACGCCGATAGATGTAGCGATGGAGGCGGCGTCGGGGGCCCACTTTTCAGGCCTCCGACTCGACGGCCTCCTCTCCACCTCTCCTTCCTCTCGTCGCTTGTTGACGGTCCCCGCTTTCTCGTCTCCTTCTTCCTCAACCCTAGCCGATTCCAACTCTCCCAAACGCCCCTTCGTCATCGGTAACCCCCTCAATTTTGGCCTCTGATCTAAGTTTTCCCTCCCTTTGATTGCACAGTTAATTGGTTGATACTAATTGTTGATTAATGCAGTTGAAAGTTTCAAGCTTTTTTTCTTCTTTGCTTCGTACTTGGCCTTTACTCGGTTCAACAAACTATGCATTTGCTAAAACAATGGTTTTTTCGCCGATTAAAATTATTAACTTGCTAAAAAATTGGTTATTTTATATAACTCAGTCGTTCACGCCAGTTGGGGCCAGCTTATGCACACCTCGACTTCGAGTAATCCTAGGAGAGACAATTCCACCCTTCACTAGGCCCAATTAAAGCCGAGGCAAAGCCCGCATCACTGGCTAATTCCCTACTCTTGGGTTAAAAAGGTAGTTCACAGGGACAAAGTTTTCAAAATCATTCGAAAAAGAATGTAATTTATATCACATTTTGTTTAGATGTCTGGAATAGTGAAAAAAGACCATTATAATTGGACGGAGGGAATATCAACTTTGTCACGAGGATTCTTGGTGTATCTTTTTCTTTGTATTTTCGTTTTAGGTACCCACTACTGTTGCAACTGAAATTCAGTCTGATGATGTTCGTCATTTTTTCTTTTTGTAACTATTGATAGGAATGAGAAATTCAGTTTGATGAGGTTTGTCATTTTTTCTTTTTTGTTACAATTGATGACAAGGTTTATCATTTTTTTTTTCTTTGTGACAATTGATAGGAGTTTCGGGAGGTACAGCTTCTGGTAAGACTACCGTGTGTGACTTGATCATTCAACAGCTTCATGATCATCGGGTTGTTCTTGTCAATCAGGTTTGTGGGAATATGTTATACTCTATGAATTGGTTAAATATTCTTTGTTGCATAGCTTTGTGTTTTACATTCTGAACACATGCTTTTGTTAACTAACATTGTCTGCTGAATACGCTACAGTCTGCACTTGAAATTCACATTCTTTCTATGGTGCTAGCCTGCTAGGCTTTTAAGGTCTTTCCTTGTTTTGTACAGTTTGCTCTACCATGATCTTGTTTGGCCCTAGTAACCAAATTTACACTGCATTGAGCCTCAATTCACATTCTTTTCCAAAAATTTGTAGCCAATACATGCTGGACCGGAGATTGTGGAGTGAGTCAACTTGACCTAGCAAGCTCAGAGAGCTCATTTGTGTGTTTGGGTAGGGAACAGACAGTGGCCTGGGACATTTTACTGGTTTACTGGGAAAAAAGCAGGTTCGTTTTAGGGTAGAGGCAGAGTACGAATATCCTAGGAATACCAACGAAGAAAGGAAGGAAATTTCATGGACACATGAGTGTGCTTTTCCTCGAGGGCCAATCCTTTTCCCTTTTGACTACTTCAACTGAGTATATGTGATGCTTCTGTCAGAATGGAAGGCAATAGACTTCATTGAAGGGCTAAAGTTGCATATGCGATTGCTCTTTTCTTGATAAATATTATCACAATAGAAGAGATGTAGAATAAAGCTCAGTACTCCACTCAACCCAAGCCAAACCTCTCCATGACAAGGAAGCACATTTTTCTAAAAGCAAATGTACAAAAGAGCCTTAACATACCAAAAGGCACCAGAAACAACTATAAAAAAGTTTTGTTTTCCCTAGCAGATACTCGTAGTAATCCATCTTTCAGTGGAGTTGATCCAACAATGCAGTCCAGTACTTTTTTTAGTCTACCAATTTTGTTATGTACTATCATGATACTTTCTTACAGGATTGTTAATGATGTTCATTCTGTGACCTTATAAAAATTGAAAACCTCTACTTTAGCCTCCTCCGGTATAGATGCTTTTGAAGTCCCTATTGAAGTTGGAGGCTTCATATCATCATGCAAATATGAAAAACTCCGATTTCTGTTGGAGGCTTAAAGCTAGGCCATGAAAGGAGGCTTTAGAGGAAAAAGACAACAATTGTCGTATTATAACAGAAGCGAAATTGAGATATTGAAATGCCTCGTTGTAGAAATGATACGGTGATAACTAGTCTCTTGTTTCCACATTATTGTATTGGGTGTTCATCAATGTTGTAGCTTATTTTTTATTCATAGGTGAAGTATAATTGCGTGGTTAAGTTAAAGCTTGGATGTAAGCTAAATGATGCATTTCTTTGTAATCCCGTGAAGAGAAGATAGCTAATCATGATTTGCAGTCAACATTTTTCTTTGATGTAATTTGGATATGTGAACGGAAACTTGTAGTAGTAGGTAGTACTGAAAATGGTCTGTATATGACACGCACATGCACATGTGCATCATGCACGCAGCATTTATTATTTGTTAGGCGGACCTCGTGTGCAAGTGAGACGCTCTGCTTCCTCAATTTCTGATTTTTTCCCTCCACCTTGCCTTGTAATGAATGCGATACATGCTCATCTTTAACCCATTATTTGATATATTTATTCTCTAAGTAAATGATTTCCTTTTCTTTTCATATTTCCTGAATTTTATTTTGTTGTGGCTCTCTAGGATTCATTTTATCGTGGCTTGACAGCTGAAGAAGCAGAACGTGTACATGAATATAATTTTGATCATCCTGGTAATCAAATTTACATAAAATATTATTGATTTACTGTAGGCCTTCGCTTGGTTTCAGTTGTACAGTGAAATTTCCTGTTATTTTGTCATTAACTTTGCTGACTTTATGCTGCAACTAGATATGAGTACCATCTTTAGGGGAAGCCTTAGTATAAGCTATTTAATTTTAAGTTTATTTGTGTTAGATGCTTTTGACACTGAGCAGCTTCTAGAGTGCGCGGAGAAACTCAGATGTGGCCAATCTGTCCAGGTTCCGATATATGATTTTAAAAACCATCGCAGATGTTCAGAGAGTTTCCGGCAGGTACATCTCTGTGGTTATTCTTGATTCTTTAACCATATAGCTCCTCTTTACCTATTTAGTAGTTGCTGATCTTATTAACCTCCTTTATCAAATCTTGTCAAGAATTTTTGTTGCCTGCAACTTGGTAAGGATGAATTCCTCCATTTTTTGTTTGTCCTTCGTTTTATTGCTTATTATCTTACTAAAGGGTGAAGAAGACGAAAAGAAAGAAATTGGTCGATCTTGTATATTTGAATGGAGCAATGTTGCACTTAGAAGCTATTCACGTTGTTTTCTCATGGAGGGAATGATTTCATCAAATGTGGAAATAGGATCAACTCTTTCTATGTCAAAATGTTGCACTTAGAAGCTATTCACGTTGTTTTCTCAGGGAGGGAATGATTTCATCAAATGTGGAAATAGGATCAACTCTTTCTATGTCAAAATTTAGCTAATGCTTTCTCCATATCACACTACTTAAAGAAAAACAAGATAAGTGATTTTCTACAACCCAAGCATTGGGTCACATCCAGAGGCCTCAGGAGCTGTTTGTGGTGTGAAAGTTTTTGTTTGTAGTTGTGTGCGAGGGAGGTGATTACTGATTAGTACAGTGTTTCAGAGACTTTCACTTTGTTCACTTCACATTTCCAAAAAAATTTCCTAAAAGATTCTTTCTCCATCTCTCATCTCTCCAATCATTAATCATATTTCTCTCTCTACTCATATCCCTCTATCCAATCATTATTCTCATTTCTCTCTCTATCTCTCTCCAATTATTACACCCCTCTCTAATTATTACTTTTTCCAAAAATCCATCCAAACACTATCTCAAAAATATTTCTCAAAATATTCTTCTCAAAATTCTCAACCAAACACAGCCTTTATGTTTGATGAGTTAATTTTGCTGCCATAACTGTTCTTGTGGTGGTGATGAAAGCTCGTGCTCAATTTTTGAACTTTCCGCCAACTTCGTGGTTTAAGCTTACGATACTGGCCAGGTAAATGCATCTGATGTGATTATCTTGGAGGGAATTCTTGTTTTCCATGACGCACGAGTTCGCAACTTGATGAATATGAAGATTTTTGTTGATACAGGTCTCACTCGTTCACTCTGATGGTTTCTCATTTTTTATCCTGTAAAATTGGCAAATGAGTTGCAATATTTTATTGCTCTCTCTATTCCACTTTGATAGTCCCATATTCCATTTTGGGACGTCCTAAAATATATGTCCACTTTTAAAAATCAACCATACAAGCTTGGTAAAATTCCATTATTACCCTTATGTTTAAATTGAAGTACTACTACCTAAATCAATCAAATTTGAAATGTTGAGTGCATTGAATTTCATAAAATGAAGAGCATAATTGGAAAGTTGAATAGTTTTGATGTAATCATTTTGCTCCCTTAAAAAGTTGGAATCCCCAAATGAGACTATCAAAATGGGACGGAGGGAGTACATCTTTGTTTTGCTTGGCATTATATTACCAATTCTGTATGGGATTTGTTTCAACTTGTTCAAAATTCTTAAGAGGCTTGAAGTTGATGACTGTAGAACTTAGAAATGTAGTTAATTCCATGCTTAGAAGGTCATGGTGAATATGTTGTGATGCTTGTGCAAGCCTCAGGTGTGTGGGTCATGCTCCGCTCCTTGAGAATGAGAGTGCCTAGGTTGTATAGATGTGTATGTGTACTCAGGATTACCTGGAATGCTGCATAATCTGCATGTTCATGTAGCTTCTTGTTTTGCTTTTATTATCTTGAATCATTTAGCAAAGTGTGATATTCACTACATATGCTTGTTATGATAAAGTGTTACGGCCTTACGGGTCACTAGGATTTCCACACCTTGTTAAATACACTGGTTTTAGTCACTTGTCCTATTGATGATATGCCACTTTTTAGGCATTTTTGTATTATTTCTATCACAATCTTTATCTCACTATAGTATCTGTTGGCTGATACTGGAATATTATAGATGCTGATGTGAGGCTTGCTCGTAGAATAAGGCGTGATACAGTTGAGAGGGGTAGGGACATAGACTCTGTGCTTGAACAGGCAAGCCTTGTTTGCTTTTGTTAATTCCTTTGTTTTTGGCAAATGATAGTGAAAGTAAAACACTGTACAATCTTTTGTGCAGGAGACTTAATGAGTTCTCTTGTGATACAATAATAGTATATAAACCCTAGATTTTACTATTTTGCAGTACGCGAAGTTTGTGAAACCTGCTTTTGATGATTTTGTCCATCCCTCAAAGAAGTATGCTGATATTATAATACCTCGGGGAGGTGATAATCATGTTGCCATTGATTTAATTGTCCAACACATCCGCACGAAACTTGGTCAGCACGACCTCTGCAAAATATATCCTAATGTTTATGTTATTCAATCGACATTCCAGGTAATCTTTCTTTTCTTCTAAATTTAAGGTTTTTGTCATTTTTCTTGTATTCTTAGCTTCCTGAAATGAGCTACATTGGACATTGAGTCTCTGTGTGCGTTCAGTGGTGTGGAGGGAGGGGTGAGTTGTCTCTGTCTTATTTGAGCAGCCAAAGTCTTCATGGTAGTTTATCCAAGACACTGAACTGGACCAAAACAAGGAACAGTCAACATTAGGATACATAAAGAGAATGGCCTCAAGTAAGGTTGTTCTAATTAACTGTGAGAAATTGTGGTTACCTTTCGTGGCGATGATAGACATTTTTTGGGATCATGACCTTAGGATTACATAGGGCCTAGGGGACAATCAGCAATAACTGCGACAAAGCCACTGTATTAGCACTAGAGTATTGGTGAGGTGGGTCACTCACATGAACATAGAGGGAGAGAAATCTTCATATAAGTGGCTGATAAACTGTAACATGAATATTTTGTCCGTGAAATTCAACCTTAACTTTAATTTGTCAATTATTACTTGAGATTTTTGCAGATAAGAGGTATGCATACACTGATTCGGGATCGTGATATATCAAAGCATGATTTTGTATTTTATTCAGACCGGCTTATTCGTCTGGTACTTTCACTTACTTATTACTAGTTCCATATTCGTTTGTTTACTGAGACTATAGGAGAGACGTATTACATCTTACGAAGCATCATTGATCGTGTTGATTTTGTGTTTCAGGTTGTGGAGCATGGCCTTGGCCATTTACCATTTACTGAGAAGCAAGTAGTTACTCCAACAGGTATGTTATAGAGAAAGAAGCAAGGCATGAACTTAGATTAAACTTTTTCTCTTTTGTCTCATCTTTTCTAGAAGCCTGTGTTTCCTTTTGCTTTAAGAAAGTGATAAGAAAATGAATAGTGTCTTCTTTACTCATTTTGCTTCCTGTTTATCCAGTAATTATGAACTACTCCATTCCTTCTTTTCTACGGTCAAGTATTCTCTTTTGGGATGTCCTGTAATTTAGTGTCCATTTTGAAAAGTTAGTGGGTAAAAGTGTAATGAAGATGTCTCCATAAAAGGCAATTATGGAAGTTAAATTTTTTTAAGTTTAATGATGATGTCTCCATAAATAGTTGGATTTACTTAGTTGGACACTTAAAAAGGGATGGAGGGAGTAGTTTATAAATATGAGCGCATTAGTGATTGTCAAAAGAAATAGATAAAAGAAAAGGCGAAACAAATAGGATGCCAATTTTTGTCTTCTTGTTTGAAGTCCGCAAAAGAACGTATTTCATGTGCTACTGTTGCCCTTTTTTCTCCCCAAACAAAGAAAGTTTGTTGATTTGTTGTCTTTATTAATGCAGGGTCAGTGTATACTGGGGTTGACTTTTGCAAGAAATTATGTGGAGTTTCAATTATTCGAAGGTGATAATTAAATATGATGTTAATAGAAAGTCTGGTTATGGAGAGACTCAAATTACCCATTAAATGAAAACGAAAGATCTTGATGGGAACTAGCTTTCTTGCCAACAGTTCTACTAGCTCCCTTAACCTCACAGTGGTTGTCATAGTCTTGCAAAAGCCTGTTTTTACTTTCATTCCTCGTCCTCTTCCATTTCCACATTTTTTAAAAATTGGCTCTCTCTTAATGTTGACTTGGCAAATGGAATTCCCTTTTTTGCTTAGGATATGAAGCCAACTACTAAAGAGATTTCACTGGTTTTTTTTTTATTTTTTATCGATAAGAGATTTCACTTGTTGACCTACTGAATCTACTGTACAGAACCGAGAACACACACCTGACACTTGGTTTTGTGTCTGATTCGTCTAGTTTGATTATGTGGTATAGAGTATAGACCAATACATGTTATTTAAGTGTTAAAGAGTTTATATGAACCTTGCATGAAACTTATCTTTGAATAAAAGCTTATGTTAAATGTGACCACTATTTGACCCTTAACAAAAGAATGGACTCATTAGCCATGTGCTTTCTTCATCGATTGCAAGTTTGGTCTCGACTTAGTTAGGATGAGAATTTAAGGGTGATGATGTAGGTGCAAAAGCAGCAATACACGTGCAAAAAAGGCAAATGAGAGCATTGGAAGAAAAATGTTTTGAGTCTATGTATTTGCTATTTTGCTGATAACAGAGCTTTTGCACTTTCGATGTGCTCGAAAGTATTTTTACCTATTTTTGTTAATTATTTGACAATTTTAATTTTCCATGTAGTACACTAAATGTTAAAAACCTTAACATGAACTGTGGTTCTATTTTCCGTTCAGACTTTTGAATCTGCAGTGGAAAATGATATTTGTCACCATCTCTGGTTTTTCACTCTTCATATTAAATACTAAATAGGATGCTTATACTGTCTTATATGGTGCTGGATTTTTTATAATTACCAGTTGGTGACTCTTTGCGTAAATGTTTTGACAGTGGTGAAAGTATGGAGAATGCATTGCGTGCTTGTTGCAAAGGAATAAAAATTGGAAAAATTCTTATCCACCGTGATGGTGACAATGGGAAACAGGTAACTGAATAGGAGTTGGAAAAAATATATTTCTCAGTCTGTCCATCATCTCTCATTTTCGTAAGGATTGTATGGTTTCATAACACAAATTTGTCATCTCTTAAGCAGCTTATATATGAAAAACTTCCGAACGATATCTCAGAACGCCATGTCTTGCTTCTGGATCCAGTTCTTGCTACAGGTACCCTTGTCTTTGTTGAATGTTTTCCGTCTTTTTGTTTTTTGCTTGTTAATATCCTACCCATAGTTGTGTCGTTCAATTTTTGCTCAAGAAAAGAGGATGGGTTACATTTTGATGACTTTTTCTTTTATCTGGTTTTTTTTTTTTTTTTGGAAAATCTAATCTATCATTAACTGTTGAAAACCTAACATACCACAATGTCTTCCTTGAAGGTAACTCTGCTAACCAAGCGATCGAACTACTTATACAAAAAGGAGTTCCGGAAGCCCACATAATATTTCTGAATCTCATTTCTGTAAGTTATTTCCCCACTGCTGGTTTCAACATGAATTTGTTCCTCATATAAATTACTCAAAATACTGTTTCATATATTGTGTTTAGGCCCCGGAGGGAATTCATTGTGTTTACAAACGGTTCCCATCTCTGAAAATCGTCACTTCAGAGATTGATGCTGCCCTGAACGACGAGTTCCGTGTGGTACCGGGTTTGGGAGAATTCGGTGATCGGTATTTTGGCACTGATGATTGACGTTTTTTCATCGATGTAAATTTACGATCAATTCCCGGATGGATTGATCCATTTGCAGATAGATGAAAGAGTATAGATCAACCTGCATTGTAGCGGGAATCCGACTGTATAATTTCTCATTCTAACTACTTATGGTGCAATCACTTTTTCTTCTCTTAATCTATATTATAAAAGGGCTCAGTTTTTTGAATCTCTTATATTTTCAGCCCTTGGATTGAATGGATGGTCGAGATTGATTTTCATACCAGCCCTCAAAGGCTCAAATCGAATAAGCTCTTAATAGACGGTCAAGATGCATTTTCGGGCTCAGATTTTTCCCGCCTAAATGTTTAGCCATACTTGGGAATCCAAAAACGTTGCCTTATTATTTTGATACTCTCTGTCCCCCCCTTCCTTTCTCATGATCACTGATTTGGAAACACAAATTTCCACTCCTCCTCCTGACATGGGAACCCAATCGCCTAATTCTATCTTCTCTGGAAACCAATTCAATCAATAGAAGCTTTCCCACTTTTTCATCCAGCCTCTCTACAACGGTACTGAAATTGAGCGGATTCTACATTCACAAGAAATCAATAGAAGCCTTCCCACTTTTTGCGAGGTTATATTGTATTTTTTTTATCGGCAAAGTTTTTTTTTGCTATTCCCACAATAATATTTTAATGTTGATACGTTTCAAGTTATTTCTTCAAACTTTTGATCATGGACAATCTAACCATCTATTTTATTCAAAAAAAAAAAAAAAAAATCTAACCATCTATGGCTATGTGAGTTGATCCATTTCATTTATAGCTTGATCATAGGTTATAGAAATTTTTTTGTTTCATGTGCAGTTAATTTCATTCTACATTTTCTTATGCATCTCGGTATTGACTTGGAGAAAACTGTAAGATCAACACACTCAATTTCTATGCTTAAAAACTGTAAGATCAACACACTCAATTTCTATGCTTAATACATATTTATTTATTGATTGTTATTCTCATTCTTTCAATTTTCTTATTTTTGGTATAAAGGTTAAGTTTTTTTGGAGAAATAAATGTAATTGTGGTGATCCGCGATGAGCAAGAACGTAATCGAATTTGAATCCATGAGGTAAGCCTATCAGTGTTGTCATTACATATTCCCTGAATTTTTTTCCAAATAATGTTATTTACTAAATCTCTTCAGGTAAAGCAAATTGTATGGAAAAAAAACTGAATTTCAAGTAGTATGATACTCTTTAAGTTTTTAGAAATTATTTTGCAGGTTGGTTTTGATACTAAGCACGTAGAGAAAAGATTTGACTTTGTTATATAGATCTTAAGTTCTCTAATGATACACACAGTCTCTTTTAAAAACTGTTTAAAGGGTTTGATCATAATTTTTTTCGTCTCATGTGTAATACTCATCAGGTGTAGACGTGTAGTACACTCTGAGATTTCGTCAACCAATTACTAATAGGGATGTGGTGCTACACAGATTCGATATTCATATCAACGTGAAAGAACATGATGGACTGAAATGTGTTAAATATATTTACAAATATATCTATAAAAGTTATGATCGTACACAGATGGTGATGAGACGAATGAACGAGATTTAGGACAGTTAAAAGAGTGATGAAGACAAACTATTGGGCCAATGATCCGTTTGCTGAATACAACTAATGTAGAGCACCCCTTTTTTGTTACATTTTTGTATGGGCTTGACTTTTATTTAAAGTGTTTAGTGTCACAATTGAATTTGGATCCTACGATTGGAAAGTGGTATTAGTTTAAAATTTTATGGGTCGGATTATAGTTCAATTTGGTCGTATTAATGTTGGTATCATTCTCAAACAGAAAAGTTACTATACCCGTGATGTATATCCGTGAACAATGTTATGTTTGTTCACGATTGTTTTTTGGTTCATTAAATATGGTTTTATTAGCTGTTGCGTTTGTTGTCTTGAGACATCTTGAAAGGAGCCAAGTTTTATTGGTTGGGTATGGGGCAAGGCTATATGATAAGGTTGTGCAGTGAGTTATATACGCAAGAAGTGTCTTTAGTACTACATGCAATTATTCATGATCAGATTTCGTTTGGTGAGTGCCTTTAGGCACGAGTCATTCACTAGTGAGAGTACATAATTGAAGATCATCATATTTAGATTCACAATGCATGGATGGTGTTTATTGCCTTAAGAGGCTATATTTGTT
Organism: Vaccinium myrtillus; assembly: GCA_016920895.1. Classification (NCBI taxonomy): domain Eukaryota; kingdom Viridiplantae; phylum Streptophyta; class Magnoliopsida; order Ericales; family Ericaceae; genus Vaccinium; species Vaccinium myrtillus. Next base: position 5,457,722 of record CM029277.1, on the reverse strand, counting down.
TATTGCCTTAAGAGGCTATATTTGAAAAAGTTTTGGGCAAATTATTTTTTGTTGCTATTGAGAGAATCCATTTTGGTTCTTTGTTCTAGCTTAAGAGAGTTCCTAGGGACAACCACTTGGTCATTGAGTCACTTGTCAAAAACAATCAAGTACAGAGATTTTGATAGAACAATGAAAATGTTAAGGATCTAGGAAAACTTTTCCTGAAAATGTCCAGGAAAGAAAAATGAATTGTTCAGATTCACATGATTTTCAACTTGAACCGCTCATTTCTCTTTTGAGGAAATTTTTCATAGACCCTATTACTCATCGATAGAACAAACTATGAGATTTGATTATGCAGTATTTCAGTGCGCTGACTTTACCTTATCATGTGAAACCCGTGGAAGGAGTGAAAGTACAAGGGAAATTGTCAGGCTGCTCCAGAAAACACTTTCTAATTCCCTCCAACTCCATGGAAATTCCAAAATTAATACTCAGACATTAAAAAGAAAAAAAAAAAAACATGTATGTGAGGGATTGTGTTTAGAGTTGTATCTGGCTAGTTCTGTTCTTAGCATTTTGGTTGTTATAATGTTCGCCCAACCGATAGTCACATCCTGCGTCCGTCCTGTTTACCGCAAGAAAGGTAATGTCGATGGTGTAATTTTGCAGACGAAGAGGATGGGAACATGCGGTGTCCGGCACCCCATCCGAGCCGTCCAAATGCGGTATTTCACAATAAAAAATGAAGAAAGCATAATCATTCAAAATGACTGAATGAGAATTTACGGTGCCCTATAAAAAAGGACCAATTTTTAAATACCCTAATATATAATGTGTGCATCGGTATCTTATGCAAAATATCAATTTCTATATGTAAAAAGAAGCTATCCATTAAGTTCAAGATCATCCAATCAGGAAAATCATTCTCATTAAGCTTATTATTAAGCTATTACAAGAAAATGGTTTTCTTATGGAATAACTCGAACTTAAAACTATATTTCCATAACATAGAATACCCAACATACCCTTAGAAAAATTTATCAGTTCTTGAGCATCCAATCTAAATACCATCTTCAATGTTTCCCGACATATATGTCCCGTACTTCTCACAAGGTGATCCTTTGATCCTGTGCTTGCACTGTAATTTTGATGACACAACAATGGATAAGTTTCACAATGAATAAATTACCAACAAAATGCACATAAAAAAATTACTCCACCAAAAACTTCTCGTCACCGATTTTAGAAACCAAAAATCACCGATTTTAGCATGTTTCAGTTTGCGGTTTTTTTTCTCTCTCCCCTCGTTTTGATACATGGATTGGAATATCGGAAATGAGAAACACGAAGATAAACATGAAATACGAAATAAGAATACACTTACCCCTAGGTAGGACATCCTTATAAGTTCAGGCGAAACGCTTATTGTGCGATTTGAGACGTTGGATGTATTGGTAGTTGTTGAACCTACAATGTTACAACGTCAATACTTTGGTTTTTCTAGAAATCCAGAAAGAAAGTGAAAATCTGATTGAGAAACGAGATTAGGATCGATGTAGTTACCCATTTGCTGACATTCCTTCATGATCTTAACGTAATCTGCACATTTAGCACTATTTTGGCAACAGGATTGGTAATTACCCGCAAGACACTGCGTAATGAAAACGTCAAAAATAGGAGTATCAATCACATCAAATTTACATGCATTTTCAAAATCCTTTCGGTGTATATATTCTTTTAAACATGTGAAATTAGGAATGCATTCTCCATCTAAATCGTTGATTGTCGAGATGAACGGCTCGGATGGGTTGGCAGGGCCTCTATCCCTATGCACAGCTGGCCTCTAGGTCCGTGAAATTAGGAGCCTCCAAATCCATAGGGTGCAATGATAGATGTACAAAAATACGTAAAAGGCTTCACTTATGAGGTTCATTTCTAATATGAGAGGTACATAAAGGGCTCAAGCTATGAGGTTTGCTTCGGGCTGTCAGGAACGGCTCAGCCGACAACTCCCTCAATAAAGAACCCCAATATTTTTGCCTCTAGATTTCTCTGAAAATAATAATTCACCGCGTAAATTTGCCAAGTAAAAAGTACATACATGGTTGTACAACTCAAAGACATGCTTGCATATGGAAGGAACTCTGGGCTTGGCTTCAGGGGCTTGAGACGCAGCAGCAGTAACAACAATCTCTTTTGGTTTCTGATCAGTTTCATGTTCATTTGTGCGTTTAGATGTCAAAGCATCGATAGTTTTGAGTGCTATGGCTGAAGCCACAACATAAGATACGGCTACTCGCAGGAAAAAATCCACCATCGGCACCCGGAGAAGGTTTTGGAGAAGAAGCAGGAGGAGCTGCAAAATTTATTTTGAGTTCTAGGCCAATTATTCTGCGACTAGAATTGAAAGAGAGGAAAAGGCAGAACCAAAAGACATAAATTATGGCAATGTAAAGCAGGAAAAATAGAAGTGATAAAACAATATATACCACTATCCGTGGCAGTCATGATTGATCGGAAACTTAGTGTTAGGTTTGAAACTTTCTATAGAAGGGCCGATATATTTATGGGAACAAGGGTAAAGGTTTTGTTTCTTGGGGTGCAATGCACCGCAAGCAAATCTCTTTCTTCAACCCCGTTATCTACCACACATCAATCAATCAATACTCAATAGAAACGTGTTCTACCTAAAAAGTCTCAAATTCTGTTTCCCTTCTTACTCTTCCACGTGTCCTGGCCCCCCCGGCCATGAGTCCATGACTCCCACCCCGTCTTTAACTTCCCTATTTTCTTCCATGACTCACACCCTATGTCTAATTTTCCTATTTTCTCTACCCACTTCCTTCTATATATATATTTCTGTTTTGATAACCTTTACAATTTTGCATCATATATCTAACCCCGCCGAATTTAAAAATACACACTTACCATATTAGTGATACATTTACCAGAAAAAAGAAAAATGTTATTAATGCATTAATTCAATTTTCTCTCTCCCGAGAAAAAAATTACTAGAAAAATGCGTAGCACGGGTTCATTGGTTCATGTTAGTTGGGTTTGTATTGTAGAGAGAGAAGTGGAGAGAGAGCGCAAAAAGTTCAGTGTTTATTGCGTGTTTTGATGGGGACATGTGGATAGCTAAAATTGGAGGATTTTGGCGAGGTAATAAATAAGTTAAAATTCAAAATTGTACTGGAAAGATGAAATATAGTTATTGTCACACCATAAATATTTTTGTTTCGAGGAACACGTGTATAGATTTTTTTATGATTGTACATCTTGGCTTCCGAGGGATAAATCTAGGGTTCGACTCTATTGAGAAATGTTAAATTCTAGATTTCCTGAATCAAATGCAATTGCGCACCACATAGTCATCTGCATAGAAAAATTAAGATGATTTTGTTCATGAAGATTATTCTGTGTAAACATCGTTACAGGTCTACAAAAATGAAAGTTTATTTAGTTCTAATGGCAGTTTGTGTTTTGAAAATTACCAACATATATGCATCCCAGCTAGAGTTGAAAACGAGCCGAATCAAACTGAAATTTGGAATATTGAGATTCAAATGTTAAGTTTTTAAGCTCGGCTTGAGCTACAGTATAATTTGACAAGCCTAATTATAAAGGTGTTAGTTTGTAGTTTGACTCATACCTGACTTCTCCACCAATTAGTGCGAGGGTGACATTTATCTCATTTTTTTTTAAACGAGAATAGAAAAAATCATTCTTTTCGCCCACCCTTTTGAAGTGGTTAACTTTATCTATCTGTCGTGAGACTTATATCGAATACCACAAGATCATAATCAGGGATTTTATACTAATTGGGAGAAGGCATAAATTCAGTTCAACCGAGTATCAGAAAATATTGTGCATGAAATTAGTGCAACTTTCTAGCAAAAAAACGATTTACAACGGAATACACACAACTCCGACTAAAAAAAAATTACACACAACAAAAACACCCAAAAAAAATTAAATGAAAATTAGGCATGTCCCATCCCCAAGCTAACGTACCCCTTTTGTTTTTCATCCAAAAACTTGAGAAGCATGTCCACCTACTGCATAAACGATTGCTCACATGGAGATGATGATCTCCTAGCAACCTCATTTGTTTTCACTTTTCTGAAAACATGATCATAAGCATGTCCACCTACTGCATAAACAAATGGCTCATGCGGAGACGATGAAATATTAAAGGACATAGGAACAACTATTCTTAACTACGTTGTTTTACTGTACCTTTTATGGCCTAAAATGACATCATTTTACCCTTTACGCGCTCAGAACAACGTCATTTTAGACGCCCTACAGCCCATAGCGTGAGTTGCACTACAGGATCTAGGTTCCCATCCTTACTCATTAGTCCCTTAAACTAAAGGGAAATAAAAATGACCTACTCTACGTTCAACTACTCTTGAAACATGCATTCAGAGCTCTATTTTCATTCGTATCATGCATAACCAACTATAGGCTTAAATTCCGATGTGGTTTATCATCCAACAACTCGTTAAACTTAGAATTTGACAAGCCCGATGAATCACATGAATTTATTTTCCGTTGTAACAAATTGCATGTCCACATAGAAATTGTGGATTAAATCTACTCTAGGTATGATCCATATCACACCAATTTTAGAACATTTAGACTTGATTTGGTGAGGATTATTTTGTGTAAACATCGTTACAGGTCTATAAAAATGGAAGTTTGTTTAGTTCTAATGGCAGTTTGTGTTATAAAAATTACTAACATATATGTATCTTAGGGATGGAAACGAGCCGAATTGAGCTGAGATTTAGAATATTCAGATTCAAATGTTAAGTTTTTAAGTGAACTTGAGCCGAGCTCGAGCTACAAATTATAATTTGACAAGCCTAGTTATGCTTGCATGCAGTTGCTCTTGCTGTGCCTCTTGGCTCGGTCAAAGTAAAAGAGTCGATAGAAAGAATATCAAAAATGGTTGATACACAGCCGGATTGTGTCATGGACAATCCACAATTCATCTCTTGCCGTCCAAAAATACTCTTGACGGTCCACAATCAAGTACAGAGATTTTGATAGAACAATGACAATGTTAGGATCAGGGGTATTCAATTAATGTTAGGTCAGGAGTAGTTTTGTTTTAGTTTCTGGAACTTTCTTGGGGCGGAAGATGAATAGTAGTGAATTAAAATCTGTACTTTGGATATACTCAAAGATGGTGGAAAGCGTGTGTAGGCAATTATCCAGTGTCAACTGGCGTAAATTGGGGGTCTGAAATGATGTTTTTTGGTGGCTCACACTTTGCCATCTTGGCTACTTCTTCTGATGCTTCTTGGGGTGCCCCTGCTGGCTTTACTTGGTTAGCTCTGGTGCTTGGAGTTTAGTGTTCACCTCCTGTGCTTTCCATTGCTATTATCCTCTGAGGCTTTTTGTATTTTTCTCCTTCAGTATTTTGCTGAATGGTATCCTTTTCTTTCCCAGCCTATTCTTTGCTCTGTGCTTAGTATTTGGCTTTTCCTCGATGTACCCTTGTCGAGTTCTAATAAAATTTTATTGCCGATCAAAAAAAAAATGACAATGTTAGGATCTAGGAAAACTTTTTCCGAAAATGTCCAGGAAAGAAAAATGAATTGTTCAGATTCACATGATTTTCAACTTGAACCGTTCATTTCTCTTTCCTGGACATTTTCGAAGAAATTTTTCATGGACCCTATTACTCATCGATAGAACAAACTATGAGATTTGATTATGCAGTATTTCAGCGTGCTGACTTTGCCAGTTGCCTGATCATGTGAAACCCGTGGAAGGAGTGAAAATACAAGGGAAATTGCCGGGTTGCTCCAGAAAATACTTTCTAATTCCCTCCAACTCCATGGCAATTCCAAAATTATACTCAGACATTAAAAAAGAAAAAAAAAACATGTATGTGAGAGATTGTGTTTAGAGTTGTATCTGGCTAGTTCTGTTCTTAGCATTTTGGTTGTTATAATGTTCGTCCAACCGACACTCACATCCTGCGTCCGTCCTGTTTACCGCAAGAAAGGTAATGTCGATGGTGTAATTTTGCATACGAAGAGGATGGGAACTCGTGGTGTCCGGCACCCAATCCGAGCCGTCCAAATGCGGTATTTAACAATAAAAAATGAAGAAAGCATAATCATTCAAAATGGCTGAATGAGAATTTACGGTGCCCTAAAAAAAAGGACCAATTTTTAAATACCCTAATATATAATATGTGCATCGGTATCTTATGCAAAATATCAATTTCTATAATGTAAAATCATTCTCATTTCTATTATTAAGCTATTACAAGAAAATGGTTTCTTATGGAATAACTCTAACTTAAAACTATATTTCCATAACATAGAATACCCAACATACCCTTAGAAAAATTTCTCAGTTCTTGATTATCCAATCTAAATACCATCTTCAATGTTTCCCGACATATATGTCTTGTACTTCTCGCAGGGTGATGTGTCGAACATATACTGGCGCTTGCACTGTAATTTTGATGACATACACAACACAACAATGGATAAGTTTCGAGGAAGTGTATGGAACATGAAAGAAAAACATGAAAATTAACTTGAAAAGGCATCCTTAATTTTCATGGTCATTTTCATATTTTTCTTTTAATAAGGCTCATCTACTCGTTTAGACCCTATAAAATATGTCTGGTTTCAAATAGAAACACAAAATCACCTATTTTGGCAAGTTTCACTTTGCGGTTTTTACTTTCTCCCCTCATTTTTATACATGGATTGGAATATCGGAACTGAGAAACACAAAACAAATAGGAAGGAAAAATGAATGGATAAACATGAAATACGAAATAAGAATACACTTACCCCTCGGTAGGACAACGTTATAAGTTCAGGCGAAAAGCTTATTGTGCGATTTGAGACGTTGGATGTATTGGTAGTTGTTGAACCTACAATGTTACAACGTCAATACTTTGGTTTTTCTAGAAATCCAGAAAGAAAGTGAAAATCTGATTGAGAAACGAGATTAGGATCGATATAGTTACCCATTTGCTGACATTCCTTCATGATCTTAACGTAATCTGCACATTTAGCACTATTTTGGCAACAGGATTGGTAATTACCCGCAAGACACTGCGTAATGAAAACGTCAAAAATAGGAGTATCAATCACATAAAATTTACATGCATTTTCAAAATCCTTTCGGTGTATATATTCTTTTAAACATGTGAAATTAGGAATTCGGGGGAACTGTTAACCCTGCGTCCGAACCATTCATATTAGGTATCAACGGTTTAGATTGACAAATGGATTCTTACCAGTAATTTTATTAAAGAATCTCGACAAAAGGTACAAAGAGAAGGAGAAAATCTAACCAAAAGTTGGAACACCCAATCAGCAGAGCCCAAATACCCTTGGGCCTTTAATGCCCAAATAAAACAATGAAAATACCCAAAGCCGACAAAGCCAGATCAACTATAAACCACATAAAAGCCTAGCCCAAACAAGTGGCTAAGCCCAACCCCAAGAAAACCCAAAACCTAAACATAAAGCAATGTGCAAATCATCCACCACCTCCGCCACCAAAACCTCAGACAGCAGCGACTACCAACCCCGACGCCACCACAACTCGAAACCACCGATCCACCTCTGGATAGCCCAAGAGAAGTAGCGCTGGTGAAACAAAGAATTAAATTTTACTGGTAGAAATGCATTCTCCATCTAAATCGTTGATTGTCGAGATGAACAGCTTGGATGGGTTGGCAGGGCCTCTATCCCTATGGACAGCTGGCCTCTAGGTCCGTGAAATTAGGAGCCTCCAAATCCATAGGGTGCAATGATAGATGTACAAAAATACGTAAAAGGCTTCACTTATGAGGTTCATTTCTAATATGAGAGGTACATAAAGGGCTCAAGCTATGAGGTTTGCTTCGGGCTGTCAGGATCGGCTCAGCCAGCAACTCCCTCAATAAAGAACCCTAATATTTGTGCCTCTAGATTTCTCTGAAAATAATAATTCACCGCGTAAATTTGCCAAGTAAAAAGTACATACATGGTTGTACAACTCAAAGACATGCTTGCATATGGAAGGAACTCTGGGCTTGGCTTCAGGGGCTTGAGAAGCAGCAGCAGTAACAACAATCTCTTTTGGTTTCTGATCAGTTTCATGTTCATTTGTGCGTTTAGATGTCAAAGCATCGATAGTTTTGAGTGCTATGGCTGAAGCCACACCATAAGATACGGCTACTCGCAGAAAAAAAAGCAAAACCAAAAGACATAAATTATGGCAATGTAAAGCAGGAAAAATAGAAGAGATAAAACAATATATACCACTATCCATGGCAGTCATGATTGATCGGAAACTTAGTGTTAGGTTTGAAACTTTCTATAGAAGGGCCGATATATTTATGGGAACAAGGGTAAAGGTTTTGTTTCTTGGGGTGCAATGCACTGCAAGCAAATCTCTCTCTTCAACCCCGTTATTTACCACAAATCAATCAATTAATACATACTCAATAGAAACATGTTTTACCTAAAAAAGTCTCAAATTCTGTTTCCATTCTTACTCTTCCACGTGCCCCATGAGTATATGACTCCCACCCCGTCGAGTGCAATTTTGTTCACCCTCCTTAAAAGAGGGTGAACAAAATTGCTCTCCACCCCGTCTCTAAAAAGAGGGTGAACAAAATTGCTCTCCACCCCGTCTCTAACTTCCCTATTTTCTCCCATGACTCAGGGCATCCACAATGGGGCTCCCTAAAAATGACTCATAAGTTGACTCCTAAAGTATACACATAAGCTTAATTGGGGTCCATTTGACACTCCTAGAGTTTGTTAAATATAGAGACAATAAGTGCACCCAATGGACTAGCAAGAAAATTTTCTATTTTGTGAAGAAAGTAATCAAAAAAGTGTGGGTCCCATAAAAAAAAGGATGAAAAGGGCTTGGGTCTCACTTGGAGCTAGCTACAAGGCTAGTTAGATTTAGCTAATGGGTTAGGAGCCACCATTGGGAGCTTGTATTGGAAGCCCATTGAAGACCATAATTGATCGAATGGCTTGCTAAATTTTAGGAGCCTCACCTAGGAGCCATTTTAAGAGTCTATTGTGGATACCCTCACACCCTATCTCTAATTTTCCTATTTTCTCTACCCACTTCCTTCTATAGATATTTCTGTTTATGCTTATTATTTTTCTCCTACTTTCACAACCGTAGCTATTGATTTTGGAACTGTTACGAGTTTATTACAAGATTTTATTCTTTTTAATTTTTCTCTTACTAGCATTGTGCTCGTTGATACATGGAACCCCATGAAACAAAAATTCACACTAATGTACTTTCCGTTCACCGTGCATCGAACGGGTAGAAGGCTATATCTTATCTTATCTTATACTCCCTCCGTCCCTTTTTAAGTGTTGACATTTCCATTTTGGGCTGTCCCTTAATAAGTGTGTGTTTTGAAAAGTTAATGGGTAAAAGTTTGTAGAATTATCATTTTGCCCTTTTGAAAAGTTAGTGGGTAAAAAGTTAACGGGTAAGGGTGAAGGATAATTTTGGAAAGTGGAGGTAAAAGTTGATGTGGAAAGTGAAAAAGTTGATGTGAAAGGTGTAATGATGATGTTTTTTTAATAAGTTGGATTTACGAAGCAACGCATTTAAAAAGGGACGGAGGGAGTATCTATTATAGTATTGCAGGATGGGTTTTCGCGAGGAGAGCTCCTTGCGCTTGCCAAGTGTCCCCTAATTTCACTCCCATAAAAATAATAAAATATGAAAGATTAATCTCTTTTTAATTCAGAATAAAATGAGAGTAATCAAAGATAAACATTTCCCTAATTAATAGGAGTCATATGATCTCATGTACTCCATCCGATCCAAAATAATAGTCCACTACAAAACCCATGCAATTTTGTGATAAAAAATAAAATGCTTTCGAGCATAATTTTTTAATTTTTTGGACACCAAATTAAAGAGCTCAATTAGTTCTTTAATTTGGTGTTGAAAAATTTTAAAAATTGTGCTCCCAAGTATTTTATTTTTTAATCCAAAAATTGCACATCTTTTCGTAATAGACTATTATTTTAGAACAGATTGAGTACTATTTATCCTCTCTGCATCTCAGGTTCAAATTTTCATAACCTTTACAATTTTGTATCATATATCTAACCCCGGGAATTTGAAAGTACACACTTACCATATTAGTGATACATTTACCAAAAAAAGAAAAATGTTATTCATGCATCAATTCAATTGCTCTCTCCCGAGAAACAATTACTAGAAATATGCATAGCACAGGTTCTTTTTAGTTGGGTTTGTATTGTAGAGAGAGAGAAGTGGAGAGAGAGCGCAAAAAGTTCAGTGCTTATTGCGCGTTTGATGGGGACATGTGGACAGGTAAAATTTGGAGGATTTTGACGAGGTAATTAATAAGTGAAAATTCAAAATTGTACGGGAAAGATGAAATATAGATATTTTCACCCCATAATTATTTTTGTTTTGAGGAACACATGTGTAGAGATTTTTGCCGTTTAACTTCAAAATAGTACAAAATTCACAAGTTGGGACCATATGTGGCGGTGTCCCATGACTGAATAACTATTCCTTTGGGAAAATTGTATGATCATATGAATTTTGGTATATGCTACGGCGAGATGTACCTAACTTTCCGAGGGGTAAGTCTGGGGTTCGACTCTATTGAGGAATGTCAAATTCTCTTTTATTGTTAACCCGCTAATTTTTTTCTAACACCCTCACTGTCACTGATATATACAACATTGAAAAGAAAAGAAAAAGGGGTAAATTTCAGTTTGGACCCTTGCAATTCATTAGTATTCGTGGGCTAAAAAGTGCCGACCGCACCTAAAACTTTAGCTTGAGGTTCGCTCTTAATTCAATTTAAGTTCAAGGTTGCAAGTCCTGGAGAAAATAACGAAGGGAACATGGTAAAGTGGTAGCTGATTTGATCATATTTGCGCATTATTTGATGATAGTTAAGTGTTGTAATTCTGGTGGCGTTGTTTTTGTTGCCAATCTTCTTTTCTCGGCTTTTCGCTTGGTTGTTTGCATGTTTGGGCCAACGTAGTTGGGATATGCTTTCTTTTTAATTTTTTTTGTTTCTCTGATTTTTCCTTTTGACTCGTTGTACTTTGTGTTCTTCGAGTTCATAATTTTTTTTGCAGATAAAAGAAAACATTTCAACAAATTCTAGATTTCCTGAATCAAACGCAATTGAGCACCACAGTCATCTGCGCATAGAATTCTATTACAGTCTCACCCCACATAGTTATTTGCGTTGGACTCTATTGCACCTATGTCAAACCAAAGCTAAAGTCTTGCCACATGTTATGAGAAACGAGTCGAATCGAGCTGAAATTTAGAATATTCAAATTCAAATCTTAAGTTTTTAAGCTCTGCTCGAGCTACAATATAATTTGACAAGTCTAATTATAAAGGTGATAGTTTGTAGTGTGACTCATACCTGACTTCTCCACCAATTAGTGTGAGGGTAACATTTATCCCTTTTTTTTTTTTTAGTTTGTAGTGTGACTCATACCTGACTTCTCCACCAATTAGTGTGAGGGTAACATTTATCCCTTTTTTTTTTTTAATGAGGATGGACAAAATCATTCTTTTCGCCCACCCTTTTGAAGCGGTTAACTTTATCTATCTGTCGTGAGACTTATATCGAATACCACAAGATCATAATCAGGGATTTTATATGAATTGGGAGAAGGCGTAAATTCAGTTCAACCGATTATCAAGAAATATTGTGCATGAAATTAGTGCAACTTTCTAGCAAAAAAACAATTTAAAACGGAATACACACAACTCTGATTAAAAAAAATATATATATACACGCAACAAAAAAACCAAAAAAAAAATTAAATGAAAATTAGAAATGTCCCATCCCCAAGCTACCCCCTTTTTTTCATCCAAAAACTTGAGAAGCATGTCCACCTACTGCATAAACGATTGCTCATATGGAGATGATGATCTCCTAGCAACCTCATTTGTTTTCACTTTTCTGAAAACATGATCATAAGCATGTCCACCTACTGCATAAACAAATGGCTCATGCGGAGACGATGAAATATTAAAGGGCATAGGAGCAACTATTCTTAACTACGTCGTTTTACTGTACCTTTTATGCTCCTAAAATGACATCATTTTACCCTTTACGCGCTCAGAACAACGTCATTTTAGACGCCCTACAGCCCATAGCGCGAGTTGCACTACAGGATCTAGGTTCCCATCCTTACTCATTAGTCCCTTAAACTAAAGGGAACTAAAAATGACCTACCCTACTTTCAACTACTCTTGAAACATGCATTCAGAGCTCTATTTTCATTTGTATCATGAATTGGACCAATTTGGACATGCATAACCAACTATAGGCTTAAATTCCGATGTGGTTTATCATCCAACAACTCGTTAAACTTAGAATTTGACAAGCCCGATGAATCACATGAATTTATTTTCCGTTGTAACAAATTGCATGTCCACATAGAAATTGTGGATTAAATCTACTCTAGGTATGATCCATATCACACCAATTTGAGAACATTTAGACTTGATTTGGTGAGGATTATTTTGTGTAAACATCGTTACAGGTCTATAAAAATGAAAGTTTGTTTAGTTCTAATTGGCAGTTTGTGTTATAAAAATTACTAACATATATGTATCCTAGGGATGGAAACGAGCCGAATTGAGCTGAGATTTAATTAGATTATTCAGATTCAAATGTTAAGTTTTTAAGTGAACTCGAGCCGAGCTCGAGCTACAAATTATAATTTGAGAAGCCTATTAGTACTTATGCTTGCAGTTGGTCTTGTTATGCCTCTTGGTTCGGTCAAAGTAACAGAGTCGATAGAAAGAATATAAAAAATGGTTGATACACCACCGGATTGTGTCATGGACAGTCCACAATTCATCTCTTGCTGTCCAGATTTTAATTTAAACTCTTCGCGAGAAGAGTTTAACCATTCACTCAAATAGTTTACTTAAAATCCGAACCGTTGATTACTGAGATGAACGGCGAGAGATGCGTTGTGGATTGGTCCACAACAAAATCAAGTTGTGTATGTATCACCCTTGGGAGAAGGAAGGAAAAATTTAAAAATAAAAATTAAAGGGGGCATTGGCGTCATTTGATCATTTTGTGTCAACTTGGATGGAGCACATTCGTCCACAAATCACAAAATGGTTATGCTGATAATCAAATGTGAGAGGGCAAAACTGCACATGGGCTAAACCACAGGGGGTCAAGTGAAATTTTTCCTCCCTGATGGATTTTTCTTTCTTTTCGTAGGCTGAAATGGCATTTAGTTTGCGAGTATAGTTTTCATGTATTTCACAAACTAATCCTTATACTTTTGACTGGTTTTAGATTTAGACCAACTATCAACTGTCTTTACGAATTTAACCATAAAAAGAAGGCCAGCTATGTGAGTCCCAGGGGGGTGCGAGCATGCTACATAGGAGTAATCCAAGTAGTAAGGATACCGACGGATCCAGCACAGTGAGAGGGGGCACGTGACCCCGTCAACTTTTCATAATAATAATTGTATCCAGCGTGAATAATAGGATCTTTCAAGAATTTATACTAGTGCCGCTAAATTGTTTCAAGCCGAATTGATATTTAAGAATGTTTTAAGTCTAAAAACGGTGGAAATGGATAATAACACAAAACTTTTGAAATATGAAAAAGTATACATGCAGAATTTTAGGACCAATACTTAAATTTTGTGCTCATTTCTTAATTTTTTTTGCGACAACTTACTTAAAAACGTTTGTTTGCTTGGTGATGATCAATGAACAATAGCCACTTATTCCATTTTTCTTCTCATTTTCTACTTCTAGGTGTTTGGCTAGTAATTAATGTTACAATCACAACCATTTACACATCCACTTACAAACTCACACTCACAAATGTGTGGCCAGTGGGCCCCACAAACACTTACACATGTGGGGCCCACTCACTTGTGAGTGTGGTTATGTGAATGAGTTTGTAAAGTGGGTGTGGTTGAACCTTTTTTCGGTGTTTCGCTACCCTTACTCATAATGTATTCTCCTATAATGCATTTTCGATTTTTGTGTTTAAAGAACAATAGCCAAAAGTAGGGGGAGAAGATGTTTTTGACTTCTCATTGTAGTTAACAAAACGACATATACAATATATTTTGCATATATGTTCCAAACATTAATTACTTTTGCTGCAAAATACGGTTTGCACATATCTTCAAAACATACTGTAGATTCTTAATATAATCTAGTCATTATCCAAAACACCAAAAATGTAAAAAAGTAAAATGCAAATAGTGAAAAAGTTAAGGCTGGACCCATACACCCCCTAATTGTGTGACTCTCTGTATTTTATAAAATTGGTGATATTGGACAACAAATCGGAAACTTGTTAGTAATTTTGTTTTAGGGTACACGCTCTGTGCAACAATCGTCACTTATAATTCTCTAGTTTTACTGATAGTTATCATTTCCACTAAAGTGATTTTTTGAAAAAACTAACTTTTCACAGTGTTTTATGTGATGTATTGTGAGAGAATGACCTGTCTCGGTTTTGGAAAAAACAGTTTTTTGTTAGTGGAACACCCCCGAGTGTTTTTTTTATCCTTTCCCTTGGATTTTTACATCTCATTGGTTTTTTCTTCACTTATTTTGAAAGACATTTATGTAACCAAATAAATTTTTAACCCAAATCAGTTTGTCCGCAGTGTCGAATTCTCACCACTAAAGCAATAGAAACAAATTTATAACCAAATTTAGAAAATACCATTTGAATGTACTTTATAGAAAAGACCATTTATGAAATGAGAAAACCCCGAAACGAAAACGAAAAAACTGGAAATACTTCACAAGAAATAGCTCAGAGTCTTCTCCTTCCCCTTCCGTGAACCTCCTTCACCATACAGCTCATTCCACTGCAGTAACTCGTTCATGTTCATGGACGATGTCGAGAAACTAGCACTGATCTGTTACCATCGGTAGAGTTAGAGATTAGAACATCATAAGGCAATTGAGAAAAAGAAAAGAAGATGATTTGTACCTGTTCTCGAGCATACTTGAAGTCCTCCATACTTATTGGCCGAATTTCAGAAGTGTTCTTCAGTGCTGGCATGGGCTCCATGTCTGGTACTGTGACAGCATTTTCCTGTCAAAAGCTCAAGATATTCAAGTAGTCTGTAATCTGGTTCCAAGAACTATGCAGTATATGCAAAAATTTTGTTTTAGGGTTGAGGAATAACTGTATGCAAACAGGCTCTGCATGTGGTGATAATAAGGACGTGTTGCGCGAAGTGAAGAACAGGCAATGGATGGAAGATACATTATGAAACTTTCCATTGTTCGCTCTTTTTTGAAGAAAAACAAACATTGAAAAAGGTTCGACAAAGATTATGAGTCTTAGAAACTACCGGAAAGTTTGTAACGTAGCAAATATTGCATGCCTAATGAGTTAGCTAGCTACAATCCCTGATCTACTGGCAAAACTTCGATGCTTGAATTGATGCATTATTACTTTCTGCTGTAACAGCATTTGCTCATATCATCATGTAGAAGAAACCAAACCTGTTTTTCGGACTGTAACATCTCTCTGACCGGACAGTATGCAGCAGTGACACAAAGATTCTGCAATGTCATACAAAAAACGATTTAAAACATACACAAAATTATAACCACAGGCATTTTTTTCCCCCCCTTGTAATTAGAACCACAATTTTTTTTCCCTTGTAAGTAATGCAAAGCCCTTTGACGGCAGGGACAAGAAATACCTTGAGATCACTTCCAGAATATCCTTCAGTCATTCCAGAAATTGCATCAAAATCAACATCAGGAGACAACTCTTCTTTCTCCAGTATTACTCGCAAAATTTTAGTTCTATTAGGAGTATCAGGCAAGTTCACCATAAATCTGCAGGGCGGGGGAAAAAAATCAAGGGCTTTTATTCTTGGAAACAAAGTTGTCCGGTGTCTAGGACATCTATATTTTTACAATTTCAGAGCAAAACTATATAGTATGAACGACCAAGGATCAAATTTTTTTTTTCGGTGTATTGTTTTGGCCACTTTGGAAAACATCTCGAAAACATTTCAGAAGCATTCTGATACCACTTTGGAAACATAAGAGCCATGTCAATTGAGTTTTGAAATTTATGAAATAATCATGTTTGGATCTTCTAATAGGAGTTGAAATAACTCAATCTATCATTATGCTTTGTAGTATTATGCAGGAGGAAGCAGATTCAGATTTCCACTAATTTTTTATTTAAGTTTCCAGGAAAACAGAAATATTTCAGCCGACAATTTTTTTTCCCTTGGTTGAGACCCGCAGAACAAAGATTTACCGGCGTGGCATCCTCCTAATAACAGCCTCATCAAGGTCAAAGGGTCTGTTGGTGGCAGCAAGAACCAAAACCTGTTCCCCATCTTTTGTACGCAAACCATCCCAATTCATCATAAGCTCATTCTTTATCCTACGCGTCACTTCATGCTCGTCGTTTCCTCTGCGTCCCAACAAGCTATCAACCTAAAAAAAATACAAAGTATCTGCACTAAATTTTTTTGAAACTTAATTTGACAATCATACATGTCAAGTGGAGACTTGAAAGATCACCTCGTCGATGAAAATAATGCTAGGAGTAATTTTTATTGCTAGTGAAAAAACAGCCCTCACGTACTTCTCAGCATCGCCATACCACTATAAAAAAGAATGGGAGATTAGAAGCTATAGCTATCGAGATAGATGAGATTGTTTTACAATATTTCTGAAGCTCTAACCTTTGAAGCAATAGTGGATGCTGAGATATTGATAAAATTTGCTCCAGCTTCAGTGGCTATAGCCTTTGCAAGCATGGTCTTCCCTGTTCCTGGGGGACCAAAGAGAAGTATCCCCTTGCAAGGCTAGAGAAATATAAATTTTCTTAACACGACGGATATATATAGAGGTAAAGTATGCATGGACCTACAAAAGCATAGTAATATCAAGCGAGAGCATCTCCAGTGGTGACATAAAATACTTGTCAAAGCCAAAAATTTGACAAGTCCTCTTAAAAAACCCATCTCCAGAATGTTCCAGTCCTCTTGCAAATCATATGATTGCTTAACTATTTGACCCGCACGTGGAGAGGTAAACAAAAGATCCATAACATTAGAATCATAACGAAACAAGGTGCACTAAGGACACAAACAACGGGGCGATCAATCAAGAGAGTCTTACTACCCAAAAGCCTCTAAAGCCTAGATCTGATACGATATTAAAGCATCCAACTCAAAACTAATTGGCTATGAGTGGAGAGGCCACCCGGGCTCATATACTAGTTTGGAGGTTATAATTAAGGCATTTCATGCAATAGAGGGACAGACTGTGACGCAATCCTAGGGAACATGTAGTCTCTGCAGAAACATTTTACTCGTTTGACAACGCTATCTCTTTTACTCCAAGAACAGTTCTCTACCGGCACAACATAATTGATTTTTGAAGTAGACAAAATGAACACACCTTCCTTAGCCGCCCCTTACAGAATAATTCAGGCCTTTGTAAAGGAAGCATAACCAACTCTTTCAACGTATCCTTCACATTTTCGAGGGCTCCAATATCATCAAACTTCACTCCGGTTTCACTGGGAGGAATAACTTCACGTAGGAGAATTTTCTCTAATCCATTCTCCGTTACCACATCCTGAGGTGGGTCAGAGATGTCCAAAGTCATTTACAAGTTCTACGTCATTTTGAGACAAAGTAACAGAATAAAACGACAATGTCAAAAACTTTACACGGAATTTCAAGAATTACCTTGAGCAACTTCTCTGAGGTCTTCGGTTTTGGCTGGGTCTCCCGCAAAACATTAACTCCATACTCAATGCTGCCAGTGTTGCAAAATGGAACAGAATTGACTACTGCTTTACTGTGATTAATATTTCAACTGACAACTTATAATTAGAACTTGGGAAAATATTTGATATACCTTTTTAAGGACAAAACAAGGTTTGGACTTGCATTACTTGGTGGGTACTCCATTAACTGGTAACCAAGAGCCCATCTGACTACCTTTTCTGCACCTGTGACCAGCATAACACTCCCAATAATTTACTGTATGTACCCCTTGGCCCTGTTTGTTTGGCTGAACTAATAGCTAAAGGATATAATCTCATTCGATATGTCTCAAATTTTTCAGCATAATCATATCTGATAAGTATTTAAATCTAGCCACAAAATTTCCCCTTCCAACAAATGTGGGATAAGTGGTCCCCTTGGATTAATACTCCGATTCAATGCCTTAACCTAGATGAACAAACATTGCCATGGAGTATACACAAAGGCAAGTAAACAAAAAGAGGCCACATACTTTCATATGTAAGCGTTTGATGCAGCATGCTTAATTCCTCAAGTTCCTCGCAATCCAGGCCACTTTGGATCAAAACCTGTTTATGACAAACAAAGAATTTTCCCGGTTCAGTAAACAGACAGTTTTAGTAATAGGGTGTAGACATATAAGTAATCTCCAACTGTCAGAACCCAATCAATTTCTCTTTCTCTAAATAACCAATTCCTGTCATACATCACCATTGGACCCCGAGAGTTTCTAAATTTTCTTGACCAGTAATAAAACCCTTAGAAACGCAAGCCTGTATCATGAAGAGTGTACATTACATGAAGAGTTGGAACCCCTTACATTGCGAAGGCAGATGATATTTTCTTCTGCTATTATCAGTTCAGAGTCCTTAGAGAATTGATCCTTTAGGAGAGCAATCTGCTTCTCATCCTGCATCATTTTGCTAGATCTATGGTTAAATATTGAATGAAATTAAATGGTGAAAGTGTCAAAAAAGAATTAAACAACACTGGGCACCTCTGGCATCTCAATAGAGATTTTATTTGGAAAAAGGTTTGATAGTAGCTTTGTCGTCTCGGGAAGCTTCTTGTCTTTCTCAAATTTGCTAGAATAGCTTTCCTGAAAAAATTGAAAAAGAAAATTTTCAGCATAGAAGACTTGCAATAAAATGCGATCAAGATTTGTCAGCTGGAGCACCAATTATCGTTCCTTTAAGTTGCACAAAGCAAGTCAATTGTATTACTCTCAAGCACAATGTAAATATTGTTAAGTGACAAACTCTGGCAAAAGCTTACGCTGTTAGGAAATGGGCCCAACAATGTATATCAAGCTATTCAACATCCTCCCCAACGTACAACCCCATCTTGCACTTGGAGATGCATAATTTTATATAGAGCGAAACAGAATACAAAGGAGAGAAGCAGAATGCAAAAGGGAAACAAATGCAAACAGAGAGACTTGAATGCAAGGCCTTTCACAACCAGAGCTTTGATACCATGTTAAGTTACCATCTCTCCCAAAAGCTTAAGATGTTAGGAAATGGGCCCAACAATGTATATGAATCTATTCAACAAATATAACTTGCATAAAATAAATTGTATTAACCACTTCACCTAATCGTTAACTCGAAAAGCTTCATAGAGAACTCAGAATAATATGTTGACTAAACCAGTACGCCCCCGGTCTTGGAAAAAAAAAAACAAAACCCAAAGAAACCAATATGTTTGTTTGCATGAAATTATGGTAAAGTTATGAAATATAGCTACATGCAAGAGAGCTTCCTCAAAAATTGATCTTCATTAGAAGAAAAAAGAAGATTTACCTTTTCTTTCTTGTTCTCTGTGTACGTCTGTGAACCAATCACAAAAACATTTTCAGGTAGCTTGCTGATAAGATATTTTATTACAAGGTAAGCTTCCGAATTTTCTTGAACAAACTTGTCAACATCCTTCATGAACAAAATTAAAGGTGAATCTCGGCTCGCACATGTTATGGCCTGTGAAATATCAAAATGAGAATCATAAGTAGCTAAACAAACCAACCCCTTCTTCAAAAAACTGCTTGGTTGGATAGATTAGCAAAACACCACACCTCCAAATAGTGATTGGTGATCGATTTGTTGAAATCCTTCAGTGCTGTGGGGTCCAGACAAAGTTCACTGGCTGAAGAAAGTGTCATAACTCAGTCCTCTTAGTAACGGAGGTTGAATAAAGCTGTGTTTGGATCACGAGTTTGGGTGAGGACATGGAAAATCTCTGACCATGGTGAGTTTCCATTTTCTTTTCCTTACCCAAACCATTGATCCAAATACAGCCTAAGGAAATCACGTTGTTCATAGTATACGACAGGCATAGAAGATTACCATTGCAATGGAAGCCGTAACCTGCTTCGCATTTACCTCCTAGGTCTAGGCCTCCATGGATAGGCTTGTCAAACCTTACACCAAGTTTTGAAACATAGCTGACTTTAGCAAGTAAAACAATTTCTCCCAGGCTTCCAAAAGTAGGGCCCCTAAACATTCAAAAGAATTGGTAACACATAGTTAACAACATAGTGAAGGTCAGACAGAACTCAACCCAACTGAATGAGTCTTTTACCCCAGAAGAAGGTATCCTGAATTCAGGAAGATAGGTAAGCATGTAGAAGATAGACGTTTTTAATACTATATATATGCGTGGAGAGAGAGAGAGAGAGAGAGAGAGAGAGAGAGAGAGAGAGAGAGAGAGAGAGAGAGAGAGAGAGAGAGAGAGAGAGAGAGAGAGAGATTTTGACCATGTGAATGAAAATTTGTGACCAGCTACATAAATGGTAAACCCAGTGTTGGAGTCCAGTCACTTTACAAACTGTAATTGAGCAACTTCTACATTCTATTAAATAGGAAGCCTCATCCCCTTTAAGTACTCATGTCAACACCACTCATTACACACGTATTTCTTATTTTGCAGATTGGAAAAAGGTGAAAGGTGGTGAATAAGAGCCAACTTTTGGGATCATAGAGACTCAAAACATAATGCTTACTAAAAGGTCAGACTAATCAAAGCCACAAAAGTACAAATCTGATGAAGTCCTAAAATCTAGGCATGGAAGTTTTGTTTCTAAGAACAAAAGAAAGATTTCGCAAATGATAATGAAAATCAAAGTCATGTAAATTATACCTTGGTGAATCCGTCGAGCATACGCTACCAAAATTTGAACCTACGAATATCACTCGATCACCTGCAATTAAGCAGTTACAACTAGTGCTCAACGCTCCCAGATCACTTAAAAAGTGGAGAGGAGAATACTTTTGCAAGCACAAGCATTGCCATACCTTCTTTAAACGAATGATGGTTCATGTCAGATTGAGAAGGATATGATGAAGATTGAGTAGCTCTTTGGCGGAAGTGGGTCCACAACACATCATGTGATGGCCCTATACCCATCGTATACAAATCCTACAATAATGTGTACCCAATCATTATAGCTTTTCGAAATTCTCCATCTTCACTAGTCACCGGAATACCAATTACAGCCTTAGAGGTAGCATAATTCTAGGAGGTCTAGGCCGGGCTTGTTGACAGAGCTAATGCTTAAGGGATATCCAATCCTCTGAGCTAACAACCACATCAAACTAATTGTGAGAGGATAAATACCACCAATCCCAAGATATTTTTTCCCTCATGTTTTGTGGAATGAAAGATCTGATGGATAATCTAATCCAGGCTGCATAATTCAAATCATATGTGTGATACGTGGCACTCCGGACAAACAAACAGGGCCTTATCATAAATAAATAAAACACGAGCAGAGTTTCTATTAGTCTATTCGAATTGGAAAGGTTTAACACTTACAGCTGGGAAAAAAGAGTTTCCCAATACAAGCAATTTAGCCCCAAAGTGATGAGCAAGTGCCATTGCCAACTTCTTTTGATAAATCCTAGAACCTGTAAAATGGATTCGAAGAGGTTCACAAGCTGTAGTGGTGAAAATTCAATTGGAAATGATCCTGGAAGTATTGGACCACATATTGTCTTGCGCACCTGTGGGACCCGAGAAAAGAATTCTTAATCTTCCAGCATCAAGAAGTTCAGAGTTACATGTCGCGTGCTCTTTGTGCTTCATGTGCAGAAAGAAGGAGGCAACCAGCGCATGTTTTGTTCTGTCACTGCAAGAAATGGACAATTGATACACCTATTATGAGCATGAAATGAAAGACTACAAACCAAAAGAAAATAAGGAAACCTCTCTAAGAGAAAGCAACACAGTGAAAAAAAGGTAGATGAGATTCAATTAAAACTGCAAAGTATCCATTTCCACTAATGACTAAACCAAAGATCTGGTGAAAAAGAGAGCAGGTATATATTCAGAGAACTATTAAAGTTCAACACTAGTGTTAATACCATGGGGTTGTGGTATTAATTATACCCTCACTGTTCCAATAGGATTACTTATCATATGGTCCGCTCAATATTAGTTTCGGAAAAACAAACAGGGCCAAATAGTAGGATAGAAGCAACACAGTCATAAAGATACCTCAATTACTAGTAGCGAAGAAGTAGATATAAATGTAGCCATTTACAATAGCTCAGGACAGAAAAAAACATCCACGGATTAATTAAGTTATTTTTCTCAGCATTTACTTATCACTGTTTGCTTAATGTAACATCCCTCACTCGCTGATTCTATTAGTGTTCCATGTCGAAGAACATCTCATGACATCCTTATAGTACTACATTGTTTCCCTTGTATGATGACAATATCATCAGGCATCAGCACTTGTGCACTCATTGGATTGCACTTGTATGCTGTGCACATGCAGTTTAACTATGTAAAGATGTATGGCCGTCTTTGTAAAGATATAAAAGTAACATGAACATTTATCAACTCAAGTGTTATGTGTAGACCATGAAACCTGCTACTGCATGAGTCAACATTAATTGTTCTCATATTAGATATTTAATCGAAAACAACTGCAGAATAGGATAAAGATATCCTATTCTCATCAATGAGGGTGCAAATTCTACCCACCCCCACAGCGACATTATCAATGACGGGAAATATCTATTGGAACGTACTAAGTGCAAACTCTCACACACATATCTCAGCGCTAATGAATGTGCTGACTTTCTCGCTAGGTTTGGAGCAGAACAAATGGAGGAGCTGGTGGTCTCGAGAACGCCCCCTGTGGATATCCGGGAATACATGATTAGGGACAGTCAGAATCTCCGGCAGATTCTTGACTAACCTTCTCCTAGCTTAGTCATCTGCTATGTTTATTATGGTTTTTAGGATTTCCTTTGATCGTTCCAGTTGTTCTTGTACTGACTTCCCTGCACTTCTGATGCAGTCTTTGACTCTCCTTTAATTTCGTAATGAATTTCCGACGTACCAAAAAAAAAAATAAAGATATTCATACTGATCTAACATCTTCAGTGAATGTTGGAGTATAAAGTACATATATTTATGCGTGTGTGTATATGTGTGTAAATATATATATGAAAATAAAGTAAGGCGCATTGCTGTGTGGAAGGTCTCTACCATAAATAATAAGGGAAATCCCCTAACGTGATCAATATTCCTCTGCCATCAAGAATCCCTGATAGGATATCTTCTACGGGTGCTGCAGCTCTGGGGGAGATGGTAGATGTGGATGCCTTGCTGTTTGCACCTTCCACAACCTGCTGAAGGCTAGTTTCTTCTATGGGTGCTGCAGCTCTGGGGGAGATGGTGGATGTGGATGCCTTGCTGTTTGCACCTTCCACAACCTGCTGAAGGATAGTTTGAACCAACGTCAAAACACAAATAATTTTAACCAATTTAGGGCTTCACTTTTAGTATACTGAACTGACAGCATTATATTGAGGAATATACCCAATTTTGGTATAACCCTTTGTTTCCTTATAGCAGTTACATAATCAGGATGAACTAACAAGAAGTGCACAAACAGAAATACCTATATAACTGATACACCAGGGTAACTAGCTTATGGCTTCGGGTTAAAATGTCATATACTAGACAAATTTGAAGGGGTAGCACAATTTTCAGCCTTGTATAATAAATTTCATATGTCGTTGCATTTTTAGGATCCAATAAGAGGTCAGACTGCAAAGAGCTTCCATCAGCAACTAACTATATTTCTTTGCCACCCTAGTTAAAATCTTGGCTCCATACCTGCCCGCGCCCACTCCAAAGCAGCCAAGTCAGAAAACAAGAACATCCTCATATGCACCTAACATGTAGCTAAAAAATATCTCTTCTACACTTCTAGTGTTTTAGAAAAACGGAGAAGGGGAAAAAAAATCCAAGTACAGGATTATGCAATTAACTAGTCGTCTGTACTTAGCAAGAAAACTCATTAATTATCTTCCAAGTGAGAAATACCGAAGGAAGGATGGAACAAGGTGTCACTATGCCAAACATTGATTCATCTCCTGTCATAGGTAAATCACTTTGAATAGAAGGTGACCAAATCATCTCCTTGGAAAGATCAATATATGATGTATCGAATGCACATGACATGCTTGAAAAAGCATGTCCCTGTCCTGCTTGAGAATACATAGGATCAACTGGTATGGGAGCAATATTGTCTTCGGTAACCAAAGCTTTTGATATCTCTTTCGTACTCCATTTCTGTATGGAATTTACCACCAGTAAGTTTTTTATAAAGTTTCTAAAAATTCAGGTAGGGAAAAATGAAGAGGCTAAGAGTAAATATCCTACAAACTTCAAGAGCTTCAGAATAAATATTACGGTTTTGGAACAATACTATATTAACAATAAAGAAAATCCTAAACATATTGCATAGACAGGCAGCTCGCACTGGATCGATTCCACATAGGGTTGCACCTATTATGGGACCTAAGGGTTTCCCTGAATCTATGTCCAAAAGGTATGCAAGTAGATTTTCTCAAAAAACAACTCTTTAGTGAAAGGAGGCAAAAAGAAAATGCAATGCAAGTGGGAAGCAGCATCACATGAAAGTGGCTCTTGGGCTTTTAAGGGTAGAATAGATATGTAAGTGCATTCCTCAACTTTAAGTTCTTGGCTTTTTTTATATATATTTTTTTCCATGATACATTTAGCTGCATCTATGTTCTCCAGGAAGATGATACACAGGTCCAACAACAAAGAAAATAATTTTCGCAACATGCCAATGTGGCATTGCATGATGTGGGCTTGATTGGCTACTATTTTCAAGTACCAGATATTGCTGCGCGTCAGTAGACTTTCCCCTTACTCTTTGAGGAAAGATAGAATGAACCAACAAAAAAAAGGATACACTTTCACATTTGCCATGTCAAAACCTTTGGTATTCCTCACTTTCAATGAACTTTAATGAAGAACAATCCATTACCGGAGCCATTGGCGCCCCATTAGTCAACCTCTGATGTTGAAGCAGTGATTGTCGTAGAAGTTGTTTCTCATGAACATATTTTGCTGGAGACATGGGATTCACCTCTGAACCTATAGCAGCAAATTCAAAGGAAATTAAGATGAAACAAAATGAAAAATCATGTGGATTCTAGGAGACCCTACAACCTGTACTTTTACAACTAAGAAAATAATTCGTAAAATTTTTGTGCATAACCATTTGCTATGTTACACGGACTCTCGTAATGGTATGAAGTACCCTTGTCAGACACTCGATACTCGGATAAGGGTGTGAGATATATGTCCGATAAGTTTAGTAAGACACTTCTATAGAAAACCTAATTGTAATTCGAGTTTATCATGAAAGTATGCATAAACCTCTCTTATTCTGCATGAAATGCACTATAGAACCTTAAACCACCATTTTACGTAAGAAAATACATAAAAGTAGAAATAAATTCGAATATTTTGTCGTGTCCCCGTGTCCTTGAAATGAGAAATAGGTGAATTCGACACCTAGATACATACCTGTCGGAAATAATCTTTAGAATTTCTGTAAACTTATATAATTGGAGATAACGACACAACAAACAAATAATATGATGATACTACAAATATAAAATAAGAGAGATTAGAAACACTTATATTGATCGAGGCACGCATAAAGCGCTCTCCTAAGAGAAGATATGTCCCCGCTTGCACCGAGTTGTGTGACATTCCACTCCCAAGATACAACGATCATCCACGGAAGCTTTGTGTGCAGCTAAAGCTTTCCACACGAATCGAGAACCGCCCGTATGCTCAAAACAATATAATCTATAGCTCAACAAATCTCGATATATATGAATTGCATATAACTCATAGGTTTGATAAGATATTTTCCAAGAATCGTCTATTTCATCTTGTAGACTAGCCACCTTATATAGAATAACAAATCTCATATGCAATTAACCATTGCATATAATATGCTCTTAATACACAATATAATATTTGGGAGTTACTAATATTAATACCAATAACCACCAATTTATTTAGCAAATATAATTAGACACAATAAATTATTTTAATTAGATTTTTAAAAGCTTTTTCTATCAATCCCCCACAAGATTTAAAAAATCTTCCAAAATATAAAAGCAATATTTTTATAATACATGAGCATTTTTAAATTTTAGGTACATTTTTGAACCTACACTTTGAAAGTAAGTTCCATTTGAAGGCGCCACATTTGAACAAATTTTTGAGCCAAAAAAAACAAACGGGCAAATTTTGATTCTAGTCGTCTGGATGAACATTCTTGTGTCTTGAGTGTCTTTAGGGCCAGCCTAATCTCCCACAAAGGACCCCACTTCACTTAGAGACCTTCATTTGTGACCATCCCTTTTCCACTCATTTGGACTCATTTAGAGTTAAACTCTTCCTCAAGCGTCAAAAAAAGATCACTATCACCATAGGAATGGGACTAGGGATTCCCTCATAAAAATGTCGTGATCTTTCTAGTCAACCTACGAGCTACCCATTGAACCTTCTTCATGGGATCTCCAATCACAAAGGTTGGGTGTCCACCGTGATGACTAATTTATAGGCTTCAAATAAACCCCTCGATGTTTTATCCGATTAGCCTCAAGACTAACCTTTATGCAAATAGCATATTACACTTCCTTTCTAGCATGCCATTTTTCCGAGGGACTCATCAAAAATTTGATGTTGACCCCACCAAGTCCTTTTGTTTAAAAAAACACATAAATTTTTGATCCATAAAATGATCCAATTATTTCACCGAAAGCAACATCGATTCGAGGTAAATAAAACAATCAATCCAATTCTCTCACCGAAAGCCATATTGATTCGAGGCAATATATATGCTTTGGATCTAGTACATGTACTTTGATCAATATAAATCGAGGCAACATCGAACCCACATGTTCCAAAATTAATCGAGGCAACACATTTTTTTTTATTTTATATAGGACTCATAAAATGAGTTTTGTCCTTTCTTTTGAATCGAAGCAACATATGTTTTAGACCCATCAAATAAACTTGGTCTACAAGGATTTTGACAATTTCAAGCTTCAACCCTCTACTAGGAATCACTAATTTTAGTGACCAATAGCCTTCTACTAGAGCTACATACAAAACAAAATAATCTACTAGGAACCACCGTTTTGTTTTTCGTTCCCACTTTCATTTGTCTTATAAAATGTTTTCTTGCCTCATGTTGGCCAGTGATCTTGACCCCCACGTGGAACCATTTTTTTTTCATTTCATAAATAGAAATGCACGCTTTCAGAGTTCTTATACATCTTTTCCTTCACATGACTAGTAGTCTAAGCATCTACTAACCGTCATGTGTTCTCCTCGTGTGGTTAGTCATACCACTTCATTTGTTTCCTTCTCGAGATTCTTTTCTCCTTTTCTATCACAAGGCCAGGTAGTCTTTTCACTACTAGGAGTCTTGTCAAATAACTCGTATATGCCATTAAAAATTATCGAAGCCTAATTTAGTTCCTTTCAACCCCACATTTCAAAAATTTCTTTAAACCTTTGTCAAAAATAAGTTTAAAGACCAAATACAATTGATTGCCTTAGTGGATGTTGGTAATGCTTACAAGCGTGAGATCATGAGGTCGAATCCCCATGGTACAATTTTTAAAATGAAGGTTTTTTTTTTTTTTATTTTTTTAACACATGGATGAAGTTTGTAACTTCTCAATTCAATGTAATTAGTATATAGAGAAAATATTAACAATTACTTTGTAACCTCCTTATAAATACAAATTAAAAAAAAAGAACTCATAAATGTTCATGAAACACCTTCAATGCTCCAAGTGTTAAACCAACATTTCAAGAATCTATTTTCCTCATGATCAGCTTGAAAACAGCTTTCCTTTTCCTTTTCCTTTTTCTTTTTAGAAACCAACTATGAAATTTAAAAACGTTTTCTCTTCCACCGACTTTGAAGAGAAATTAGATTCCTTGAAAGGAATATTGAACTTAACCTCTTTTTCCCACATGTATCAATTTGAGATAACAACCTTTCTTTTCCAAGGAGTAACAAGAAATTTTATTTAGAACATAATGTGCTTAACAAAAATGTATTTGATCATCAAACAACTAAATCCAATTTTTTTTTCACCACACATCTCTCTCACCCCAAACCAGTTATACACAATTTTCCCATCGAGTTTGGTCAATATCAAGTTTTTTTCTTCCATTCACAAACTAATGGACATTTCTCACATGTTGTACATGACAATTAACGATATAATGTCCATATGCCAATAGCTAAAAGTTGTGAAATATAACAACATAATATTTAAGAGTCCAACAAAGAAATAAATAAATGAATGCATTCTCGGTCATTTTAATTATTATATGTAACTTCCGCCGATTAAAAGACATAATGAATTCACTAATCCGATTCATATTGAACTTTAGTGTAAATCCGTTACCTAGACAAAAGAATCAACATAATTCATCCTAAGAAATAAAGACTTTTAAATGAATAGTTACAAATTTCTAAATACCAAGAATGAATAAAACAAAGTAGGAATACTACCAACCTAGGTTATGTTTGTAATAAATCAGGGCTTCTCTGTACCAACAATGTTTTTTTTTCCTTTTTCCGAATATCCAAAACTTCTCTTTTCGACGAAAAAGTGGAAAATCATTTCTTGCTTTAGCCCAATATTTAATGTTCATAGTAGTAAAAATTAAGTATGTGTTAGCCCAAGTCACGTTAACACAACACCCAAAAGGTCTCCAATTTTTTTGTAAAATTCTAACATATCTTCTCTTAGGTTGTCAAATAATCTTTAGAATTTCCGTAAACTTATAATTGGAGATAACGACACAACAAACAAATAATATGACGATACTACAAATATAAAATAAGAGAGATTAGAAACACTTATATTGATCGAGGCACGCATAAAGCGCTCTCCTAAGAGAAGATATGTCCCCGCTTGCACCGAGTTGTGTGACATTCCACTCCCAAGATACAACGATCATCCACGGAAGCTTTGTGTGACATTAAAGCTTTCCACACAAATCGAGAACCGCCCGTATGCTCAAAACAATATAATCTATAGCTCAACAAATCTCGATATATATGAATTGCATATAACTCATAGGTTTGATAAGATATTTTCGTCAAGAATCGTCTATTTCATCTTGTGGACTAGCCACCTTATATAGAATAACAAATCTCATATGCAATTAACCATTGCATATAATATGCTCTTAATACACAATATAATATTTGGGAGTTACTAATATTAATACCAATAACCACCAATTTATTTAGCAAATATAATTAGACACAATAAATTATTTTAATTAGATTTTTAAAAGCTTTTTCTATCAATACCCGCACCTGACACCTGTACCCAAGTCCAAGTAACATAGCCCATTTGTAACTAGCCAGAATAATTCGCAACTAACATCATAAAAAGTCATAACAAATGAGCCAAAAAGTACGTACCACATTAAACCCTAAAGTGCACGAGATGAACTGTTCAATGTATTGATGTTGGCCCAAAATGAGCCACACAATTACATGAAATTGGAGAGGACTGGACATAAGCTAGTTCCAATAAATGCTTATCACAATAATTTTGAGAAGTTCGAAATTAATCATAAATATGCATATCCATGGGCAGAGCTGTAGTGGGGTAGGAGGGGTCCCCGACCCCACCACCCATTTTATAAACAGAATGAATGTGAGTTAGGAATAAGTTTAATTTTTTGGTACATTTGTACATTACGAGTCTGTTTTGGTTACCAATGAAAAGATAAATGCAGATTGATGTATTTGGCTAAAGTTATCAAAAACTACAATGTATGATATACTAACGGACCCAAAAAAAAAAAATTTCGGGATGAACATTTATAAGTTCGTTTGCCCCCCTCGGATTGAACTCATGGCATCTCTTTTCCACTCATTTATAGCAACTAAAAAATTGCGTACCGTAAATAAAAATTCCACATTCATATGGTACCAGAGCTACTTTAGAACCTATAATAAGGCCCTGTTCCACAAAGTAGATTCTTGGGATTTTTTACTGTCGTAAAAGCCTAAAAGGCAAAACGAGATTTTTGACTTTTTACGAAAAGTCTAAAAAAACCTAAAAGACAAAACGCCAAGCTTAGTAGACCGGGGCCTCAATTAATTTATGGAAAAACAAACACATACCCAGTAGAACTTGCGACAGTGCACTGCTCCCATTCGGTGGATTACTAATGGGTATCGGAATTTGTCGGCCATTGTCAACGGTTTGATCAACTTTTTCAACCTTTTGGGGGAAAAAATTAATTAGAAACAGAATCAGACAGAAGAAAACAAATTCAACTGCATAAATTGATAACAAAACAAACGAAATTTGGGATTTTTAGGTGTTTTAGTCCTCAATGTTCAAAATTTGTACCAATCAAGTCCCTGTTAACATTTTCCGTCAAAACAAGAGACAACAACATAATCTCTCTCTCTCTCTCTCTCTCTCTCTCTCTCTCTCTCTCTCTCTCAACTGGAAACCTCTCTCCCCTCCTCGCTTGTTTCTTTTTTACTTTTGGGTAAGGTTACTAACACAAGAATGTGTAAAATAATTTTTGCAACATGTCAAGGCGGCACTTCATGATTGGCTAACTATTTTGAAGTAACAAATATAGCTGTGTCAGGAGACTTTCCGCTTACTCTTTGAGGAAAGATAGAATGAACCAACGAAAAAAAGGATACACATTCACATTCGCTTCGTCAAAAGACTCAAAACCTATGGTATTCGCTTTCAATGAATTTTAATAAAGAAAAACCTTTACCGGATCCATTGGCGCACCATTAGTCAACCTCAGTTGTTGTTGTTGCTGCAGTAATCGTTGTAGTTGTTTCTGATGAACATAATTTACCGGAGACATGAGGTTCGCCCCTGAACCTATACCAGCAAATTCAAGGGATATTAAAATGGAACAAAAAAAGAAAAATCATGTGGATTCTAGGAGAAGCCTAGGTACACCTGAGGCCTAACAACCTATACTTATATAATAAGAAAATAATTCGTAAAATTTTTGTGCCTAACCAATCGTAACTGGCTAGTGGCTAAAAGAATTCGCAACTAACATCATAAAAAGTCGTAACAAATTAGCCAAAAAGTATGTACAACATTGAACCCTAAAAAGGCATCCAGCTCCCATCCAATCACTCAGCCACATGTCATATCCCGTTTTAAACATTCCTTGTCGCAGCCTAGGCCCTTAAGAATGATCCAGACCTTTCATATAATAGGCCTCGCAAGGACGAACGTCCATGTCAAAAATCAACATGATCGGGCATCAATTACTTTACGATCAAATCACACTAATGCAAGAAAAAATTGGCAGTTGTAATTAGTTCATAGAGCAATCAATGTTCGTCCAAGATGATTTTTTGTCATATGAATCTATTAATCATGTAAAATGTATTAGATGAATTGTCCGATTTATTGACATTGGCCCGAAATGAGCCACACAATTATTAAAAAAAAACATGTATAAGTTCGTTTGCCCCCCTCGGATCGAACTTGTAGCATCTCTTTTCCACTCATTTATCGCAATTAAAAAATTGCGTACCGTAAATAAAAATTTAAAAGGTAATCGACATTGACATGGTAGCAGAGCTACTTTAGAATCTATGTATTAAGACCCTGTTCCATAAAGTAGATTTTTGAGATTTTTTACTGTCGTAAAAGCCTAAAAGACAAAACGAGATTTTTGGCTTTTTACGATAGGTCTAAAAAAGCTTAAAAGAAGAAACTTCAAGCTTAGTAGACCGGGGCCTCAATTAATTTACGGAAAAACAAATACATACCCGTCAGAACTTGCGACGGTGCATTGCTCCCCTTCGGTGGATTACTCATAGGTATCGGAATTTGTCGGCCATTGTCCACGGTTTGATCAACTTTCTCAACCTTTTGGGGGAATTTTTTTATCAGAAACAGAATCAGACAGAAGCAAACAAATTCAAGTGCATAAATTGATAAGAAAACAAACTAAAGTTTGGAATTTTTAGGTGTTTGGAATTCAATGCCGGGAAAACCTTTCGCCTTTTCCGTCAAGAAAGGGCAACAACATAAGGTTGTTCTTGCTTGGGTTGGTCTCAACTGGAATCCATCGCTGGTTTTATCACAGAGAGAGAGAGAGAGAAGAGAGAGAAGGGCAGAGAAGTGGATATAAGAGAGAGAGAAGAGAGAGAGGAGAATTGAGGCAAAAAAACATACGTACGCACCAATTTATAGTGGTTGGGAGAAGATTTGAGAAGGGACGTCAAGTGGGCCCTTACCTATACGTTTCGTTACTCTTTGGTTTATAAAATTTCTTGATTAAATATCTACTTACCCCTTAAACTATCAATTTTTTTTTACGAAAGACTACCAAAACTTTCTTCCCCTTCAACTATCATTTTTTCGTTTAATAAAGACAAATCACATTTTCCATCCAAAATTAGTCAAACCGTTAACTTGTTTTTTTTGTTTTAACTAATGAAAAAGAGAGTTTTTATAACATTTCATACACTTAAAGAATAAGGGTTTTAATTTATTGATCAAAGTAAATTTATGGGAAACCAAATATTTCAAAAAAAGATTCAATCAAACTTCTAGGTCAACTCCATTTTTATAAGTGAGGCCTAATATTCTTACTTCTTAGTTGGGTTCACTAATACCGATACGTTTCGTGCCTAATTCAAGCGGCACTCTTGGGTTGCCTAATCAGAATGAACCAACAAAAAAGAGGTCTTGTTTTCTCTACATGAGAGTTTAGACGTCCTTTGTGGCTTCTATCTTCTCTCCAAGGGGATGGATGCCCGGTTTGTTTTGTTTAGTTTCTGATCATCATTTATATAATTGATTTCTTTCGGTGACAAAAAAAAAAAAAAATCCATTGTGGGATCTTTGATGGACAAACTTATAACCTTCTAATTGGTTTAGCAAAGCAAACTTATGCCGAAAAGCAAACCTATAACCTTCTAATTGGATTAGCAACTTGGGACCTTTTTGCTTTTAAATCAAGATGATTTTTGTTCATATGTTTTAACTCCATGTAATCTGAATGTTTTCATCAATAAAGCTAGGGTTTTCCGATGTCATGGATCTTGAGGGCTCCCACCGGAAGAAAACCGATTGTAAGTATTAACAAACATTTTTATTTCAAAAAACCCACTTTTCGGGATTGATGAGTTTGGAATTGAGTTATTTTATACCAATTGACCTACTTTATATATAATAATCTTATCAATTTAATAATGGTGATAATGGTGATTTTCATATAATTGAGAGGTCGCCTATGCATGTGCAATCGACATGTGAGAAAACCTAACATAAAAGCCTAGATTTATTTTTTTAATCGTCATAGGCATCAATAATATAATAATATATATTTTTGGCAAACAAACAAATCGTAAATATCACAAAAATAATGCGATGCAACCGATAAAAAAAAAGCCATTAGCTTTTGTGCCAATTTTTTTGTCAAAACCAACTACATCCCGTCAGTTTTTAAGTGGGAAAAACCACCTCCCAGTACCTGGGGTAAAATTAATTGTGTATTAGTTGCACCATAAAAGGAATTAATTCACTACAATTGGTTCCACTTTG
This sequence comes from Vaccinium myrtillus, assembly GCA_016920895.1. NCBI lineage: Eukaryota > Viridiplantae > Streptophyta > Magnoliopsida > Ericales > Ericaceae > Vaccinium > Vaccinium myrtillus. The sequence goes on along the minus strand of CM029277.1, from coordinate 5,423,965 downwards.
AAGAAAGTTCCCACGTTAAAGGAAAATTTTCACTTTGTATGGAAGTAATAGAAAAGAAAAAAAAAATTGTCCTAAGTAAAGAAGAAAATGATAGTTGAAGGGAGAAGAGAGTTCAATTGATAGTTGAAGGGGGAAGTAAAAAAAAATGTAATAGTTTAAGGGACAAGTGGATATTTATGCCAAAAGACAAATATAGCCATGTGACTAACTTTTCCATCCATCTATTAGATGGAAAATGTGATTTGTCCTTATTAAACGAAAAAATGATAGTTGAAGGGGGAAGAAAGTTCAATTGGTAGTTGAAGGGGGAAGTAAAAAAAAATTTGATAGTTTAAGGGGCAAGTAGATATTTAACCCAAATTTCTTTGTACGTACTTGGAATTTTTTTTTTACATGTACATTAAAATTTTTAAAATTGTCAAACGTGTAGCTGAGCGTGGGTTCACTGGGATAATTGACAAAATTTGTAGGGGCACCACAAATATTGACAGTTAAATTAGGATATGGGTAAATTTCAGCCATTAGAGGAAAATATCACAAGGAGGATGATCTTGCTATTTTCCCACGCAATTGTTCTTACTAGGAACACATGCTTTACTTACAATAAACACAAGAAAATTTATGACCTATACGTGTGGTAAGTGGTCTGCTATTTTTGTAATTTGTAGACCCAAGTTTCATGGCAAGTAAATTGCCCTAATTACTTTGGGTCACCATATTGGGAGCTTGAGGGACCTTATTGAGCGTTGTTGTTCAACAAAGTTCTCGTTTCAAAAGTGTTTTGAACGCCCGGATCCTCCTCGGACGAAACACAACGCTAATATGTAGAGCCACCCCGTCCTCATAGGGAGATGAAAATTTTGGATGCAAAATATTCACCACTCGAACTCGATACGAAGTTAGCAGCTTAGGGTTTAATTATTTATGACACGAAATACGTACATGAAACGATCCAAGAATAAGTTTAGCTTAACCTTTGGTATTCGCTTTCAATGAATTTTCAAAAAGAAAAATCCATTACCAGAGCCATTGGCGCACCAATAGTCAACATCTGTTGTTGTCGCTGTTGCTGTAGTAATCGTTGTAGATGTTGTTTCTGATGAACATAATTTACCGGAGACATGGGCTTCGCCCCTGAACCTATAGCAGCAAATTCAAGGGATATTAACATGGAACAAAAAAGAAAAATCATGTGGATTCTAGGAGAAGCCTAGGTACACCTGAGAAAATAATTCATAAAATTTTTGTGCATAACCAGTCATAACTGGCCAGTGGTCAAAATAACTCACAACTAACATCATAAAAAGTCGTAACAAATGAGCCAAAAAGTATGTACAACATTGAACCCTAAAATACGAAAAATATGTAGGTGTGTATTTTGGTTATGAATGAAAAGATAAATAAATTCACATACTTATTGATATTAATGTATTGGGCTAAAGTTATCAAAATATACAGTGTATGATATATACTGAAGGATAAAATATATATGTGTGTGTGTGTATCAATATTCATATGTTCGTTCAGTCCCCTTGGATCAAATTTGTGGCTCCGCCACTATGCATAACATTACTTTCCACTCATTTATAGCAACTAAAAATTGCGTACCATAAATAAAAATTTAACGAGTAATCGACATTGATATGGTACCAGAGCAACTTTAGAATCCATATTAAGGCCATTGACGTTTTTTACTTTTAAAAGTAGATTCATTGAGATTATTTGACGTTTTTGACTAGTCATTCTTTGGACATACATCAACTAAAAAAAGTCTAAAAGACTAAAAAGGCCTAAAAGATGCATTCTCCTCCTAAATTAATTTAACTGGAAAAACAGACACATACTTTAGAATCTATACTAAGGCCCCGTTCCATAAAATAGATTATTTGACATTTTTTACTTTTCCCGGCTAGTCATTCTTTGGACATACATCAACTAAAAAAGTCTAAAAGACTAAAAAGGCCTAAAAGATGCCAAGCCTAGTGAACCGGGGCCTAAATTAATTTATGGAAAAACAGACACATACCTGGCAGAACTTGCGACAGTGCATTGCTCATGTTCGGTGGATTACTAATGGTTATCAGAGTTTGTTGGCCATTGTCCACCGTTTGATCAACTTTCTCAACCTTCTGAGGGGAAAAATTTATTAGAAACAGAATCAGACAGAAGAAAACAAATTTAACTGCATAAATTGATGACAAAACAAACTAAAGTTGGGAATTTTAGGTGTTTTGGCCTAGTTTCTCAAAAGATTTTATCAAAAATTGATAAAATCAAGGGTTGATTTTATCAAATCTTGAATAGTCCCCAATGTATTAATTGGAGAAATTTAGTCCCCAGCGTTCAAAATTTGTGCCAATCAAGTCCCCAACCCTAACTCTGTTAACATTTTCTGTCAAAACGAGGGGCAATAACGTAATTTCGCATTCATTCCCCCCCATCCTTTTTTGTTGTTTCTCTTTACTTTTGGGTAAGGTTACTAACACAAGAATGTTTCAAATAATTTTCGCAACATGGCAATATGGCACTGCATGATTGGCTAACTATTTTGAAGTGTCAGATATATATAGCTGTGTTGTGTCAGTAGACTTTCCCCTTACTCTTTGAGGAAAGATAGAATGAACCAACAAAAAAAGGGATACACATTCACATTTGCTATGTCAAAACCTTTGGTATTCGCTTTCAATGAATTTAAAGAAAGAAAAATCTGTTACCGGAACCATTGGGACACCATTCGTCAACCTCTGTTGTTGTTGTTGTTGTTGCAGTAATCGTTGTAGAAGTTGTTTCTGATGAACATAATTTACCGGAGACATGGGCTTCGCCCCTGATATAACGGCAAATTCAAGGGGTATTAAGATGGAACTAAAAAGAAAAATCATGTGGATTCTAGGAGAAGCCTAGATACACCTGAGACCTAACAACCTATACTTATATAACTAAGAAAATAATTCGTAAAAGTATGCACAACATTGAACCCTAAAAGGGCATCCAACTCCATCCAATCACTTAGCCACTGTCACGTCCAGTTTTAAGCATTCCTTGTCCCACCCTGGGCCCTCAAGAATGATCCGGACCTTTTATATCATAAACCTCACAAGGCCAAATGTCCATGTCAAAAATCAACGTGATCGGCATCGATTACTGTACGATCGAACCACACTTATGCAAGGAAAAAAAAAAAAAAAAAAACAAAAGGACAACTATCATTAGTTTGTAGAACAATCGATGTCCGTCCAAGCTGATTATTTGACATATGGATATATTAACTTGTAAAGTGCATGAGATGAACTGTCCAATTTATTGATGTTGGCCCAAAATGAGCCACACAATTACATGAAATTGGAGAGGACTGGACATAAGCTGGTTCCTATAAATGCATATCACAATACTTTTGAGAAGTTCGAAATTAATCATATATATGCATAACCATGGGCGGAGCTGTAGTGGGGTAGGAGGGGTCCCCAACCCCACCCATTTTATAAACTAATAAATGCGATTTAGGAATAAGTTTAATTTTTTGGTATGTTTGAATATTTCTATCGTTTAATCTATTGTTCAATCTAAGTTAAATGTTTTGAAATTTTTACATCCTCCTCACGAATAATATGTACGTGCGTATTTTGGTTACCAATGAAAAGATAAATAAATTCACATACGAATTGATATTAATGTATTGGACTAAAGTTATCAAAATATACAATGTATGATAGTGAAGGACAAAAAAAATAATTATGGGTCAAAATTCATATGTTTGTTCGGCCTCCCTTGGATCAAATTCGTGCCTCTGCCACTATGCATAACATCACTTTTCCATTCATTTGTAGCAACTAAAAAATTGCGTACCATAAACAAAAAATTTAAAAGGTAATCAACATTGATATGGTACCAGAGCTACTTTAGAATCTATATTAATTAAGACCCTGTTCAACGAAGTAGATTCTTGAGATTTTTGACTGTCGTAAAAGCCTAAAAGACAAAACAAGATTTTTTACTTTTTACGACAGGTCTAAAAAAGCCTAACGCTTTGTTTGGGTATCCTGGAAAAGAAAAGAAAAGAAAAGAAAAGAAAGAAAAATAAAAGGAAAGTTAAAAGAGGAATTTTTTTAGTTAAAATGGTTTAGTGTTTAGTTATTTTCCTCTCCTTTTTCTCTTGGCACAAACAAAGGGGGAGGATAAAAAAATTTCCACTCCTTTTCTTTCTTTTTCCAGGGTACAGAATAGAGCCTAAAAGACAACGCCAAGCTTAGCAGACCGAGGCCTCAATTAATTTATGGAAAAACAAACACATACCCAGCAGAACTTGCGACGGTGCGTTGCTTCCGTTCGGTGGATTACTAATGGGTATCGGAATTTGTCGGCCATTGTTCACGGTTTGATCAACTTTCTCAACCTTTTGGGGAAAAAAATTTATTAGAAACAGAATCAGACAGAAGCAAACAAATATTCAACAACATAAATTGATAACAAAACGAACTAAAGTTGGAATTTTTAGTGTTTGGAATTCAATGCGGGGAAAACCTTTTGCCTTTTGGGGGAGAAAGGGCCGCTGGGAAGGTTGCTCTTGCTTGGGTTGGTTTTGTCGGAATCCATCGAGAGAGAGAGAGAGAGAGAGAGAGCGAGCAGGAGCAGGCAGCAGATATAGAGAGACACAGGAGAATCGGAGGCAAAAAATGATACGTACACAACATGTATTTATAGTGGTGGGAGTGAGAGAGAGAGTGAGAAAAGGCAAGTCTAAGTGGGGTCCTTTACCAGATCAAAAAAAAAAAAAGTGGGGTCCTTTACATTTTCGTTACGCTTCAACGGTTTTGGTTTTCACGAATTCTTTTTCACTTTTTGTACTTGGAAATTTTCTCTTACGTGTACATTAAAATTTTAGTAAAATTGTCAGACGTGTTGCACCACATGACTGTGTGGGTTCACAGGGAGAATTGAGGGCCCTGCTCAGCGTTTTGCTTGATAGAACCTGTTGAGTACATCTTGACCGTTTAAATGTGTTTTAGACGGTTTAGATTTGAGAGTTATTTAAAATACATTTGAACGGTCAATGCGTGCTCGGCGGAGCTCTGCCGAGCACGGCGCTTAGCTGAGCCACCGCGTCCTCACAAGGAGATGAAAATTTTGGATGCAAAATATTCACGACTCGAACTCAATATACAGTTAGCAGGTTAGGGATTAATTATTTATGACGCAAAATACGTAAATAACACGACACAATCCGAGAATAAGTTTGATTATTTGACACGACACAAACCCGACACGTTGCTGAGCCCTATATACAATACATACACGTAGTGTGTTTTACTAACACAAGAATGTGTAAAATAATTTTCGCAACATGCCAATGTGGCACTGCATGATTGGCCAACTATTTTGAAATGCCAAATATAGTTGTGTCAGTAGACTCTCCCCTTACTCTTTGAGGAAAGATAGAACAAACCAACAAAAAAAGGCGGATTAAAAAAAACCAACAAAAAAAGGGATACACATTCACATTTGCTATGTCAAAACCTTTGGTATTCGCTTTCAATGAATTTTAATAAAGAAAAATTCATTACCGGAGCCATTGGCGCACCATTAGTCAACATTTGTTGCTGCTGAGATAATCGTCCTACAAGTTGTTTCTCATGAAAATAATTTACCGGAGACATGGGCTTCGCCCCTGAACCTATATCAACAAATTCAAGGGATATTAAAAAGAAAAATCATGTGATTCTAGGAGAAGCCTAGGTATATAACAAAGAAAATAATTCGTAAAATTTTTGTGCATAACTAGTCGTAACTGGCCAGTGGCCAGACTAAATTCACAACTAACATCAACAAACACATACCTAGCAGAACTTGCCACGGTGCATTGCTCCGGTTCGGTGGATTACTAATGGGCATTGGAGTTTGTTGGCCATTGTCCACGGTTTGATCAACTTTCTCAACCTTTTGGGAGAATTTGTTTTTATTAGAAACAGAATCAGACAGATGAAAACAAATGCAATTGCATAAATTGAATGAACCAACGAAAAAGGGATACACATTCACATTCTCTATGCAAAACCTTGTATTCGTTTTTAATGTATTTTAACAAAGAAAAATCCATTACCAGAGCCACTGGCGCACCATTAGTCAACATATGTTGCTGCTGCAATCGCCGTTGAAGTTGTTTCTCATGAACATAATTTACCAGAGGCATGGAATTCGCCCCTGAACCTATAGCAGCAAATTCAAGGGATACTAAGATGGACCAAAAAAGAAAAATCATGTGGATTCTAATGCAAGAAAAAAATTGACAGCTGACACTAGTTCGTAGAGCAATCGATGGGCATCCAAGATGATTTTTTGTCATTTGGATCTATTAATCTCGTAAAGTGTATTATAAATTGTCCAATTTATTGACATTGGCCTAAAATGAGCCACACAATTATTGGGAACAGGGAATCCCCTAGTGCAATGCCGCTTTACAGGGTTGTAGTGCGGCATCTGAGCTGTTGATCGCGTAATCAACGGCTCAGATTTTATCTCGGCACTTGCATGATCTGAGTCGTTCATTACCAAGATCAATGGCTTGTGTGCCGCACTACAAAATCCCCGGATCTCAATGATTGAAAGTGGACAAGACTGGATGTAAGCTGGCTCTAATAAATGCGTACCACATTATTTTTGAAGAGTTTGTAACTAATAACAAAAATGCACAACCATGTTCGGAGCTATAATAAATGCACGTCAGGAGAAAGTTTAATTTTTTGGTATATTTCTATCTTTTAATCTATTGTTTTAATCCAATTTAAATATTTTGAAATTTTTACATAATCCTCAGGAATTTTGTGACTTAGCTTCATACACGAAAAATATGTACGTGTGTATTTTGGTTACAAATGAAAAGATAAATAAATTCACATACTTATTGATATTAATGTATTGGGCTAAAGTTATCAAAACATACAATGATCCAATGTATGATATACTGAAAGAGAAAAAAAAATTTTCTAGATCAACATTCATATGTTCGTTCGGGATTGAATTCATTGCTTCGCCATTGTGCATAACATCACTTTTCCACTCATTTATAGCAACTAAAAAATTGTGTACCTTAAATAAAAAATTTAAAAGTAATCGGCATTGATATAGTACCAGAGCTACTTTAGCATCTATAACGGTTCCACAAATTAGATTCTTGAGATTTTAGACTCTCGTAAAAGCCAAAAAGACTAAACGAGATTTTTGAGTTTTACAACAGGTCTAAAAAAGACAAAACGCCAAGTTTAGTACACCGGGGCATCAATTAATTTGCGGAAAACAAACACATACCCGGCAGAACTTGCGACGGTGCAATGCTCCTGTTCGATGGATTAGTAATGGTGATTGGAGTTTGTCGGCCATTTTCCACGATTTGATCAACTTTCTCAACCTTTTGGGGGGAATTTTTTTGTTAGAAACAGAATCAGACAGAAGAAAGCAAATTCAACTGCATAAATTGATAAGAAAACAAACTAAAGTTGGAATTCTTAGGTGTTTGGAATTCAATGCGGGAAAAACCTTTTGCCTTTTGGGGAAGAAAGGGCCGCTGGGAAGGTTGCTCTTGCTTGAGTTGGTCTTGTCGGAATCCATCGCAGGTTTTTTTAGCGAGAGAGATAGAGAAAGAGAGAGAGAAGAGCAGCAGCGGGCAGTAGATAGATAGAGAGAGAGAGAGAGAGAGAGAGAGAGAGAGAGAGAGAGAGAGAGAGAGAGAGAGAGAGAGAGAGAGAGAGAGAGATAGAGAGATAGATAGAGAGAGAGAGAGAAGAGCAGCGGGCAGCAGATAGATAGATAGAGAGAGAGAAGCGGAGGCACATGTATTTATAGTTGTGGGAGAGGGAGTGAGAGAAGGTACGTCTAAGTGGGGTCCTTTCCCTTTCGTTTATTTATCATATAATAATGTGATGTAGGAGTAGAAGACTCCACTTATTAAAAAAAGAAGAAGAAAGAAGTAAATAAATCAATAAAGGCACTCATTTCTCTCTATCTCTCTCTCTCTCTCTCTCTCTCCGTCCCCTCACTCTCTCTCTTTCTCTAGGCATAGTTTTTCAAAAGATTTTAGCAACTTAGTTGCTAAAATCATCATGATTTTAACAAATGAGTTCAGAAGGTGCTAAAATCATGTTATTTCAAATCATAAAATTAAGTGTTTTTGTGTATTCTTTTTTGAATTTTTTTACACCGAATTAAAGTACATGAGGAGTACTTTAATTTGGTGTGAAAAAAATCGAAGAACGATACACGGAACCACTTCATTTTTTTATTTCAAAATTTTAATCTTAGCACCTCCTGAACTACAACAAGTAGGAGTGCGGTAGGAATAGCAAAAATGATAAAGTATAAGTGTACGGGCTCCACACACCAATTAAGGCCTCGTTTGGGTGAATTGAAAAAACTGGTTTTTTGGTGGTTTTTTGGTTTTTTTGGTTTTGTCCTTATTCAATTTTTTTTTGCATTTGTTAGTTTTTGGTCAATTTGTTGTGGTTTCTTGGCTCCTCTCTACGAGAGAAATCTAAAAAGTATAAAATTATTAGTCAAACTTAAAGTTTTGTGAATAAAGACGAAAAATAAACCAAAATGGTTTTTTTAGCCAAAGAACCCCTAAGTGTATGAAACTATGTTTGAGACAATTATTGTACACCTATCAGTCGGAATAGTGAAGGAAGCGCTAAAACCGCTTCTCACCTGACACTTGGTCCCACATCATGCCTGCTTTTGTGCTTGCATTAAAGTGGCAAAAACTTCAGTACAAAATTTTCTGGTTCGGTTCATTTAACACGTAAGCGGTTTCGCTGGGTTGACAGTCGAACCGCTTTCTATTAGCGGTTTTTGAAAACTAGGTCGGTTTTTGTTTTGTCACAATTTTCTAGATGAACCGAACTGGATTAGGCTCTGGTTGACAGCTCAACCGGTCGAATCTGTCAGTTTGGTCTGAGTTTTAGAACATTGCTATTAACTCCTTTGGGGTCAGTCCATACGGAGTGCTTTAGCTTCAATTGGACTCTCGCTAGTAGACGATGGATGAGTTTATGGTCCCCCAAGATCAATCGAGCTATACATATACTGGCCCAGACGCTTGGTTATAATAAAAATAGGTTACATGTATCTATTAATCTAGTTGGGCATTGTGTCATATCATGTCGGGTTTGTATTGTGTAAGATAACCCTAAACAGTAACTAGGGATGGAAATAAGCATGTTTTGATGATCCCGACCCAGACCCTAAAATTTCCGGACGACCCCTAGCCCGACCAAGTAATTTATGGGTTCCCCCGCCCCTATGGGGTATCAGGTTTATTTGCCCCGCCCCTATTTGTTTTCACATATTAAGAAAATATATTTTATACTACAATATTAGTGAGCACAAATGATAAAAGGTCACAAAATAACTATTACAACTTAACCAAAATCTACTATTTGATGTTGTATTTAAAAAAAAATAGAATTATATGATTACAAATAAAATTGGATGCATGCAAGGGAGAAAATATAATTATACATATATATGTATATTGGGGCGGGGTGACCATACCCCTGCCCCTACCCTAATACTGGCAGATTTTTCAAAATCACCCCTTGCCCCTACCTGTTACCCAAAAAAAAATTGAAAAAAAAACCCTACCTTATCGGGGCTAGGTAGGGCGGGTTCGGGATGGAGGGAGTTGAATTGCCATCCCTAACAGTGACCCGACATGTTATTTTTTCTTGGGTCGTGCCATATACGTAGCTTGTATCATAAATAGTCAACTCTATCCTGCTAATTTCGTATCGAGTTCTAGTCATGAACAGTTTGCATCCAAATTTTTCATCTCACTGTGAGCCCACACCCAGGTGTCTCAACACGAAAGCCAATTTTATCGAAGCCACTAAAAAAATATTTAAAAATTAAGGAACGATTGTGCACAGATGGTCAACGATTTTAGATGAGCTTATAATTTGAACTTTCATAAATTAATTTTTCGTAAGCATATATTGTTGTGTAAAACAATTGAGTTGAATTCCTTAAGAAATTTAGAGAACATTTGTTTAGATTGTAAGATACCAATAAACTTCTAATAAGGGACCCTTATGTAAGTTTTCATGCGGACCTAGGGTATTTTTGACTTTCTGGACCAAATTTTGATGATCCGAACCGCTCAATGTTTTTAAAACGTGTTTTTAAGGGCCCTCACGAGGAATCATAAAAAAAAATAACCAGGAAGGGCTTGATCAAACAGTTTTCGATAAAAATTATATATGTATAACTTTTATCAAAAACTGTTTGGATGAAGCCCTTTCCGATTACTTTTTTTGATGATTCCTCGCGGGGGCCCTTAAAAACACGTTTTAAAAACATTGAGCGGTTCGGATCGTCAAAATTTGGTCCGAAAAGTCAAAAGTACTCCTAGGTCCGCATGAAAACTTAAATAAGGATCCCTTATTAGAAGGGGGTCCCGTAAGATACTATCAAACGTTACTTGTAAAAAGAAGTGGCTAGTTATAAAAAGACATAGGAGTATTTAAATCAACCGTACGGGAAAGGCTGAATAGCTTCTTGTTCGTTCAAGTCTTCAAGACTTAGGGGTGTTCTATTTTTTAAAAAAATTTTAAAAAATTGAGATAAGTCATTCTCTCACAATACATCACATAAAAAACCGTAAAAAGTCAATTTATTCTAAAAACACCTTTAACACCCCCTTGAGATAATAAATTTTGTCGATAAAAACAAAAGTAAAATGGCTGAAGAGGCTGAAAGGCTTTTCCATTTTTAATTGAAAATTATTGAACCCTATGAAAATTAATATACTCCCTCCGTCCCTTTTTAAATGATACCTTTGGAAAACATGTATTTTTTTATAGCCGTTAAAAAAAGCACTTCCATTGCATATTTTAAAAAATGAGCACTTTAATTTGGTATAAAAAAAATTAAAAATTATAGAAAGAAATACTGTTTTTTAGGGGTTTGGAATTGTATGTATTCTAATAGAGATCACTTAAAAAGAGACGGAGGGAGTATCTTTTGTTTTCTTTCTTCTGGTTTCAAAAGACTAATCATAGGATTGAACCTCGTCCATCTTTTTCTTCTCATCCAATGTACATAAAACAACAGACGAAATTTATTTAATAACAACGGTGCAGAATCTCATACTTAATTCATGTTTATCTGTCAAAATAGAAAATTATTTAAAACAGCTCGTTTAGTCCCACAAATATTTTTTCTTTTCACATCGTAGACCCACAAATGTGGGCCTGGGAGTCCTATAGGGCGCTTCCTGTAGGTTGCTCTATAGTGCAGATCCGAACCGTTCACTCTTCAATCAACGATTCGGATTTAAAAAAGACTCTTCTAAAGAAGAGTTAACTACTTTGGATGGTCAAGAAGTGCACTACATGGTGCACTACAGGATTTTCCATTTCCCACATATGTATCGTGCAACTCACGTGCTTCACACGATTCCTACAAATGTGCGTCTAATATCTGTAGGTCTGAGAAAAAAGGAGTGCACACAGTATGGCATGGAAACGAAGTTTGGGACATCACTTATTCTTGCCCTTTGGCCACTAAATAATCTCTTCAAAAGAGTTTCCTTTTTTTTTTTTTTTTAACCTTTTTCTTCTCATATGTACATTAGACAACCGACGAAACTTATTTAATAACAACGGTGCAGAATCTCGTACTTTTTTTTTTTGATCCGCCAGAATCTCGTACTTAATTCACGTTTATATGTCAAAATAAAAAATCATTTAATTCATGTTTATCTATCAAAATAGAAAATCATTTAAAAGAGCTCGTTTAGACTCACGTACAAATATTTTTTCTTTTCACATCACAGAGCCACATATGTGGGACTGGGGTCCTATAGGGTGCTTCCTATGGGTTTTCCTGTAGTGCACATCTGGACCGTTCATCTCCACAATTACCGGTTCAGATTTTTTTTAAAAAAAAAACTCTTCTAAGGAAGAGTTAACTACTTTTGGACCATTTCCCACATATGTATCGTGTAGCTCACGTGCTTCGGATGATTCCTACGAAGGTGTGGCTAATATCTGTAGATTGATATGCTATGTTAGTTGATAACTTTTCAAAAAAAATTACTAGATGTTATTGATAATAAAGTTTGAATAACTTCGGGTCCTAATAAGTTCGTAATTCATTCTAAGGTAAAAGGAGTGCACAAAATATGGTGCACAAAATATGGTGTGGAAACAAAGTTTGGGACATCACTTATTCTTGCCCTTGGGCCCTAAATAATCTCTTCAAAAGTGTTTTTTTTTTAAACCTTTTTCTTCTCATCCAATTTACATTACACAACCGACAAAATTTATTTAATAACAACGGTGCATAATCCCGTATTTAATTCAAGTGTATCGGTCAAAATAGAAAATCATTTAAAGAAGCCAGTTTAGACCACACATGCTTTTTCTTTTCACATCGTAGACTCAAAATGTGGGCCTCGGGGGTCCTATTGGGCGACTCTTGTAGATAACATGTGTGTTATGTCAGTTGATAACTTTTAAAAAATAATTTTACTATATGATAATAAAGTTTGAATAACTTCGAGTTCTAATAAGTTCGTAATTCAATCTAAGGAAAAAGGAGTGCATAAAATATGGTGTGGAAATGAAATTTGGGACATCACTTATTCTTACCCTTGGGCCACTAAATAATCTCTTCAAAAGAGACTCTTTTTTTTTTTTTTTAAACTTTTTCTTCTTATCCACATAACACAACTGATGAAACTTATTTAAATAAAAACAATGCAGAATCTCGTACTTAATTCTCGTTTATCTGTCAAAATAGAAAATCATTTAGCATCTCGTATTTAATTCATGTTTATCTATCAAAATAGAAAATCATTCAAAAAAGCTTGTTTACACACACAAATGTTATTTCTTTCACATCGCAGTCCCACAAATGTGGGCCTGGGGTCCTATAGGGCGCTTCCTATAGGTCTCCCTGTAGTGCACATCCGAACTGTTCATCTCCGTAATCATCGGTTCGGATTTTAAAAAAAAACTCTTCTAAGTTACAACTTCTTTCGGATGTTCCAGGTGTGCACTACATGGTGCACTAAGGGCAATGCACTATAGGATTTCCATTTCTCACATATGTATCGTGCAACTCACGTGCTTCGGATGATTTCTACAAAGGTGCGTCTAATATTCGTAGATATCATCGTGTGTGCTATGTCAGTTGATAACTTATCACAAAAATTCTACTTTATGTTGTTCGTGTAGACCACTAATGTTTTTTCTTTTCACATCATATACCCACAAATGTGAGCCTGTAGGTCGTCGTGTAGTTCACATCCAAACTGTCCATCTCCGCAATCAACAGTTAGATTTAGGAAAAAACTCTTCTTCGATAGAGTTAACTATTTTTGGATGGTCCAGATTTGCACTACAAGGTGCATTAAGGGCGACGATGTACAAGATTTCTGTTTCCCACGTATGTATCTTGCAACTCACGTGCTTCAGACCAAGGTTATCAATACCGTACCGTACCGGCCGGTACGTACCGGTTTTGTATAAAAACGGTACCAAAGACCCTCAATACCGTACCGTGTTCAATACCGGGCGGTACCGGCCGGGTACCGGCCGTACCGGCCAATACCGGGAATACCGGCCGGTACCGAAAAATACCGGGCAAGTACCGGACAGAACAAAACTGCCACCGTATTCCGGCCATAACTTTTTACCCCGAACTCCGATCAAGGCAAGTTATATATCAAAATTTAAGAGAATTTCAAGATCTACAACATTGTAGTTACACACTTTTTCTAATTTGGTACCGATGTGACCCAAAAACTATGATTTCTGAACGGGGAGATTATAAAAAAAACAAGGCATGTTTTTTAAAAAGGGTTTGTGATGCATGGGTTCAACTTCTATCACTACCAAACATCAAATACAACAAATATGTACTAAAATTAAGTGGGTCTAAGGGGGAACCTTGGTTTTTAAGAAAATGAGATTGAAAATGTCATATTCTGTGACAAATTTTGTGTCTCTTGAACCCTCTCTCTCAATATATATATTTATAAATATATAGTTGCGTCAAATCCGATACGGTACCCGGTATTGACCGGTACCGGTACCGTACCGTACCAATGGGAAAACCGGTACTCTAGCCGATACGGTATTCAGAACCTTGCTTCAGACGATTCCTACAATAACTTTAACTATAATTTTACTATTGGTCAACTTTGAGTCCTAATAAGTTCGTAATTCATTCCAAGGTAAAAAGAGCGCACACAATGTGTGTGTGTGGGGGGAACGAAGTTTAGGACATCACTTATTTTTGGGGACTCTTGGCCAAAAATCCCTCATATTTTCATTTTTTAGCTCAAGATCATGCGCCTTTTGCAATCAAACATAAGGACAAGAGTGCTACTTGATTATTAAAATACCCTTGTGCAGAACTCGTGAATGTTCACTAATAACTGAAAATCCATAATTTACCAGAAATATTAAATAACAACTAGGGGTGTCCACATATCGGATCTGGACGGATCGGATCCGATCCGATCCGCTCAGAGCGGATTATGGTTTTTAAGATCCGGAACCGAACCGAACATTCACGGACCGGATCGAGCGGATTTGACAGATTAAAGAAGGATTATTGAGCGGATCCGATCCGATCCGGATCCGGAACCGCCAAATAAGAAATTCTCGATCCGGAACCGAACCGAACATTCACGGATGGGTTAACGGACTGATCGGATTGGACGGATTTGGCGGATTGAGCGGATCAGATGATCCGCTGGACAGCCCTAATAACAACGGTGCAGAATCTCATACTTAATTCCTGTTTATATGTCAAAATAGAAAATCATTTCAAATCTCATATTTAATTCATGTTTACCTACCAAAATAGAAAATCACTAAAAAACGCTCGTTTAGACCCACAAATGTTTTTTCTTTCACATCGCAGACCCAATAGGTCTTCCTGTAGTGCACATCTAGACCGTTCATCTCCGCAATCACCGGTTCAAATTAAAAAAATAATAATAATAATAAACTCTTCTAAGGAAGTGTTAACTACTCTTGGATGTTCCAGATGTGCACTACAGGATTAATTTCCATTTCCCACATATGTATCGTGCGGTGCAACTCACGTGCTTCGGATGATTCCTACGAAGGTGCGTCTAATATCCGTAGATTTCATCATGTCTGCTCTGTGAGTTGGTAACTTTTCACAAAAATTTTACTATATTCGGGTCCTAATAAGTTCGTCATTCATTGTAAGGGAAAAGGAACGCGCCCAATATAGTGTGAAAATGAAGTTTGGAACATCACTTATTCTTGCCCAACGGCCACTGATCGAATATCTTGAAAAGAAATTTTTTTTTTAACTTTTTCTTCTCATCCAATCACAGCCATCTATGCTCGGCAATGAACGGCTCGGATCACATCTTGTCCAAACAAATTTGAACCGTCCGTTGCTGATCAAATCTGAGCCGTCCATCGCCGAGCACGAACGGCCGTGCTCGACCCAACATTGATGCTGTCCCTCCCCCATTCCGTTACGCAACCGACAAAATTTATTTAATAACAATAGCGCAGAATCTCGTTTTAATTTAGGTTTATCTGTCAAAATAGAAAATCATTTAAAATCTTGTATTTAATTCATGTTTATCCGTCAAAATAGAAAATTATTTAATTAAAAAGTTCGTGTAGACCCACTAACGTTTTTTCTTTTCACATCGTAGACCCACAAGTGTAATCCTGAGGATTCTGAAGGGCGCTTCCTGTAGGTCATCGTGTAGTTCACATCAAAACTATCCATCTCCGCAATCAACACTTTGTAAGACGCTAAGTTGTTCCTCATAATTTTACCCACGTACGTAGTTAGTGTATGAAAAGAAGTAGAGATATACAATAAGGGAGATAATGCTCGGATACGGATGCGTCCAAATTAGTTCAATAAATGTAGCACTCACAAATGCATCGTGCGAATCACGTGCATAAGACAATTCCGAAAAAAATTATGCATAAATGGTTTTATTAGAAATTGAGTATATCGTCTAATCTGTACTATGGCTAACAAAATTTCGAATTTTCAATTAATTAAGTTATTCTCAGTTAATAAGTCATAGCTATCTCTGCACAATAACATGAGGGGAAAAGAGTTCATTCAGGTGTTTTTATTGACTTTCAATTACCGAATACCACTTAATTTAGTAGTCAATAAAGTTCAATGCATGACAATGAGTACATACTTTGCAGGTTTGGAGGCTCAAGTGGTTGTAAAATAAGCTAGTTGTATTTTAGATTTTGTCTAGACTGTTGCTCAATTATTAAACAACAAAAATATAATATAGCATGACATAAAATAATGTCAAACAGAGAGTTATGAGTAGAGTTCCCATATTTGGGGGGGAAAAAAGAAATAAGAAGAAGAAAAAGAAAAGCAGAATCCAAAAAAAATAATAATAATAATAATAGGGGAGCTATCCTCCTGGAAGGTCCCAGGTATTTTTTTTATTAGGCTGATGTAAAATTGTTAAAATTTAACCTAGAATAAATAATTGATTAAGATATACTAATCTGTAAATACAACCCAAAAAAACTCAACTTATACCTAATTCTTATTAAATTTACAAAAAAAAAAAAAAAGAGGGTGGGGTCAGGCCCACCCTACCTCACTACAGCGCCAATGGTTATGCATATGTATGATTACCGATGGTCATGCATATTTATGATAACTTACGAACTTTTTCAAAATCAGTGTGATACGAATTTATTGGAGCCAGCTTACGTCCAGTTATGCATATTTATGATTACTTACGAACTTTTTTCAAAATCATAGTCATCCATGCTCGGCCACGAACGATTTGGATCACATCTTGTCCAAACAAATTCGAACCGTCCGTTGCTGATCAAATATGAGCCCTCCATCGCAGAGCT
This sequence comes from Vaccinium myrtillus, assembly GCA_016920895.1. Lineage (NCBI taxonomy): Eukaryota > Viridiplantae > Streptophyta > Magnoliopsida > Ericales > Ericaceae > Vaccinium > Vaccinium myrtillus. The sequence goes on along the minus strand of CM029277.1, from coordinate 5,407,067 downwards.
TGGACGGTCGTGCTCGGCCCAACATGGAGGTTGTCCCTCCCCCATTCTGTTACGCAATAGACGAAATTTATTTAATAATAATAGCGCAGAATCTCGTATATAATTTAGGTTTATCTGAAAAAATAGAAAAACATTTAAAATCTTGTATTTAATTCATGTTTATTTGTGAAAATAGAAAATCATTTTAAAAAGTTCGTGTAGACCCACAAATGTTTTTTCTTTTCACATCGTAGACCCACAAATGTAAGCCTGAGGATTCTGTAGGGCGCTTTCCATAGGTCGTCGTGTAGTTTACATCCAGACTATCCATCTCCGCAATCAACACTTTATAAGACGCTATGTTATTCCTCATAATTTTATTACCCACGTAGTTAGTGTATGAAAAGGAGTTAAGATATACAGTAAGAGAGATAATGCTCAGATACGGATGCATCCAAATTAGTTCAGTAAATGTAGCACCCACAAATGCATCGTGCGAATCACGTGCATCAGACAATTCCGAACAAAATTATGCATGAATGGTTGTATTAGAACTCAAGTATATCGTCTAAGTCTGTACTATAAAAGAAAAAGAAAAAACAGAATCAAAGGAAGAAAAAAGACAGTTTTTCTTTTTGGTTGCCTTTTTAATAAATCACCTTTTTCCAACAAAAAAAAAATATCGATAGGGGAGCCCTCCTCCCAAAAGGTCCCAGGTATTTTTTTTATTAGCATGATGTAAAATTGTTAAAATTTAACCTAGAATAAATAATTTATTAAGATATAGTAATATATATGCAAATACACCCCAAAAAAACTCAACGTATACCTAAGTCTTATTAAATTTTCAAAAAAATAAAATAAAAGAGGGTGGGATCAGGCCCTCCCTAACTCACTACAGCTCCACCCATGGTTATGCATATCTATAATTACCGATGGTCATGCATATTTATGATTGCTTACGAACTTTCGAACTTTTTTAAAATCAGTGTGACATGAATTTATTGGAGAGCCAGCTTACGTCCTGTTATGCATATTTATGATTACTTACGAATTTTTTCAAAATTACAGCCGTCCATGCTTGGGAATGAACGGTTCGGATCACATCTTGTCCAAATAAATTCGAACCGTCCGTTGCTGATCAAATCTGAGCCGTCCATCGCCGAGCATGAACGGCCGTGCTCGGCCCAACATGGATGTTGTCCCTCTACCATTCTGTTACGCAACCGACGAAATTTATTTAATAATAGTAGAGCAGAATCTCGTATTTAATTTAGGTTTATCTGTCAAAATAAAAAATCATTTAAAATTTTGTATTTAATTCATGTTTATTTGTCAAAATAGAAAATCATTTTAAAAAGTTCGTGTAGAGCCCTAATGTTTTTTCTTTTCACATCGTAGACCCACAAATGTAAGTCTTAAGGATTCTGTAGGGCGCTTCCTGTAGGTCGTCGTGTAGTTTACATTCGGACTATATATCCATGTTCGCAATCAACACTTTATAAGACACTATGTTGTTCCTCATAATTTTATTACCCACGTAATTAGTGTATGAAAAGGAGTTAAGATATACAGTAAGAGAGATAATGCTCGGATACGGATGCATCAAAATTAGTTCAATAAATGTAGCACTCACAAATGCATCGTGCGAATTACGTGCATTAGACAATTCCGAACAAAATTATGCATGAATGGTTGTATTAGAACTCGAGTATATCGTCTAGTCTGTACTATAAAAGAAAAAGAAAAAAGACAATCAAAGGAAGAAGAAAGGCGGTTTTTCTTTTTGGTTGCCTTTTTAATAAATCACCTTTTTCCAAAATAAAAAAACCCATCAACAGGGGAGCTCTCCACCTGGAAGGTCCCAGGTATTTTATTTATTAGGATGATGTAAAATTGTTAAAATTTAACCTAGAATAAATAATTGTTTAAGATATACTAATATGCAAATACACCCCAAAAAAACTCAACTTATACCTAATTCTTATTAAATTTTCAAAAAAAAAAAAAAAAAAAGCGGGTGTGGTCCGGCCCTCCCTACCTCACTACAGTTCCGCCCATGGTTATGCATACGTATGATTACCGATGGTCATGCATATTTATGTACTTACGAACTTTTTCAAAATCAATGTGATACGAATTTATTGGAGCCAGCTTACGTCCAGTTATGCATATTTTTTATTACTTACGAACTTCTTTCAAAATCACTGTCGTCCATGCTCGGCAACGAACGGTTCAGATCACATCTTGTCCAAATAAATTTGAACCGTCCGTTGCTGATCAAATCTGAGCCCTCCATCGCCGAGCATGGACGGCCGTGCTCGGTCCAACATGGAGGTTGTCCCTCCCCCATTCTGTTACGCAACAGACGAAATTTATTTAATAATAATAGCGCAGAATCTCGTATATAATTTAGGTTTATCTGTCAAAATAGAAAATCATTTTAAAAAGTTCTTGTAGACCCACTAATGTTTTTTTCTTTTCACATCGTAGACCCACAAATGTAAGCCTGAGGATTCTGTAAGGCGCTTCCTGTAGGTCGTCATGTAGTTTACATCCAGGCTATCCGTCTCCACAATCAACACTTTATAAGACGCTATGTTGTTCCTCATAATTTTATTACCCACGTAGTTAGTGTTTGAAAAGGAGTTAAGATATACAGTAAGAGAGATAATGCTCGGATACGGATGCATCAAAATTAGTTCAGTAAATATAGCACTCACAAATGCATCGTGCGAATCATGTGCATCAAACAATTCCGAACAAAATTATGCATGAATGGTTGTATTTGAACTCGAGTCTATCGTCTAGTCTATACTATAAAAGAAAAAGAAAAAACAGAATCAAAGGAAGAAGAAAGACAGTTTTTTTTTTTCTGATTGCCTTTTTAATAAATCACCTTTTTCCAAAAAAAAAAAAAAAAACATCAATAGGTGAGCTCTCCTCCTGGAAGGTCCAGGGTATTTTTTTTTATTAGGATGATGTAAAATTGTTAAAAATTAACCTAGAATAAATAATTGATTAAGATATACTAATATGCAAATACACCCCAAAAAAACTCAACTCACACCTAATTTTTATTAAATTTTCAAAAAAAGAGAAAAAGAAAAAAGAGGGTGGGGTCTGGCCCTCCCAACCTCACTACAGCTCCGCCCATGGTTTTGCATATGGATGATTACCAATCCATGCTCGGCAATGAACAGTTCGGATCACATCTTGTCCAAATAAATTCGAATCGTCCGTTGCTAATCAAATCTGAGCCGTCCATCACCAAGCATGGACGGATGTGCTCGGCCCAACATGGATGATATCCCTCCTCCATTTTGTTACGCAACAAACGAAATTTATTTAATAAGAATAGCGCAGAATCTCGTATTTAATTTAGGTTTATCTGTCAAAATAGAAAATCATTTAAAATCTTGTATTTAATACATGTTTATTTGTCAAAATAGAAAATCATTTTAAAAAGTTCGTGTAGACCCACTAATGTGACAAATAGAAAATCATTTTAAAAAGTTCGTGTAGACCCACTAATGTTTTTTCTTTTCATTTTGTAGACCCACAAATGTAAGCCTGAGGATTCTGTAGGGCGCTTCCTCTAGGTCGTCGTGTAGTTTACATCCGGATAATCCATCTCCGCAATCAACACTTTATAAGACGCTATGTTGTTCCTCATAATTTTATTACCCACGTAGTTAGTGTATGAAAAGGAGTTAAGATATACAGTAAGAGATAGAATGCTCGGACACGGATGCATCAAAATTAGTTCAGTAAATGTAGCACTCACAAATGCATCGTGCGAATCACGGGCATCAGACAATTCCGAAAAAAATTATGCATGAATGGTTGTATTAGAACTCGAGTATATCGTCTAGTTTCTATTATAAAAGAAAAAGAAAAAACACAATCGAAGGAAGAAGAAAGATAGTTTTTCTTTTTGATTGCCTTTTTAATAAAACACCTTTTTCCAAAAAAAAAAAACATCAATAGGGGAGCTCTCCTCCTGGAAGGTCCCAGGTATTATTTTTATTAGGGTGATGTAAAACTGTTAAAATTTAACCTCGAATAAATAATTGATCAAGATATACTAATAATCAAATACACCAAAAAAAACTCAACTTATACCTAATTCTTATTAAATTTTCAAAAAAATAAAATAAAGGAGGGAGGGATCAGGCCCTCCCTACCTCACTACAGCTCCGCCCATGGTTATGCATACGTATGATTACCGATGGTCATGCATATTTATGACTACTTACGAACTTTTTCAAAATCAGTGTGATACGAATTTATTGGAGCCAGCTTACGTCCAGTTATGCATATTTATGATTACTTACAAACTTTTTCAAAATCACAGCCGTCCATGCTCAACAATGAACGGTTCGGATCGCATCTTGTCCAAACAAATTTGAACCGTCCGTTGCTGATCAAATCTGAGCCCTCCATCGCCAAGCATGGACGGCCGTGCTCGGCCCAACATGGAGGTTGTCCTCCCCTATTTCGTTACGTAACCGACGAAATTTATTTAATAAGAATAGCACAGAATCTCGTATTTACTTTAGGTTTATCTGTCAAAATAGAAAATCATTTAAAATCTTGTATTTAAGTCTTGTTTATTTGTCAAAATAGAACATTATTTTAAAAAGATCGTGTAGACCCAGTAATGTTTTTTTCTTTTCACATCGTAGACTCACAAATGTAAGCCTGAGGATTCTGTAGGGCGCTTCCTGTAGGTCGTCGTGTAGTTTACGTCCAGACTATCCATCTCCGCAAACAACACTTTATAAGACGCTATGTTGTTCCTCATAATTTTATTACCCACGTAGTTAGTGTATGAAAAGGAGTTAAGATATACAGTAAGAGAGATAATGCTCGGATACGGATGCATCCAAATTAGTTCAGTAAATGTAGCACTCACAAATGCATCGTGCCAATCGCGTGCATCAAACAATTCCAAAAAAAATTATGCATGAATGGTTGTATTAGAACTCGAGTATATCGTCTAGTCTGTACTATAAAAGAAAAAGAAAAAACAGAATTAAAGGAAGCCGAAAGACAGATTTTCTTTTATGTTGCCGTTTTAATAAATAGCCTTTTTCCAACAAAAAAAAAAAAAAACATCAATAGGTGAGCTCTCCTCTTGGAAGGTCCCAGGTATTTTATTTATTAGGATGATGTAAAATTGTTAAAATTTAACCTAGAATAAATAATTGATTAAGATATACTAATATGCAAATACAGCCCAAAAAAACTCATTTACACCTAATTTTTATTAAATTTTCAAAAAAAGAAAAAAGAGGGTGGGGTCAGGCCCTCCCTACCTCACTACAGCTCCGCCCATGGTTATGCATATGTATGATTACCGATGGTCATGCATATTTATGATTACTTACGAACTTTGTCAAAATCAGTGTGATACGAATTTATTGGAGCCAGCTTACGTCTAGTTATGCATATTTATGATTACTTATGAACTTTTTCAAAATCACAGCCGTCCATTCTTAGCAATGAACGGTTCGGATCACATCTTGTCCAAACAAATTCGAACCGTCCATTACTGATCAAATCTGAGCCCTCCATCGCCGAGCATGGACGGCCGTGTTTGGCCCAACATGGATGTTGTCCCTCCTCCATTCTGTTACGCTACCAACGAAATTTATTTAATAACAATAGTGCAGAATCTCGTATTTAATTTACGTTTATCTGTCAAAATAGAAAATAATTTAAAATATTTTATTTAATTCATGTTTATTTGTCAAAATAGAAAATCATTTTAAAAAGTTCGTTTAGACCCACTAATGTTTTTTTCTTTTCACGTTGTAGACCCACAAATGTAAGCCTAAGGATTCTGTAGGGCGCTTCCTGTAGGTCGTCGTGTAGTTTACATCCGGACTATCCATCTCCGGAATAAACACATTATAAGACGCTATGTTGTTCCTCATAATTTTATTACCCACGTAGTTAGTGTATGAAAAGGAGTTAAGATATACAGTAAGAGAGCTAATGCTCGGACACGGATGCATCCAAATTAGTTCAGTAAATGTAGCACCCACAAATGCATCGTGCGAATCACGTGCATCAGACAATTCCGAACAAAATTATGCATGAATGGTTGTATTAGAACTCGAGTATATCATCTAGTTTGTACTATAAAAGAAAAGGAAAAAACAAAATCAAAGGAAGAAGAAAGAGAGTTTTTCTTTTTGGTTGCCTTTTTAATAAATAACCTTTTTCCAAAAAAAAAAAAATTCATCAATAGGGGAGCTCTCCTCTTGCAATGTCCCAGGTATTTTATTTATTAGGATGATGTAAAATTGTTAAAATTTAACCTAGAATAAATAATTGATTAAGATATACTAATATGCAAATACACCCAAAAAAACTCAACTTCTACCTAATTCTTATTAAATTTTCAAAAAAAAAAAAAAAAAAAAGAGGGTGGGAGCAGGCCCTCCCTACCTCACTATAGCTCCGCCCATGGTTATGCATACGTATGATTACCGATGGTCATGCATATTTATGATTACTTACAAACTTTTTCAAAATCAGTGTGATACGAATTTATTGGAGCCAGCTTTCATCCAGTTATGCATATTTATGATTACTTACGAACTTTTTCAAAATCACAGCCGTCCATGCTCGGCAATGAACGGTTCGGATCACATCTTGTCCGATCAAATTTGAACCGTCCGTTGCTAATCAAATCTGAGCCCTCCATCGCCGAGCATGGACGGCCGTGCTCGACCCAACATGGATGTTGTCCCTCCCCCATTCTGTTACGCGACCGACGAAATTTATTTAGTAAGAATAGCGCAGAATCTCGTATTTAATTTAGGTTTATCTGTCAAAATAGAAAATCATTTAAAATCTTGTATTTAATTCATGTTTATTTGTCAAAATAGAAAATCATTTTAAAAAGTTCGTGTAGACCCACTAATGTTTTTTCTTTTCACATCGTAGACCCACAAATGTAAGCCTGAGGATTCTGTAGGGCGCTTCCTGTAGGTTGTCGTGCAGTTTACATCCAGATTATCCATCTCCGCAATCAACACTTTATAAGACGCTATGTTGTTCCTCATAATTATATTACCCACGTAGTTAGTGTATGAAAAGGAGTTAAGATATATAGTAAGAGAGATAATGCTCGGATACGGATGCATCCAAATTAGTTCAGTAAATGTTGCACTCACAAATGCATCGTGCGAATCACGTGCATCAGACAATTCCGAACAAAATTATACATGAATGGTTTTATTAGAACTCGAGTATATCGTCTAGACTGTACTATAAAAGAAAAAGAAAAAACATAATCAAAGGAAGAAGAAAGATAGTTTTTCTTTTTGGTTGCCTTTTTAATAAATCATCTTTTTTAAAAAAAAAAAAAAAAAAACATCAATAGGGGAGCTCTCCTCCTGGAATGTCCCTGGTAATGTATATTTGTGATTACTTACGAACTTTTTCCAAATCAGTGTGATACGAATTTATTGGAGCCAACTTACGTCTAGTTATGCATATTTATGATTACTTACAAACTTTTCAAAATCAATGTGATACGAATTTATTGGAGCCAGCTTACGTCTAGTCTTGTCCAGTTTCAACAATTGTGGGGCCCATTTCAAGCCCACACGAATAAATCAGATAGGCCATCTCGTACACTTTGTAGGATTAATATCCAAATCCAAACAAAAAATAAAAAAATCAGCTTGAATGGACATCAATTACTATATGAACTATTCACAAATGTATCGTGCAACTCACGTGCGTCAGACAATTCCTAATAAGTTCGTATTTCATTGCAAGGGAAAAAGAGACCACACAATATATGATGGAAACAAGGTTTGGGAAGTCACTTACTTAGCCTTGACCTGCCACCGAATAATCACCTCAAAAGAGTTTCTTAATGCATTTTTACGGGATGTGAAGGGATGACCAAAGGAGTTAACTAACAATTTGAAGTTTCCATACTAAATCTGTCTGAATGTTGAATAAATAATAAGATTTCCGTTTGGTAACGTTCTTGTTTTCTGTTTTTTAAAAATTAAAAGTAGAATCATGTTTATTATTTATAGAAACAAAAACAAAAAAACATGTTTGGTAATAAAATTTATGTTTTCTGTTTTTGTTTTTGTTTTTTTTTAACGACTCTGTTTTAAAAACAAGACAAATCACCTTTTAATGTTTTGAAAATTTTCAGAAATTTAGAACAGTGTTGTTCTATCGGCATAAGTCGGGTTCGAAAACCAAGAGGCTGTTGTTCCTCAATGTACCCACATGGTAGGTGTATGGAAATAAATTAAAACATAAATAAAACAACGATAATGTTTGGACGCGGATGCATTGTGCGAATCACGTGCATCAGACGATTCCTAACAAAAGTATGTCTAGATGTTTGTATCAGCAATTGAGTTTTGCGTTCGGTTTGGTTTGGTTTGGTTTGGTTTGGTTTGGGTTGATTTACGTTGGCTGTTGCTCAATTATTAAACAAGAAAAATATAATATAGCGTACATAATAATAACGTCAAACATATAGTTATGTGGATATGGAAAAAAATAAAAAGAATTAAGAGGTAGAAAAAGAGAAAGCAGAGTCCAAAGGAATAAGAAAGAGAGTGAAACAGAAACGTCAATAGGGGAGCTCTCCTCTTTGGAAGGTCCCAGTTATTTTTCAATAGGATGATGTAAAATTGTTTAAATTTAACTAAATTAAACAATAGATTAAAAGATACTGATACACAAACAGACCAAAAAATTTAAAAATTATACCTAGCTCACATTAATATAGTTAGAAATGGGTGGGGACGGCCCCTCCTACCCCACTACAGTTCCGTCTATGGTTATACATGTTCATGATTACTTACGAACTTTTCAAAAGTGATGTGATACGCATTTATTGGATCTATACCTACGTCTAGTCCTGTAAGGTTTTAGTAATTGTGAGGCTCATTTCCTGCCCACGCCAATAAATTCGACAGTTCATCTTAAACACTTTGTAAGATTAATATCCATGCCAACAAATCAGCTTAGATGGACAAGATTGTTGTACAAACTAATCACAACCGTCCATTTTTTTCTTGCACAAGTGGGATTCGATCATATAGGAATCGATCCTGGTCAAGTTGATTTCTGACATGGACGTTTGTCCTTGCAAGGTCTATGAATTGAAACGTCCGGATCATTCTTGAGGGCCTTAGGTGGAACAACGAATGCTTAAAACTAGACGCGACAAGTGGATTAGTGATTGGATGGAAGCCAGATGCCCCTTTTTGGCTCATTTGTAACGACTTCTTATGATGTTAGTTGCGAATTATTATGGCTTGTTGATGGTGCTGAGCCCATTGAACCGAATTACCTCTGGTGGAATGATCAAATTTCTCCTTTCGAATAAATAATGGAAGTGGGTGGGTTGGCAATTAAAGTATTTGACTATTAACTTGAATTGCCCGTTAACGGTTTGACTAATCAAACAACCCATGTTGCCTTTTGAATAATGAATTCATTTGTCCCGGGTAAACATATGGGTACAGACAAAAATACACAGAAAATGTACCGATCGTGTTCGAGGACTCACTTTTGGGTCCTACACGAGTGATCTGAACCGTTCATTATTCTTAGAACATTTTTCCGAGGGGCTCCACAAAATTCAGCTCAATCGGACGGTTAAAAGTGCTCGAACTAAAGTCCCACCGTTTCAAGCAATTTTTTTTTGATTGAAACAATGGGACTTTGGTTCAAGCACTTCTAACCGTCCGATTGAGCTGAAATTTTGTAGGGCCCCTCGGAAAAATGTTCTAAGAATAATGAACGGTTCGGATCACTTGTGTGGAACCCAAAAGTGGGTCCCCGAACAAGATCGGTGCATTTTCTGGACATTTGGTTCTGTACGGGTAGTTGGGTCCATTTGTCCCACCGGCATTGATTTGAGTAGCCAGCGTAGCCGCTTATCCGGATCTGCGAAGCTCTCGACTGAGGTTCAAAATGGTGTCTAATTCGAGCGCCGAAACATCCAAATTTCTTATTTTAATACCGAGAAAAAAACGGTATGACTCATGTAATTTGTGTGTTTGGCATGTGTTGCTTAGGACAAAATCTGATATCATCCGGAGTCCATGATATTCATCTCAATTCTCAGCCGCCATTCATGACATGAGTGCACTGACTTTTTCTTCTTCTTTTGTTTATATTTTCTTTCTTTCTTTCTTTCTTTCTTCAGCCATTTAATTCCCCCACTGGCTCTCTGGTTTTGCATGTGGTGAAGTCTTGGGGAAAAACGATCCAGTGCTTTGCATGCACGTTCATCTCAGCATCAGATGCACCATATTTACACCGTTTTCTCCTTAAACACTCAAAACAAAACTTACGTGCAATGTCTTATAAAAATTAATAATAAACATAATAATAAGATCAAACTTGGGGACTTAAGCTCACTAATATTTACATATTTGTGTGCTTATCATGTTGTCTCCCAAACACCCATAATTAAAAAAGTAGAATGAGAAAAGCCAAAAAAGAGGTGGCCAAACACCCCATTCATATATTCTTTTCCTGTAATAAAAAAGACTTTCGAAAATTTTGATATTGTTTGGTTTGAGTCTTGAGTTTTGGTTTTTCGGTAATGACTGGAGAGAGAAATTAATGTAATAATTAAAAATAGGGGCTAATAATTAGAGATAAATAGAGATAGAAATGATAATAATAATTAAAAATAAAAATAATTATTTGAAAATCCGTCTCAAAATCCAAAACGAACATGGTTGTTCCTCTCATGTTCTAGACGGTTTCCCCACTTTTCCACAAGGCTTCGCAGTTGTAATCCACTGTCTCACCATCGGACAGTTTTCTCCTCCCAATCAAAGATAATACTATTAAAAATAAAGATCACAAAACTCCAGTCTCCTCCCCAACCCACATGATTTCTTGGGTTTGATCGATCCCAACATGTTTCGATCCAAACTTATTGTTTCACTCTTGATCATCATCTTAGTACCCTGTTTAACAACTGTCGAATCCCAGTGTTCCAAGGGCTGTGACTTGGCTTTGGGCTCCTACTACTCTGGGGGTGTGGACGTCCCTTCAATTTCCCGAGTATTCAACAATTCAGTCAATGATATAATGAGCTACAACACTAACATAACCAATCCCTATTACGTCGCAACGGGAACTAGAATCAACGTCCCCTTCACCTGCGACTGCATCGACGGCGAGTTCTTGGGCCACGTGTTCCCTTACTCGGCTCAGTCAGGCGACACGTACGACAAGATCGGGGAATGGGACTTCTCGAGCCTGACTACGGCCGCCGTGTTGGCGCGGTTCAACAGCTACCAACCGCCCCTTACGAAGAATGTTGTGGTGAACGTGACGGTGAATTGTTCGTGTGGAAACGCGTCGGTGTCGGAGGCGTACGGGTTGTTCATCACGTACCCACTTCGAGTTGAGGATAGCCTGGAGTCAATTGCGGTTGCTGAGGGAGTTAGTGGAGATTTGCTGCAGAGGTTCAACCCGGGTGCGAATTTTAGTGCGGGAAGTGGTCTGGTGTACATTCCCGGTAGAGGTGAGGATTTATTTATTCTTTCTTTTTCGGGTAACTCCCGGCTAACGTGCGCGTGCCTCGATCATTTTGGTTCTAGTCCCATCATTTAATAGAAGGGACTCAATTAACGCTGGGCAAATTTACAAAAAAAGTCACTTTTAAATTTGAGCCGTCCAAAACATGTTTGTTGACTCGGATGTGCTGACGGGTATCACTTGGTAGTTTCTGTTCGGCATATAAGTTTTTCTCGTGCAATTGAATGATCTGAAAGAGGGGAGAAAGTTATGTTACACACTGGCTGTTCCATAGACTGTTACGTACTCCCTCCATCCCATTTTTAATGTCCACCTTTCTATTTTGGAATGTCCCAAAATAAGTGTCCACTTTGTATAAATAACCATCAAAACATTCCAAACTTTCAATTCTACCCCTAAAAAATACCTATTGATTTGACAGTTTTTGATATTCATATCTTTTTTAAATTGAATATATCTTTCAACATATAATATTTTTCATGATTTTGAAAATTTTGTATAATAGAATTAATTGAAACTTATCAAACAAGATCCATATGACATATTTTTTGATATCCATATTGAAGGATATAATCAATTTAAATACATTTAATTGACTTCACAGTTTTTAAGGTTATTTTTGGAAATTTAGAATAAAAATTTGAAATTTTTAAAAAGCTCGATTTTCTGTAGAGGACATTTAAATTGGGACGGAGAGAATATTTTAAAGTGTGTTATGCGTAATCTACTACCGATATAAAAGCGGGACTTGCCGGCCCTGTTTGTTTGTTTAACAGCTCACCTCAAATGACAAACTTGCCCATTACTTTTTAATTTGTGACACATGCATCCTGTGTTCAAAAAACAAACGTGCAGCAGAGACTTCTTCCACCGCCTCATCAGCCCTTCGTCCGTTTCCACCCACCGGCCTTACGAGAACAACACAAATACTCTGGGCCCTGATATTATTGGCCTCCCAAAAGGCCGCCGATGTTTTCTGTGGCTCCATGGCAAGCATCTGCTTTCCGGCCAGCTATGTATGTTGGACGCGGCCACGTCCGACATCACGTCTCTTGTCAGCCAACCTACCTACTGTGAGCTACGCTAGCGGACACGCACACAAACAGCGCCTGGAATTATTCTGAAATTAAGTTATTCTTCCTTTTTCGAAATTAAGGTATTCTTCCTTTTTAGTTACATGCTACAACTTACTCCACATTCCTGTACTGAAATACCCCAACCTTCACCTATTTGGTTCTCAAACCATCGATTGGCGACCATGGAGGTTGAATTATTGTAACGCAAATTTGTACCTTCCCTATACTTCACCTGTTTCCCAATTTCCTTTGGTTGAGTATTCGTTGTTCAATCAATCTCCTGGTAGGTAAGGTGTTTGATTAAATGATCAAGTGAACAAATGCCTTACCTCAGAAAAGCTTTAGCATCATATTTTCTTCACCATAATCTTGCATTAGGAATTGGAATTGGCTTGTATCAACCGAATCAATAGAAGCCCAAGGAATCCTTCTCTAAGTGCTCTTAGGGGGGAAAATGATCGCAGAGTTTTAGCTGGTAGGTAAGATGTTTGCTTTGATTTCAATCCCGTCTTTTCTCCATCCAATGCACAGCCTCCTTTTAGTCAATTTATTTAGACTCATCAGGTTCTTAGGTAACATGTTTGCTGAAATGTATAGGTGAGAATATGCTCTTTTTAAAATATTTTTACCTCTTTTTAGGCCCCTCATAGGATCTATACATGTGCGCCATCCAAGTTTCATAACTTTGTCCCGACTGATTTGTTGTGCCCGTTGTTGGTAGGTTAAAACATAGCTATTAGTTAGGTTGTTAAAAGCATCACGTCGAGTGTATGGACAAAAACGAAAGATAAAATTGGTGGCAAAGCGAGGATTACCAGCTCAGAATTTTGGAGATTCTAAAGACTTTAGCTAACTGATCAAAAAAAAAAAAAAAAAGACTAGCTACTTATAAGCATCTTTATGGTAAAGCTTGTAAAATAAACCTATTTCAACTATGCAATCTTTTTGCCAAAGTTATTAAAATAGAAGTGACGGAAGGAACAGAACTTCAAGTGTCCACTTTTCCTTTGGTATCTTCAGCTGCATTGTCACAGAAGTTGCTATAAGTTTATCTAGCAAACGACTGGGGAAACTGGGCCTGTGGGGCATGTATACCTCTAGGAGTCCAATGAAATGCATCCTTCTTACTTGACTTGCTCACCATAATCTTGCATTAGGAAACCACTACGTCCCAGCATAGTCGCAAAAGTTACAAATCATCTGGAGGCCTTTATTGTGGAAGTTATTACCATTTCCACCCATTCTATTTATTCGGTTTGTACGCAGCCATTATCAAGTTAATTGATTTGGTAGTACTAATAGTCTAATTTCTCATATGAGCTCAGTGTTGCAAAACCGGTCATAGCCCTATCTTTTTTAAATTTAAACTACTACAAACGTTATTGACACCATCATGGTCGTACGTGATTTAAATTGATATTAAAGATTACCATGTTCCATAACTTCACATCGCAGGCCAATTATGAACAAAACACCATAGCCTTACTTTGTCAAAATTAGACAAAGCTTTCAGATGATGTGCAGACATTACTCTAACAAACCTAGGGAGTGTGACTTCAAAAGACAACATTTCGTAATGAATTTTATGGAACATGTTAAACATAGAAAACCCATGACAAATAAATATTGATTAAAAGTACCTTAACTCTAAAGTTATTGGGCTTAGGGAATTTTGGATGGATAGTCTTTACGGGTTACTACTTCTCTTTTCCTCGTACATTGATCATGTGGGTCATATTTTATTTTTAGTTCATTGAATTTCTGTCGTAAATAACTGAGAAAGTGTTGAGTCTGATTGATACATAGGAAGTAAATTTCACTAATATATTATAAGATTCGCTGCAAGCATGCGAGGAAATTTTTTTAGCTGCATACATTGAGTATCTATGTCATCCTAAATGTGAAAATAGAAGAACTTTGCCATTGGAAAGCAAGCATTTTAAGTGGACTTGAACATAAAAAGAGGCTTTCATACACGATGGCACCATCGTTTGTGAGGCAATAGATTACTGTTTTGCATTTTCTCATATATATTGATGATGCGCGTGATATTTTCCAGTCTTTTAGATTTCTGTTGTTGACTACTCAGAAAATTCACAGCCTGTGCACTTTTGGCAAAATATTCATACTCCTGTGGCCTTGCTTATATGTTGTTTTTGTACAGTATGCTACTTTCAGAAGTTCTATGTTAAAGCACCCTAAGATTTTGACTTCGAGGTCATGCGTTCTACTTTTGTAGAGGGCCCCACATAAAGTTTTGAGTCTTTTTTATGCACAGGAAGTTAAGTTCTTTAACCTATTATAAGATTCGCTGCAAGATGGTGAGTCAAAAGTAATTTTTAGGTGCGTCCATAGAGTACCTATGTTGTCCTAAATCTGACAATAAAAGCAACTTGCCACTGGAATAAAAATAAGATGAACCAGGCTCTCTTTAAGCATACCTGCACCCAACATTACATATCCAATCCCCTGTAAAATAGGTCAAGGCGTTGTTGAGTTGTCATTTAGCATGATGATCGCCAATATCCCATCTAAATTTTGGTCCAATGCCACATAATACTATGGAATAGAAGATAAAAATTTACCTGTGATAGTAAATAAGGTACCCAAACTTCGTCCCAACTTCTCTAGATGAAGGTTGCGAGCACTCCAATTATAGTTACATATGTGACGCAATGTTAGTAAAACACTTCTCCCCTCATTCCAAAAGGATGATAGGTTTCTATTATTATCACACTTTGATTTGGTTCAAGTTCGGTTTCAATGGGTTTGCATGCTTTGTTACCAGCATACGCAGTCTGGCCTGCTAAACAACGTACTAGGCTGAAAAGATTAATTGCAATCCCAGCCTACCTTTGTGGGACTGATGCCCTTACGATCTGTTAAATGGATGATTTTTTTATTTTGAAATCGAAGCCTAGAAAAAGGTTAAGAATTATAGAGGTGGTACAGCTAGAACCGAAGAACTTGAGAATTCTAGATACTGATTATTTTCTCCTGTTTCGTTCTCCAAAAGATGATCAACTATGTGATGAATTCTGGGCTCCCAAATTTCTGTTCTCTGGAATGATCAACCACGGACCTCTTGGTCCAAGTTACTGGCTGGATTATAAAAATTATGATTTATCCACCTACTTTGCTACAGTATTTTGTGTTTGTCAAGCTTCATACTTCAGTACGTATGTGTGCGCCCCAGGAGAAAGCAAAACACCTTTTTTCCCCCTTAACTGATTGAACAACTTCTACACTTGTCATTTGCTTTCCCTTGATAACTGATTGAACTTCTTGTAAATTTGTGAATCGCTTTCGCTTGATTATAGGGGCATCTTGATCTACTAGAGAGATGGTCAGTTGAATGGACAACCTCCAAATTCATCTTTCACGTGAAAGTGGCACAACTAGGGAAACATCTTCTGACTAAACATCATTGACGTTGACCTTATGGAGTGATCTGGGACTTTTGTGTTCAAAATTTTTGTGCTAGAAACTTACGCCTAGATTATCATATGCTGAATGCTTGGAATTCACAAAAATATTGTTTAAATTTTCTATATGTAAACCATATGCTACATGCTTTGAATTTCACGAAAACATTGTTTCCATTTTCTTATGCCTTGCTTATATTGCAATAATCCATGCGCTATCAACCACCACTTCCTCCAGTCAAGTCCGCAGATACTTGGCTGCCAAAGCACGTGCATCGCACGTGCCTCGGTGCTAGTTTTAGTAAATGCTGCACATTTTTTTGTTAATTACGGAAGGGATTTACCTTAGAAAGTATATCGTACGAATAGTTTTGAAGGATGACACATATTTTTTGTGCTTGTTATGTGAGATATGCATATGTTTGACTTACTAGTTACGTATTTTTATGGATCAGTTATCGATAAGAGTCTCTAAGTAAATCCGAACCGGTCAAGATTTGAACTGTCATGTTATCTTAACATAAGATCTCTTAATTCTTTGCAGATAAAAGCGGACGTTATCCACCTCTGAATCCCAGGTAAATATTTTCTACTTTGATGTTCTTGGACCAATGATTCTTGTTAGTACATTGATTACGCTTTCAATAAATTGGTAACACCTGACAATTGCTTATTGGTTTCTCTTTTGCAGGACAGGTTCTCTGGCCTTCTTTGCTACCGGTTCAATGTAATCTAAAACTATAACAAATATGGATGATTACTTGGAGCTTTTCTGCTACTTTAAGTACTTGTTTTGCTTTTTGTTTAAGCAGGATTGTCAGTTGGAGTCATAGCTGGTATATCTTTAGGAGCAGTGATAGGAGCACTACTAGTGGCTTTTAGCATATATTGTGGGTACTACAAAAAGAAGAAAGTGCAAAAAAGATTGCTTTCAACAAGATATGAAGATCTCTCTCTTCAAGCTGGAAGGGGTATTTCTCCCCTTTTTCTTTTTTGTTCCTTTTATTTTAGTAGAATTTTCTAAACATTCATGTTTGAAAGGGTGCTTCATGGATCCATCTGGGTAGAAATTCCCCTTTTCACCCGTTTTACTCTTTGGCAAACTGGGAAACTTTGTTCACACACGACTCCCATCCCGACCATACGCATCAAGACCTCACTTTGTGGGCTCCACAAGGCCCACTGTCGAACCGTTCACCTCGTAAACTTCGATGAGACAAACTGATATGCAAAAATAATCTTGATCGGATATAGATAGGCATAGTAATTATTCATGTCTTGTGTTACAAATTGGACCATCAGTTTTTAATATATGTTTATTGTGTATTTTATAAAACGAGACATGATTAGTTACTCTTTCTATCGATATCTGTTGAAATTGATTTTTTGCATGTCACTTCATCTCATCGAGGTTTATGAGGTGAACGGTTCGACTGTCGTGGGCTTTGTGGAGTCCACAAAGTGGGGTCTTTGAGGGTATGGGGTCTTGGGGGAGCTACTCCTATTGGGGTCTGGAATTCTTAACACCCATGGTTACAAGTACGCTTACATTTCGCACAATCGATGTTGGAAAGCATAAGGATACTTTTCAAATCTGTCAAAAAATTGTGATGATTTGATTTTATGGAATGCGGTAACCCGGATTTTTAAAGGAGTACCCTAAAGCTCCATAAACATTGCAAGTCATTACTCTTGTTTTTTGCCCTTTTTTTTAAAATGTGCTACAATTTCTCCTTTTCGTAGGGCCATGAAAACATTTGGTTGATAGGAAATTTCCATGGCATTGTCCTAAACTGAAGTTACCTTATGTTCTTCTATATGTTGAAACATATTCATATCGAGTTTCTATGGTTTGCCTGCTTCTCATGCTGCAAAAAATGAACTAGTCAATATGCTGACATTGCCCAACACTAATGTGTTTTCCTCTGCTTCTTCATGTGGCTTAGGCGTCAGTGTGCACAAATCGGTGGAGTTCTCCTACGAAGAGCTTGCAAGGGCAACTAATGACTTCAGTATTGGTCATAAGATTGGTCAAGGTGGCTTCGGATCTGTCTACTATGCTGAGTTGCGAGGCGAGGTTTGTAGCTACTAATAATCATGGTGATAAACACCAAAGAAAAAAAAAATCACATTAGAAACTGCATTTGATCCCGCGAATTAGTAGCTTTGTTTCTTGATTGGCTTCTTATCCATGATTATGACATATACATGCTCATACAGAGTGAAATGTTGTTCTTATTTCTGCATTGTACCCCATGTATGCAAGTGGAAAGGATGTTTAAAAGGGGATGAATTAGTAACAAACTCTGGCTAGAGAAGCTGGAACATCAATTTGCCTTACAACCTAGCCTGATGTGGAAAGCCGGTCTGGAGTCGCTTTCGAGGATGATGTTTGATTGTTTTTAATGTTATATATGAATCAAATTTTAATATGATCTATAACCCCTTTTCTAAGACATTAGAGTGTGCTCGCCCAGAATCCTCAGTGGTGCTTTGGTTCTGACCCTAAGCAAGTAAACCGGGTTCTCAATTCTCATAAATTCGAGCATGGACTTTGATCTTTGTGTCGTCCTGTTGAAGGCTTGAAGCATCCAACTCAAAAGTCAAAACCAATTGGCAATGAGTGGAGAGGCCTACCAAGCTCATATACTAACTTTGGAGGTTATAATTAACTGATGTGGGACAAGCTCTAACACTCCCCCGCACGTGCGACTCTTTACCCGCATGTGAGAGGTAAGCAACAGATCAATAAAATTGGGATCAAAACAAACAACGTAACAAGGTGCACTTGTGGTACTAGCAAGGAGGCAAACAATCAAGAGAGTCATGTCCAAAATCCTCTGAAAACCTTGCTCTGATACCATGTTAAAAGCATCCCACTCAAAATCAATTGACAATGAGTGGAGGTGCCGCCCATGTTCATATACTAGCTTTAGAGGTTATAATTAACCAATGTGGGACAAGCTCTAACACGTCCCATTCCCAATGTAGAAGAGTTTGGAATTACGGGCTGTCTATTTTGATGGGGGGGGCATTTAGCTGTGGACTTCAAATGGATGTGGGGATTGACATATTCCTGTTATAAGCCTAAGGCAGATGGGATAATGCTTTGTGGAGTAGAGATTGGTGTCAATCTGGCGGGAGAATGGTATGGGCAGCAAGATATTAGGTTCGAGCTGAACCAAGCTACTTAAGGATTGGCTTAGGCTCATTTGAGATTTCTCATTAGGTGCATGAGCCAAACTCGGCTATTCTTCAGAAGCCTTCCAAATTTTAAGCTCAACTTGAAAACGGACTCAGTATGCTAAATAATATTGAAAGTCTAGCTGGTTGAGCATTCTTTATGACTTGAGTTGATTCTGTAGTTATA
This sequence comes from Vaccinium myrtillus, assembly GCA_016920895.1. Classification (NCBI taxonomy): domain Eukaryota; kingdom Viridiplantae; phylum Streptophyta; class Magnoliopsida; order Ericales; family Ericaceae; genus Vaccinium; species Vaccinium myrtillus. Next base: position 5,387,655 of record CM029277.1, on the reverse strand, counting down.
TCCTTTGTGATTGAATAACCAGCCTCTCTTAGATTTTAGAGCTAGTTGTGGATCCAAAGCTGAGAACCCACAGACCAATCAATGACATCGCTTATAATTTAGGAACGATTCGAATGAAAAGAGGAATGATGCTTCGTAGAGCAGGATAAAAAGTAAAGCCACTGTTGTAGTAGTAGTAGTAGTAGTAGTAGTAGTAGTAGTCATGTAAATGTCAAAACAGATACTGTAGTAGTCGTTACAGAAATGTAAAAACATTGACTATGAATGATCATTGAAGAGATTATTGACAAAAACAATAGTAGTAGTAGTAGTAGTCATGTAAATGTCAAAACAGATACTAGTAGTAGTCATGTAAATGTCAAAACAGATACTGTAGTAGTCGTTACAGAAATGTAAAAACATTGACTATGAATGATCATTGAAGAGATTATTGACAAAAACAATCAATCCCATATCCATCAATTTAGGGAGGGTCAAGTTCCTTCCTCTTGTAACAGCTTAGATATATTCAAGAACTCCTTTACATCTGGGAATAGGGCTATCAAATGGCGAATTATGAAGCCTATGAGAGCCAATTGAGGGGTAAAATGCTGTATTTAGCTTTACAGTTTAGTAAATAGACGGGATGAAAAAGCTGGATTGGTGGCTCAGTGGCTGGCCATTTGATTCCTATTCACATCAATCTCTCACTGTCTTCGGTAATTAATCTCATAACCTTCTTCCCTAAAAGCTTTTTCCATCTACTAAGGTTTCTGCCCTCTGGTTTGTGCAATCCAAGTAGTTGTGGTGAATGTTTTGTATATTGATTTAGCTTGCTATTTGAGTGGTAGTCTGTTTATTCTGATGCATAATATGCGTATCAACTTTCCCAATTTGTCATGGTGAAACTCTGTGCAGAAAGCTGCAATCAAGAAAATGGATATGCAGGCTACAAAGGAATTCCTTGCTGAACTGAAGGTTTTGACACATGTTCATCACCTGAACCTGGTAATAGTTGTATCTTTACCAGGGATGATGTGTTTTTGCGTACGTTGTCTTTCCATAACGTTGGCAGTTATATCGGGAATTTCTCTGGCTAATTGTTCATGTTTTCATGAAATCCCTTACCTCTGAGCATGGCCGAAAAAGCAGCGTGCTTTATTCAGCTTGTATGACCAGAAATAATGTTGTTAAAGGTAGAATAAACTGGTATGCTAAACTAAAATACTGAACATTAATCCTCCAGAATTAACATTACAGGATGGAAATTTCAATAGCTTAGTCTGCTATGATGGGACCATATGGCATTGAATTTGGTTATTGCTAATGGAAATTTAAGGGTTCAATTTTCTTCTAGTCTTTGTTTTGGGATTATTGGTGACTAGTTATTGCCTTTGACTGAATGATCTTTTAAAGATATGGATCAGTTTCAAGAATACACAAGTGATTCCATTTACTATTTGAGGCATGGTAACTTATATAGGCACCTAATGCAGGTGCGCTTGATAGGCTTTTGTGTTGAGGGCTCTCTTTTTCTAGTTTATGAATACATCGAGAATGGCAATTTAAGCCAGCATCTACGTGGGACAGGTGATAAGATCTCCATGGCAAGACCTCATCTAGTGGTAGTGCTTTAAACAATGCTACTAATAGGTACATTGTCTTTTCCAGGATGGGATCCCCTCTCTTGGTCTACCAGGGTGCAAATTGCTCTTGATTCAGCTAGAGGGCTTGAATATATTCATGAGCATACTGTGCCTGTCTATATTCATCGGGATGTCAAATCACCAAATATACTGATAGACAAAAACTTTCATGGGAAGGTGATGCTCATTCCTTTTTGTAGTGCTATAGTCGTTTGGTGACCATGTGAAAGGGAATTCATCATCATTGTATTGAATGCTTCTTTTGCAGGTTGCAGATTTTGGTTTAACAAAGCTGATTGGGGTCGGGGGTTCGTCACTCTCCACAGGTCGTCTTGTGGGTACATTTGGATACATGGCACCAGAGTAAGATAACTTGTTGCTTTTAAACTTGGTAGAAGATAAGTCTCCATCGATTGATCCCTTCAGTTTTGGAAGGAGTCAGTTCTTAATACGTGTATCAGAAAAGTCTACAGACTAAATAAGATACCAAGGTACGAAATGTGCATGTGGGCTATGGCACTCTTTTAGTGGATATGTGCATCAGTGTATTGTGTCATTTATTAATGTGGTAGTGCCATGTGTATATTTGGTGTAATAACTAGTTAGTGTCTATAGCATTTCTCTGTGTGTATCTGTTTGGTTCCATTTTCACACACACAAAAAAAAAAACAAAAAACAAAAAAGTTGTTTGGTTCAATTTTGTTACCATCATTGGATGCAGATGTGGACAATTTCGCTATGTTTCTCCTAAAGTCGATGTCTATGCATTCGGGGTTGTCCTCTATGAATTAATTTCAGCCAAAGAAGCTATAGTCAAGGCAGATGGTTCCACAGCTGAACCAAAGACCCTTGTTACTTTGGTAAGTTGTTTCCCCATTTTTCTGATTATTTGTTAAGAGCTCTTAACATGTTAGACACGATAAGCCCTAATGAGGCTTCTCCAAAAGTACTTATCCATGTGCTCTAATTAGTCCTTGTGAGCTAATTATCGTTGCGTCTCTAATGCGGTTTAGTTTGAGGAAGCTGTTGGTAACGCTGATCCAAGGGACAACCTTTTCAATTTGGTTGACCCTAGGCTCGGAGATAACTACCCCCTTGACTCCATTCGTAAGGTGATTTTTTTCCCACCCTTTGGAAAAACATATATAGTTATTGTGTAGTTTTCATAGAGGTTTGGTGTCCGATATGCTTGCAGATGGCTCAGCTTTCTAAAGCATGCACACAAGAGAATGCACAACTTCGGCCTAGCATGAGGTCTGCTGTTGTGACACTAATGACTCTTTCGTCCCCTGCAGAAGATTGAGATAGTGGTTCTTTCTATGAAAACCATGCTTTAGTCAGCCTAACGTCTGGGAGATGGTAGCTGCCAAGAGCAAGTCTGTCGCATTAGCTGAAATACGCAGATCAAGTTGTTGAAGATTTTCCGAGATGCAAAAATCAGTTGTAATTGTGCAAGTTTTGTATTTGTTGATGTCCTGTGAAATTCTAAAAACTTGCCTTGTACTTCCGGTACTGTTTTAATATGATTGATGTTCATATTTTGCCAAAAAAAAAAATTACTTCTAAAACTTGGTTTAACAGGAGTTAAAAATCCGAACAAATAATTACCAAAACACGGCATTTATAAAAAATGAAAAATTATGCAGAAATTTCGTAGAGAAATATGTCACAAGTAGTTTCGCCGTCTACTAAAAAACATAACTATAATTACCAAACTTCCTCCGAAATTCTATTTCACTCATTGACATCAACACTTTCCTCGTCGTGTTGTCTATTCTCATTTCTCCATCTCTCTCTCTTCACTGATGATTGCTAGAATCCTTTCTAAACATTAACGATTGAGAAAACATCAGAAGTGCAGATGTGCAGTTGTACGGGATTGATTCAGATGGCATTCGGAGCCAATAGAGTCTTTGTGGGTCCAGAATGGCCCAATGTGATTCTTGAGGGCGGTCTGTCATGCTGAAGGAGATGGGCATTCACCGAGCTCAATCTGATTGTTCTGGAACTGCCATATTGTTTCATGAACTGTTAGGACATTTGCATTTGAAAGTGTCCATCACAACATCAGTGGTTTTAGATTTCTGTTGTTAATGAAGTTGCTTGTATCCCAAATTGCTCGCACATTCTATGTAAATCGTTTAGCAACATATTCACTGCCATTGGATACCGGTAGTTATTTCTGGTTGATGATGAGGTTGGAGACTCACATGTGTTATCTGGGAGTAATATATGCGATCTTACATGTCTTCTTCATTCATTTTGGTGACTTTTCGCAAATCTGTTGTCGTAGTATAGTTGATTAGTCATGTGACTACTGGGTGCCGTTAGGAAATTACCAATTTACATAGTTGTATGGATTAAGAACTCCAACTGTTTGATTTCAGGATAAGCGGGGGGGACTACGGGGTGAGTGTGACTAAGGAGATGGACCCGCACGTTTCCCCTCTTTCCTGAGTTCAGCCTTTGTTTGACGGGTGATTACAGGCTCTTTGGATGGTGAGAGAAGAAAGGAGAAGAAAGGGGAGGGATCTCCCTTACTAGTGAGAAAAGAAAAGAAAGAAAGGGGAAGGGTTTCTCCTATCTCATCCAAACAACCGTGAGAAATCACTCTCTCTCCCTCCCATTCCGGTCATCTCTCTCATCTCCGGCGACCTCGAAACTGAGTTTTGATCACAGATCCGGTTTCTCCTCGACGAAACGAAGACAACGGTGGACCGCACGTGCCATCAGCGTCCGTTCCTCACGGAATCTCGCCACTTTTTGTGAGAAACTACCAAGCTAATCGGTGGGGGGGCGTTCTCACCATTTCTCTTCCTTTCCCACCACTTTGGTCATCCAAACAAGGGAGGGAGTTCACTCCCCTTTTTTCCTTTCTTTTCTCGCCGTTCCCCTCGGTCCAAAGGAGCTGTTAAGGACGAATTGGATAAGAATGGATTATTTTTTATTTAGTACACCATGTGGGGATTAGCTAATACCAAGGGGAGCGGTAGTAATAATCAGGGTTGGCCCTGGTGTCAGCCCAACAAGACTCCGGGCTTGTGCAACCGCCAACCCCCCACAATGGGGCAATCCAAAAAAAAAAAAAAAAAAAAAAACTAGGTATATAATAAGTATTTCGGGAAATTCCAAGCCACCCCAACTTTTTGTGGGGACTTTCATTCAAATCTCATTTTCTTTCACTCCTAAATAAGCCCTAAGCGCACGTGGTAGTGTTTTTCCATTTGACACAGGCATACGGCGTGTCACATACTGCCACTTTTCCTGACTCTCTCCCTCTCTCTCTCTCTCTCTCTCTCTTCACAGCATGGTGGCACTTTTCCTGACACATTGAATTTCTCTCTCTCGCTTTCTCTCTCTCTCTCTCTCTCTCTCTCTCTTCACAGCATGGTGGCACTTTTCTCTTCCTTTCCCACCACTTTGGTCATCCAAACAAGGGAGGGAGTTCACTCCCCTTTTTTCCTTTTTTTCTCGCCGTTCCCCTCGGTCCAAAGGAGTTGTTAAGGACGAATTGGATAAGATGGATTATTTTTTATTTAGTACACCATGTGGGGATTAGCTAATACCAAGGGGAGCGGTAGTAATAATCAGGGATGGCCCTGGTGTCAGCCTAACAAGACTCCGGGCTTGCGCAACCACCAACCCCCCACTATGGGGCAATCCAAAAAAAAAAAAAAAAAAAACTAGGTATATAATAAGTATTTCAGGAAATTCTAAGCCACCCCAACTTTTTGTGGGGACTTTCGTTCAAATCTCATTTTCTTTCACTCCTAAATAAGCCCTAAGCGCACGTGGTAGGGTTTTTCCATTTGACACAGGCATGCGGCGTGTCACATACTGCCACTTTTCCTGACTCTCTCTCTCTCTCTCTCTCTCTCTCTCTCTCTCTCTCTCTCTCTCTCTCTCTATATATATATATATATATACACAATCCACTTCCTATCAAGGAACCCATAAAGCATTTATGTTTTTGGAAAATCCGAGACCTCTAATGTGTTCAAAAGGTTTTTCCAAGGACTAAATTTTCAAAAAAAAATCGGAAGGATCCAAGCATTTTTACAAAAAATGTACATTTCTGTTTAAAAAAATGCTTGTGTTTTTTTTTTTTGAAGATTTCCGCGAGAAATAAGCAAAAGAAAAAATTGGACGGTTCGGATCAAAAAATATCGGGAAGGTGGAGTTTGATCCGGACTTGATCGGGCCTTTTATATAAAAAATAACATATCCACTTTTATGAAAACCCATTGCTATTAAAATCCAGACCTCAAGTCTTTCCCAATAAATTTTTTTTTTTAAAAGGTGTTTTTAAGCCGATTTCTCATGAGAAATAAAAAACCTTTTAAAAAAAAATTGGGAAGGGTTTGATCCGTCGAAATTTTTCATCGGGATCTATGAGGTGTGGGAAAAATTGCTTGATTAAGGGTTTGGATATAAAGTTTAGTTTATATATATATGTGTGTGTGTGTGTGTGTGTGTGTGTGTGTGTGTGTGTGTCCTCTCTCTCTCTCTCTCCCCTTTTTTATTTTAGATTTAAAATAAAATAACTTTTATTATACACATTTATTTTTTATAAAAATTATATATTTGAAATCTACTCGATGAGATCTTTCAAGCAAGATCTATTGTGAATATGAAATTGTAAAAATGAAAAAAAAGTTTTTTTATTACTCACTAATTAAGAATTCATACCCCTTCTAAATAATTCACATCCCCCAAAACAAAAGAACTCACATCCTTCAAATGAAGAATTCACATATCACAACCCACTTTCCAAAATACACAATTCACAGACCTAAAATGCAAAATTCACACATCATAACTTACTCTCCAAAATACACAATTCACACCAAAAAGAAAGTGTGTTATTAAGGGTGTGAATTGTTGCAGAGGTGTTAATTGTGTGCTATTGGGGGTGTGAATTGTGTGCATTTGAGGGTTGGAAATTATTTAGAAGGGGTGTGAATTCTGCATTTGAGGAGTGTGAACTCTTTCTTTTTGGGGTGGGGTGAATTGTGTATTTTGGAGAGTGAGTTGTGATGTGTGTAAATTCTGCATTTCAAGTCTGTGAATTCTTTTATTTTGGAGGGTGTGAATTGTTTAGAATGGTGTAAATTAGTAATTAATGGGTATAAATAACTTTTTTTTACATGTACACAATTTGATAGTCCAATGGGATCTTATTTGAAGGATCTCATCAAGAAGATTTCAAATATATAATTTTTATAAAAAATAATTGTGTATAGCAAAAGTTATTTTAAAATATAAAATGAGAGAGGGGGAGAGAGAGAGAGAGAGAGAGAGAGAGAGAGATAAAATAAAGAGCAACCCATTTTTTATAGCCGGAGAGAGAGAGAGAGAGAGAGGATGCACAACATTGGAGAGAGAAATTCTCATGCGCGCATGGGGAGGACTTGGGTGAAATGTGTTTGACATGGGACGGGTTTAGACGAGAAGTTCCGGACAAAATGGGGCCGGCCTGTTACTTCTCCCTTCATATGATCACTTTTTTTTACTCCATTCATATGATCACTTTTTTTTACTCCATTCATATGATCACTTTTTTTTTTTTTAATGTGTTTGACTTGCTCATACTAACAGTCACGATTGCATCTTGGCATATATTTATTTCCTATCTGAATTTTTACTAATACACGTCAAATCTTTTTCTCTTTATAGACTTTTATTGGGTTATTTCGGGATAAAAATGTTACCCAAAAACTTTATTGACGAAATCATGTCATTATATGTCAATAGTCTAATTCAGACAAAAATTTATATCCACCCAGAGGTGTACCAGTGGTGCCCAGGGCCGTGCATGATTTCAAACATCTCTTGAACTATACATGTTTTTAGGTTAGTGTTGAAAAATTATACTATAAGATTGGCCCTTGCAGGTTCCTTTGACGTAAAATTTTTCTTAAAATTAGTGCAAATGTGTGGGAAAAACTCTTCTATAATCCTAAGTTATCTATCAATTATTTGGTCACGAGCAATAAAACACAAACATAGACAAACGATCACTACATATATACTCGCAAATTTGGACTTTCCAATTAGTATAGAATATTATTTTTGCTATAATTGTAAAATTACACGTAGCTAAGCCCCTACTATGGATAAATTCTGCATCTACCACTGTATCCAGATGTGGGCAATAATAATATACTTCTAAAGGAAATATCAATTTATTATGATGTAAATATACTTGGAGTGTGAAGCAATTTTAGAATCTACTATTACAACTTATGTGTGAACTTTTGATGGGAAATCCTAATCTTGCTACCAAAGCATTAGAATAAGCAAAAGCTATATTCAGTATTCTGTTTGCGCATAATAAGCATAAGCAAAATATATATTTTTCTTAATTTCTTTCATCACCAGCTTGCCAACCTTATCCTCATCCATACCAAGTACGAAGTGTTGCATATAGTTGTGATATGGCAAATAGTTTCTCATGTCTGCCCCACTTAGAATCACTTGGGATATTGAAGTTGTCAAGAAAAAAAGGAGAAAAAATAAATTAAACGAATGTTATAGGAAATAAGACAAAAACAAAAAATATCTTTTCCAGACACACAAAATTATTTACTCAACTTCTATTCAAGAGAGGGAATTATGGAATCACAAAAAGAACCAATCCATGCAATTGCTTTTTCTTGAATTGAAAGAAATTTGTTACTTTAATTCACCCTATGATGCTATCGGTCTGGACATTAATCAGCATGAAACAAATATACCTGAAAAAACATCCAAGCATCCAAGAAACACTCAAATGAACCACGTCTAAAACACTCAAAGAATCATTGAATGAAATGTGAAGGTAGCTAGTTGATTTGGGCATCTTCATTTATGGAGGACAACTACCCAAGACAAGCACCAATCTAAAGGATCCGGGGGTGCTGTAGTGCAGCAATCTAAAGTAGTTTTCATAAAATCTTTGTTACATGGACACATGTGTAAGGAATCTAGCCCATCCCTGTAGGTCTTTGTCGTGACGAAGTGTCGGTGAAATCATCACTAAGCCAAACCACTCAAAGTTGTGTCTAGTACAATCAAAACCTTCCAAACCAACTATACATGTAAAGCAATCAAAAGTATAGTTAGAGTAAAGCCTTCCTATTTACAACACCCATAAAAGTCTTCACATATGCCGCATATCCACAAAAATAACCCACTTCACCGCTTTATCCTTTGTTTCTTGGAAGGTATAATATTTCATAGGCCAAAACTCGTACGAATGACCGATACGTGAATTATACGCTTTCCATGGATATCTATATATAATTTTTACAAGAGGAAGTGTTTGTCTACCTTTTATAATCCCCAAAATACCTTTTTCTAAATTTTTTTTTACAGGCAAATTCCACATAACCTGCAAATATCACGTACATAACCTCTACATATGCACTCACAAACGTCAACATGTGCTGGCGAAATATGGAAATGGCACACAATCGCAAAGTCAATTGAAATAACCCAAACAACCCTCAAAAGAATCGTTTGTCTCCCCCACGATCTGCAAATTAGAAGGGGCATCTACCTTTGTCTACCGATCGCGACCTCCCCTTCTTTCAAATCGTTTGTCGTTGGACAACCGATTATTGATTTCCTAAGGTTATTAGGAATGTAGTTTCACCAAATTACCTCTAAGGATAGAAAACTGAACTTAATTCCCTTAAGGATGCACTCAATTTTTATTTAACTCTAAGGCCATGATGAAGATTACCATTTTACCCTTCAAACACAAATTTACTAAGGTTGTACATGATCCGGATTGGAACCAAACATATCTAATGGTTCCAAATAATTGAGAACCATAACCAGACTGTTATATATATGGAACCAAACCACAATCAATCCATTAGCCAGGTCCGGTTTGATTTGGTTTCCGATTGTAAACCATGTTAGCATCCAAAAATAGCAAAAAATCTATAGATTTTCATAACATACCACTAGTTCTTTAAAATACTAGCTAACAACATCTTTAATTAGTTTTGAAAACCGAATTTGGCCACATAATTGTTGTAACTTCTTTATAAAACTACTACCATTAAACCAACCCTCAAAATAAATCTAGAAGCCCTACAAAATCACAAAAAAATTACTAAAGTAATGTGAAACAAAACCTTGAACAAAAATAGGAAATAGCAGTAATAAAGCAAGCAATGACATATATGTATTGACACACACACACACACACACACACAAACGGTCTGGTTCGGTTCGTACCACGGTTCCCAATTATGGAAACCATAGACCGAACCAAAATACTCGGTTCTCATTTTTAAAAAAAACCATAACCAATCCATTAAACCATAAAACCAATCCAAATAGACCCGGTTCAGCCCGGTCGGGTTTTTTTGGTTTTCTTGGACACCCCTAAAATTTACACTTTACTCCTCTCACACCTGCCACTTTCCACCACCACTCAACATCCACCTCCGACAGGTGAAATTTCATAGGCTTCGAGCTCTAGAAATTTACGAGCTCGTGAAATTCAATTTTTACTAGATTTCAAAACACAACTACATTAAACCACCTCGTTAATTTCACTAGCTTAGAAAACACTACCTATATTCGAACTACACAGAACAACCTAGTGAAATTCATGGGCTTTGAGCTTGTGAAATTCATTAGCTTAAAAGCTCGTGAATTTCGTTATTTTTTTATTCTTGAGCACGAGAATTTCACTAGCTTGAACCTCGTAAATTCCACTGTTTTAGCACGTGAATTTTTACAATTTCAATTTCACCGTCCCTAGTCAAAACTAGACCCAATGAGAGCGGAAGAAACAAATAACCCAGAAATCGAATTGGACTAAGGTTGCCGATGGGGGCATTTGGTAACGTTTGTTGTTTTTTGTTTTTTGTTTTTTCAAAAACTAAAAGTAGAATTGTGTTTATTGTTTATAAAAAAAAAAAAAAACATGTTTGGTATTAAAAATTTAAACGACCATGTTTTAAAAACAAGGTATATCACCTTTTTTGTGTTTTTGAAAATTTTCAGAAATTTTGAAAATGTTTTTAATAAACAGAAAACATAAATAAATTACCAAACACATTTTTGTTTTTAGTTTTCGAAAAAAATTGAAAAAAAAAGGAAACAATAACGTTACCAAACGCCCCCCACTAACCAACGAATTTATAATTTTCATCTCATATGAAATTCCAAAACCACAAAATTCACGAGTTTTGAGCTCGTGAATTCACTAGCTTAAAAAGCACTACCTGTTTCCGAAATACGTAGAACAACCTAGTGAAATTCACAAGCTCAAAAATTTCACTAACTTACAACTCGTGACTTTCACTAGTTCAAAGAACACTTAAGAACTAAAACAATCTAGCAAAACATGGCCCATGGATTTCACTGGATCACAACCACCCCGCAACTCCTACCAAACAGAGTCGGTTGAAAGGACCAAAACATTTTACCCAAATGAGCCCTAAAACAGATTACAACCAACAACCTACAAATGATTCGACACACGGATCACATCAAACACAAAACCCAAGTCGGAACAATATTGGAAAAAAACCGTCCCATACGTACCGACCAAAGGGTACCGATCACGCAAAGACGGCTCCGGCAACCCCCTTGTGGGTCCTAAACGGTCAATCCGAACTGTTAATTCATCTCATAATCGAATTCCGAGTGGGCCCGCGAGGAAATCGTTCCAATCGGGCGGCCGTTTGAGCTCGATCCAAAATCACCTCATTGTCGGTACAAGGGGGTCGGTACCCTTTCTATTTCCGATTCTTTTTACCCTCATGTGTAAGTGGGTTTTGCTAGTTACCACCCATTGGGGGTTCCCAAAGGAGAACAGCTCTCTCTTTAATCAATGCAATTGTAACATCTTTCAAACTAATTTTCGGACTGAAAACCTGCCAAATATTCATTCTTTGTACTTTCCCTTCTCAATTATGTACAATTTTACCATCTATTGTTGATAATTTTTTGCAATACTACTCTCGAGAGTAAAAAAATCAACCTTTTCACGGTTTTCACCACCGAATCGCCTTATTTAATTTGTTTAATTTATAGTTATTTAATAAGCCAGAAAAAATCCTTTCTTATTAGCATAGCTAATTGCATGAATTCGCCTTCCATAAAAACAAATTTTGAAATACTCCATCCGTCCGAATTTTTTGTCCATTTACGTGCATGCGTATCAATTTTCAATTGCTTATATTTTCCAATCTATGATGTTTTTTAACATTTAAAAAATTTTGTTTAACAAAATTCCTTGAGAACTATTAAAAAATATCCATATTAAATTCATCGGTACACGACTTGATTAATCATTTTCTTCTTTATGGAGTATCTTTACTACTCCCATACAGATGAAGTATTTTTGATCTCCAACTTTGCTAGAGGTACCGACCATATGGGTACTGATGAGATACAGATAAATGATCCAAATTGTTCAAAAAATTTAAAATATTTTTTCAAGTGGAATGGGTACATCAGATTAACGAGTTCAGGTATCCGTTTGAGCTAATTTATCGCGGGGCCACTCGAAAAAATATTTTAAAACTTTTGAACGGTTTGAATCATTTGTATGGGACCGCAAAAGGGCCTCGCACGCCATTTGTAGCCCTTCAGTACCCAACCCATCGGTTCCCTTAGGATTTTCGATCTTCATTTTTTTCGGTTGACAATAAGTGTGTAAGTTTGAAAATAAAAACTACTCTCTCTATCCCAAATTGCTGAACCCTTATGAAAAGTTGTGCAATTTTGAGATTAAAAAAATACTTCCGTACATGATTTTTTTGAAATTTCACTGCACTATGTTAAAGAACCCATCAAATACTTTAAATTGGTGTAAAAAATTTCAGAAAAATGATGCAATGAGGTTTTTTTTTTTTTTGTCCAAAATTTTTTACATCTTTTCGTAGAGGGCAGATAATTTAACCAATTGGCCAGTAGTTGGACATCCGAGTCAAGCCCAGATATCACTTCCGCCGCCGGTTGCCTTTTCTTGTTGCCCACAGTGCACCGGGTGGTTCTTGGCCGTGACTGTCGTTTCTTGTCCCATTTCATATTTTCCTTTTCCTGTTCCAAACACTCTCGAACATTTCGATCTTGTTTGATTTGAGTTTTGGTTTTTTTGATAATGACCGGAGGTAGAAATGAATGTAGGTGATTAAAAATATGGGGTAATAATTGAATAGACATGGAGAAAAAAATGATAATAATAATTGAAAATATAAACAATAACTGAAGAAAAATATGAGTAATAATTAAATAATAATTAAGAAAAACAATGTCAAAATCCAAAACTAACAAGCAGGGCCGGCCCCGACGTTTGGGTTGCCCAAGCCCGACTACAATCTGGTTGCCCACTAACAATTAAGACCAAAAAAAAAAAGAAAAGAAGAAGGTTACATTGTACTTTTTTAGTTTGAACAACATAAAAAAAAATTAAATGCAACCTCGGTTATAGTATTTTATGACGAGCACAATCCGATAAAAAATAACTTATTGCATGTTCTAAAGGAGATTCTTGAGTAGTCTAGTCATCATACTAACTTGTTCAATAACTCATTTTCAATTCAGAATCTCTCATATTACAAAAGTAAGTTTTTATTATGCACGGTACAAACAAAAATTTTATGAAAACGTATAGGTTGTTGTTCAGTCTTAATTTCCTTGAATTGGCTGCTATAGGTTTAGGGGCAAAGCCCATGTCACCGGAAACATTAAGTAAAGGAAAAGTAAAGGAAAATGCTACAATACACGCTCTTAATTTTGGCGTGTATTATATGCACTCTTATAAAAGTTTCAATTTTTTTATAAAAGTTACGAAACACACCAAAAAGTCACGAATCATATTTTTTAAAAGTTACGAAATACTAAAAAATATTACGATTGCCAATGAGATGACACAATCTAGACTATACAACACGTGCATATGGTACACATTTTTAATGGGTGTGTATTGCAGCCAAAGAAAAGCATACCAACGGTTTTGACATAGCAAATGTGAAAGGTTATCCCCTTCTTTTTGGGTACATTCTATCTTTCCTCAAAGATTAAAGGGGAAAGTATATTGCTCTGGCACTTCAAAATAGTTAGCGTAGTGTCACATTGGTATGTCGCGAAAATTATTTTACACGTTCTCGTCTTTGAAAACTTACCCAGAAGTAAAGAAAACAAGGAAAAAGGACGCGAGGCAGGGGAAAAGCAATTTTTCGTTCCAATTTTATCGGATGTATGGAGGTAAAAATCCCAGCAACACTTTCAGCAATTTCCGATTTCATGGAAGTTCTTCATTTAATTTCAGCTGTAACACTTTCTGACACCAACAATTTTATAGTACAATATTGTCATAGGTTATGTCCGTCTCTATTCCTCCCCGCACGTACCCCGTCTGGAATTACATGGGTTCGGTTATTTGTTGTGTTTGATAGACTCAAATCCAAGAATAATCAATTACTCTTTCTGTCCCCAATTGGTTACTTCTTTTAAAAGTCATCCCACTTTTTAAACTATAGATAAAATACTTGTGTGCATTAACTTTTGGAAAAAAAAAAATTCCCCCAATTGGAAAACTCTGTGGAGTAGTTCTTTAAAGAGGTATACAAAAAATTCAAAAACTTATACACGAAAGTATTTTAGTACTAGTTTTTTAGCAAAGAATTTAGCAAACGGACCAAAAAAATATGAGACAGAAAGGGTGCTTATTTCTGGAAAATGCTGAGTACTTCATTATAGGATCACAGACAAAAAGAACTCAAAAGGTTCAAGGATGAAATTCCCCTGGAAGCTTACATGAACCAAAACCCTCACACAAGTGTGGGAAAAAAAAAATAGAGGAGAAAAAACAGAGTCCAAAGGAAGAAGAAAGAGAGTGAAACAACATCAATAGGGGATATCTCCTTCATAATCCCAGCCCTCGTTGTTATCCGCATCATCTTCTTCCCTGATCCTGTTGGCTTCTAGCTCATCCAGTGCTGGATCTCGATACGGGCCGCGTCTATGAATAACACATATACAGCAAATCAGAAGAAAAAAATTTCCCAGGCAAGGTATAATTAGAAAAGCACTGTATTGGGCATGAAGTACTTGATGAACTGAAAAGACAATATCCTAAGGGCTCGTTTGTGTGGTGGATTTAGGATTGGGATAGAAGATGTAACCACGTTACTATCAGAAATTCGGTTTTTGGAACTGCAAGTTGACATGGGATAGCATCTCTGGAGGAAGTTTATATCCCACTAACGTACCCGGAATAAAGACTACCAGGAATAGGATTTCATATCCCCTCTATTAAGATGGCAATGACGTGACTGCTTTTTCCTTGGGTCTATATAGAATTTGTGATTTGGATGAGGATAAAATTAAAAAATGCATGCCACAACAACCTCAACCAAAACAAACACTGTTAATTTTTTAATCTGCCATTCCTATGCTTGAGCTATATCCCAACGGATTCTATATTCCATACAAATTTCAAGAATTTCATATCCCTTACATTAATCTCCGAGCAAATAAACGAACCCTAAGCGGTTACAGAATTACCCAAAACATCCACAGACCATAAGAGCGCAAAAGGCAGAATTTTGCAACCAAGCAAGTAAATGATTAAAACTGCACATTCCACTGAACTGCAGAATTATGCAAAACTTATAGAATGTACCCGTAGGCAGTGTTGCAATTACGGTTGGTGAGGGATTAAGATAGGAAAGAAAAGACGGGAAACAATGAAGTCTAACATCCTATATCTAGTTCTTATGTTTTGCTATCATTTTCCTTATCTGTGGCAAATCAGTCGACAGATCCACAATCAAAACATAGCATCGATTCATTACATCTGAATAGCAGAGAAACCTGAATAACAAAGTTCTCCAGCTAGGACTTAAGGCTCTGTTTGAATACATAATCAAACGTTCAATTTCAAGAAAAATAGAAAAGGTTTATATACAAGCTGGATTACGAAAATAAGTCCGGAGGATCCTTAACTTCAAGAACTTCAAAACACTACAGTTAATAGTTCAAATCTTTCAAGATAAAGCTCCAAAGCAACCTTGAAATCCATATCTAAACCATCAAACTAATTTCAGCTACTCTTATTGGATAATCTTGTAACATGCCTTCGTTTCAAATCAACATATCTCTCAACAGAGCCCAAGGGCATATGTTCCACCATTCCATATCTCTATGCAACTCAAATCACTCCATTCGCCTCCAATCAAAGGTTAAATATTCGAACTTTTCAGCCAATATGCCTAACGTTTGTAGCATAATCAACGTATCCGGACACTAGAGGGATCAAAAAAACTAAGCTGCTGTACCAGTAACCCTAGTTTCTAACAAATTGCCAAAAGTCTCTAATCAAAATCCAAGTCCATTGGAGCTTCTACAATCCTTCACCATATATCCTCAAAGTTAAATTTTACAAAACACCTAAGATTGACCTCAACAAAACAAACCGAGCCTTAAATCTCAATCAATTACGTCAGCTACATGAATCCTGTTTTCTCCATTAAGCTGTATAAAAGGGCATTGAGTCTCATGATATTATCCAATAAACTTAGATCTTTTTGAACCACCACCTCTAAAGTCAATTTTATTCTACCTCTCCGCTTCGTGCTACCATCAATCGAAACATATCATTTGACAAAGTTTAATACCTAATTCTTTTATTGGAGATCTTCAAAAAAGTTGATTGGTGCTGCGCTAACTGTAGTGCAAAGTCATATCAATTGGTTGAATATAGCAAAAGTTAACACACGTCTCTCAACATAGAGACCTAAAAATGAGCTCCAATCTTCAGTCAAACTGATAAAACTGAAATAGGGATCTTTTTTTCTTATCAAATCACGGAAAAACCTAGCCTTTCACCAAATTTCACAAAACAAAGTTTCGAGGTAAACTTGGGATTGTCTCAACTGTTCCAGAAAATGTTCAAAACAAGCAATTATAGAGTTCAATTCTTTCTCTAAAAAGCAATAACCTAGAATTTTCCAGGATAAGTTAGCGAATTTCAAAAGAAAATGAGATTTAAAAAAGGTGTGATAAAAAGGGAGAGCTCTTTCTCACCAAAATTCACCTCGTGACCATTTGGTTTTTGGTGAGAAACGGAATGAGCCATTAAAAAAAAAGTATCATTTTGTACTTCTCACTCCATTTCTCACCAAAATACTCAATCCAAATGAGTAATTTGACAAGAAACTCTAATTTCTTTTATTATCAAATCCCTCAATCCAAGGGTTCAAAATTTGAAGTACTGAAATTCCAGCCAGATTGGATGAGAACAAACAAACTGTAATAATTCAGCCGAAAAACATCAAATTAAAAGAGAGATATAATCTCTAACCTTCGACGGTTACGCCTGGCGGCTTCACGATTCTTCCGCTTCTTCGCCTCGTGCTTGTTCTCATGGAACCTTCTTCGCAAACACTCCTGGATCAAACCGGTTCTCATCACCTCTCTTCGAAACTCATCGATCATCCAGTAACCGTCATCGTCTTCTTCTTCGTCCTCGTCGTCGCCGACCTCGACTTGGAAACCCTCCCTTTTCGCTAATAAGGGTTTACACCCGAGCTCGTTTCTGTTTCTGTTTCTCAACGGAGTAAACGAAGTGGAGAGAGAGAGGTGGAGGAGTGGGGATTTATGCTGCGGCGGCGGCGGCGGCGGTGGTGGTGGTTTTGAGAGTGTGGTGGAGAAGGAGAGGAGGTTGAGAAGGGGTGACGAAGCCATTAAACGGATTTTTGGATTAGTGGTGGTTGGGATCCGTTGGATTTTTTTGTTGATAAATGATACAGATGTGGGGGCTCGAGATGTATCGGAAAGATGCAGGAGATATTTGGGTCTCGAAGACCAAAGTGACCAAGTCATTATATTTCCATAGTGACCTCAATTGTGGGTCGTCAAAAATTTTTATTTAGAATCGAATCGTTCATTCATTTGTTCAGGAATGTTGAGTACATAATGGATACAAACAATTATGATCATTCGAGATTGATAGACATACAATTGATACAAATTTGTTTTACAATATATTTTCTAAATGATATTGGTCATCCATATAAATGGTATCTGACCACATAACTATTAATATCCAATTAATTTGATTTTTTTATATGAGTGATCTACTCAATATTCCCGATCCCAAATACAGATTATAGATGGCCCACAATTGATGTCACTAACGGTCACGTACCCCGAGTCCGAACATTCCTCCAGTGGTCTAGACAGGAGAATTGTTGAGTTGTGTGTAAGTTGGTCCGAATACCCTTAACAGTTGAACTAGAAAGAAAAAATTAACGATACTTTATTATTTTGATGACTACGAATGGAGCCAGTGGCCGAGAGTTGGGGTGATAAACGAGTTGAGCGAACGGAGTAAAGTTGATAAAATCTGGGTTGTAAAGCGGACCCTCTTCAAATCAGCCCATTTTCTCTCTTTTTCCCATTTTGGGAAAAACTCTCCTAGTGTACAAATTGTGCACAAATGAGTCGGTGGGGTCTACTTCGGAGTCTCATACAAATGATCAAAATCGTTCATCAACTTTAAAATAATTTTTCGATTAGACTACGAAAAAATTACCTCAGTCTAAAAACTTTTAAAAAATTGATCCAATCTTTCAATTTTCATTCAAAATTTAGATTCCTAAAATATGAAGAAATTTTAAATAAATAAAAGTTAACTAATCGGGTCAAGTAGCTATAAAAATTTGATTGAGCTACATTTTTTCAAAGCGACTTCAAAAATTATTTTAAAGTTGATCAACGACTTGGATCATTTGTATGGAACTCCGAAATGGACCCTACCGACTCATTTGTGCACAATTTGTATACTAGGAGAGTGTTTCCCAAAATGGAAAAGAGAGAGAGAGAAAATAGGCTGATTTTCAGAGGGTCCCACTATTTTAAATTGGAGACTGGGTTCTTGGAAACCCATCCGAACAAGGTGTAAAAGACTTAGAAAAACATATTTGAACTTTTGCTTGTTTATGAAACTTGGGTTGGAAAGCTTAAAAAACTTAGAAAAACATATTTGAACTTTTGCTTATTTATGAAACGAGCATATCTTAAATGAACTTTTAATCGAACCGAACACGAATCAATCTTGAGTAGCTTGAATTTCTCATACATCATAAGTCGAATAAGCCAACAAGTAGCTTGTTCAAACATTATTCGAAAACTTAACAAGCTTTAAAATCAATTGAAGTTTTGTGTATGTATGCTTACAAGTTACAAATTTAACACAAATTATCATTGAAAATCCCGATACGAGTCAAGCTCGAAATCTTTGATTTCATTAAACTACCCTATAATTGGTTGAGATTAAAGTTATCGGCCCAAAAGTTTAGCTAATTACAATTGCCCGGCCAAAAATGAAAGTGCAAGGGAAGAAAGAAAATACTCCTAGATTCTCTCCAATAAACCTCCACAACAGTTCAAATAAGCACGCAAAAAAAGCATGAAATTTTACAACTGTGTTATTGAGGAGAGATTATTCAGTGATTACTGAATAATTTTCCTTATTGAGGAGAAACAAAGATACGCATTCGGACTAATGGAAACCTTCAGCAAACACACTGTTTCATCAAAGCCAGAAGTGTACATCGAAAGCATGTGGAAAACAGACCAGTTCACATGGCATGAAAACAACTGACTACATATTAGAGTGACCAACCCGAACATGAACCCGATGCCAAGAAGTGTTCAGAATTCCTCTCAAGTTCCAAATGTTCTCCACATTTTCAGGCTGAACGTTTGCAGCTATATCCACCTGCCCATCAATAGGACAGACAGAAAACCGCTCATAATTTCATAACCATAGTCATTTAATATGAAAATGCGATTCAAATCATAACCTACGAGTCAATTTCGAATTATTTCAGATTGTCGAGATGGAAAACAACTACCGTGGATACAATTCAATCGATAAAATTTAAGCAGCTGCTTCCCATAGAACTTTAATGGGTCTTTCTTAACATTACAGTACATACATTAGGTTCAGAACCCTGAAAACCAATGAGAACGTATGATGTGATGCCATGAACCAACATTCTTTCACATAAAATCACAACCACTGGAGAGAAATGCCAAATCTTGAGCAACTTTTGCCCAAGGAATAGCATGGCAATATTTTGGCTTCAGAATGGCCAGGAGTTGAAGCTTGAAATATGAAGATTTTTGGCAAAAAAAAGGCTTCAGCGAAAGAAAATGGAAAAGGGTAGGAGATGCTCTAAGAGGCCAAACATTGGGTAAAGAATAAGGTCACATATGGTAACCTTCACAAGTTCGCTCAGAATTCCGAGAGACATATCATTACTACCTTGACCCTAATGAACGCAGCCCCACTACTATTAGCGCTCTCTCTCCTGATGGGAGATGTCATTCGACAAACGAAAAAGAAAAAAGAGTAATAATGCAAATTCTGAGCATGAAGAATGCGATGAGAAGAAACATCTAAGACATACCGCTTTAGCAACTATCTCAGCATTCTGTGGAACCTCAGTGATCACCTCAAAAAATACCCATGCCCATTTGTCGCTACTTGAATCATCATCAGCATCGTATGGAATGCCAGTCTTCTGGAATCTGGAAGCTTCCAACCAGGTTTTGCCACCATCAATGGATACATCTACTCTCTCGATCCCACGCCCACCTCCTGATACTGCATATCCCTTGATAGTTATCTGCATAAAAACAATAACAAAGGAGCCATTCAATTTAACCAAAAAAAAAAAAAAAAGGAGCTCATTCATCAAGCTAAATCATATGGGTGGGACCTCAATCGAAATTGATAGTCTGGTATGGAAAGCACTATTTTTTTTTTTGGGTGGTATGAGACGTACACTATTAGTAACGAAATGCTTGGGGTTCAATTCATCCGTGAGGAACTATAGAAGAAATGAATTTATGCAGTGTAAATACAAACACGATACGCATACTTTGAGTGCAGATATCACTCACCTTTCCAGGCTTTACGATGTTCGAGTCCTCTAAGGAACATATAGCACACTGTCAATAAACAAAACCGTTGATTGTTAATCACTATAATTGTGGCCCCCACCGAACTTATGTTTCTTAATGGCGAGCTGCAGTTGATTGGTAACCTTTAATGAATAAAGGCCTTCCAAATGCTGAATCTGATCTTTTAATGGAAAAAACATATAATCTTCCAATCATAGGAATTATTAACCCAGAGAATTACATATTACAAATCCATCATTGGATGAGCAACAGCTAAAATTTGTGGCTGCAGTTTGCAGCTAAACAGCCTTCCTTTCAGACAGTTATCCCCAGTGTTAAAGCAGTAACCAACCAACGCAAAGACAATCACCAACAAAATCATTGGAAGTTCAGAAGTGATATGACGCTCCAGTCACAGCCCTCTAATAGTTTGTTTTTTCATGCATCGGTGCAGCAAAGAATTTACCACTCATGTGCATAAATTGTTCAATGAATTGAAGTGGCCATAAACATTAAAGTTTTCAGATATGATACACTAACGTCTACCCGACATTTCAAACCATGACCCACTTTTGCATTTATGACATTATACTAAGGGTTTTATGAATACACAAAAGATCAGTGTTACCATGCAATATTTTTCCTCCCTCCAATGTAACCATGTCCATTAGATATACAAACACCAATGGTACTTGAAGGAAAAAAACCAATTGAACACTTGGATCCTCTAAATTTCTCACAGAATTTTAAGAAAGCTCATGTTCACCGATAACAAAATTTTCTAGTCACTTGTAGCAGATGAAATAGACATCCCATTTTCCTTGAATCCAATTAATTTTGAAGTATAACCTAAATATACTCCACAATACAGTTGTAAACAATGAACATACATTTTAACTGATCAAGCCGTGCTCAGTGGTATTCAACTTTCATAGATGTGCCCCAACTCTATGTAACACAGAGATTACAATAGAAGTTCTGGGAATAGAGTCAATAGAAACGGCAACATGCACAGAGAGAGAGAGAGAGAGAGAGAGAGAGAGAGAGACCTGAACAGGGAAATCCATTTGCGGCTTCCTCGTAGACCAATTGATATTCTCCCAATTTACAGAAGGTGGAAACATTTTATAGTCTTTTTGCATAAAGAAGCCCTATTAAGACCAATATAGAATCAATCATAAACAACAGGGTACAATCAAAATAACTAAAAGAAAAAATGAATAATATTCTAACCTGACATTCTTCAGCAATTATGTTGATGGAATCAAGCCATTTAACAGAACGAGCACCAATAATACCCGGGACAACTACACGTAGTGGATATCCATGGTCCCTGTTTAAAGTCTTTCGCAGGAAATTTATTGCCCACACTTATCAGAGGACATTCGATGCATAAATAGAAACAAAAAAAAGACAATCTGTTTTTTCCTCCTTTATAACTGGACATTACCAATGCCCTTGGTTGTGAGTTGTGAGAATATCACAATAAATTCAAGCATCTGAACAACAGCAAAATGTCAAATTTGATTAAATACTTTAGTCTTTTAGCCTTATCGATAAAATGTAAAGGAGAATATTTTGAAAATACTAAATAGCGTGCTGCCAAAATTAAGAGACTAATTTTCTATTTTCTGCTGAGCAACGAGGAACTTCAGAGAAAAGTACAATAATAAGTACAAACAAACATACTAGAAATATGCAAAGTTTATTGTAACCAGAAAAGTTTCTGAGATACGTGTGAGTTCCCCAAAGAGATAGCGCAAACAGTCTCTCTCGTTCAATATAAATCATGCTTACCTCTCCATTCATCTCATATGCGAGCAAAACATCAGCCAAAGGATTAGTGGCCTGAGATAATGGAATCGATGCCTTATATGGGCCCCCATTCTCCTCCTGCACTTTTTGTATATCAAATCAAGGGGGATCCAACCACTCAGCAGTCAAGGGCAAGGAAAAAGATGCAGCCTTCAAAAAGGACCTACGGATCCATTACCTTGCACTTGTCAATGCTGACGAATTCAACATGTTTTCCACCTGATGGTGTAGCACTTGTCAACTTAGGTATCCCAACAAGCTCGAGAACATCTGCCAATTTGGCCCCACTCCAGACAGCTGCCAGGAATATACAGTAAGAACTTAAATATTGATAATGGAGGTGAAAATATTCAAGTACTTACTCTTAACAATATAAGTTCAAGTACATCATAAACAAAAGAAAATCAACAATGAAAATTCTAGTCCTACTATATACAGAACCTTGGAAGTTCAGTGAAAAATGGAAGAATTTAGATAACAAAAGAAGTCTCAAACTTAAAATGTTCAAGTTGGTCATGCTTGGAGACAAAATAAATGAACAAGGACTTCTATGTTCAAGGCCATAGGATCTTGAATACAGATTTCTACAGATGACCAAAACACACGTAGGGTTGTAAGCAACTGACATTCATTACGATATCAAGACCCCAACGAGAACTTCTTTTAAAATCTCAATTCTCTTGTCAAATATAACACCCTAGTACTACTCAAAATGTGCTCAAGGCTCACAACAAAGGATGAGAGGCTCAAAATAGTTGCTGAATATGGTGTGAAATCTAGCAGCCAGTTAAGCGGGCAGTTTTAAGCTTTAGCTCCTGCATCATCGAAACGGATGACATTGAAAATACTACAGTTCGAAACTAAGATAGGAGTCTGGGAGCTTCTGTCTTGGTATCTGTTTTTGCTGTTCCGGGCTCCAAGTCGTGGTTTTAAGCACTGCTAGCAGAGGAGAGGGCAGGACTCAGACTAGTCCTCTCTTTAGGAAGAAGGGGCCAAAAAAGGAAAGAGAGGGATTGGATTTTCTCGCTTTTGGTATAGCAGGGCCCCCAGTGCACAAAGGAATTAATTTTTGTAATCAGACTAGTCCTCTCTTTAGGAAGAAGGGGCCAAAAAAGGAAAGAGAGGGATTGGATTTTCTCGCTTTTGGTATAGCAGGGCCCCCAGTGCACAAAGGAATTAATTTTTGTAATCTGACAGTGACAAGTGACAACAATAGAATAAGTTGTGTCTAAAGAACAAAACAATCTGAAGAGAAAACTAACCATTTCCAAGGGCAGCAACGTCCCAACCAACACCTTTCACGGTTTTGGTTTTGCTCATCGCAGTCCTCCTATTACCAGCACACTGTATTATCAAAAAAAAAAAAAGCCAGGTCAGCATCTTCAGCCAAAAATTGTCGAAGTACATGTTTGTAAGTTATTTATGAAAGAAAGAGTGCAATAGCAGACAACTCTAAAGTATAGATCCACATAGTTTGTGGAATTTAAATACCTGTAAAGTGGCAGTGACAGTGTACTTTGGAAGGTTCCTATTATTTATTTGACAATATAAGTTCCTTCTCAAAATAATCACGAATGAAACAACATATCATGAAATATGAATGCCGAAAATTCATCACTCACCATACATCTTTCATGAACAGCTGTTTGGGATGATCAATTAGACCTGTTATAGAAACACAATATCTGCTCAACCAAGCACATTCTGTCAGTCGTTGAAGTTGATAGACTTCAAACTCGAAATAGGTGGAACCAGAGGATAGCTAGAGAGAGCAAGATAGGATAAAACACAAGTGTATGACCTTTCTATGTCGTCAACTATTGGGATGGGTCCATGATTTCTCTTGTAGAAGAAATCCACTGGTGTCACATAGGATGAAACCAAAGCTGAACGAGGTGGCTCAGCATTGAAGGGCTCCTGCAACAGAAATGGAGTAACATCGTAACTGGTCATTTGGTTGTAGGATTTGAGAAACTTATAAGGGATTTAAGCTAGATAAGATGAAAACACAAAAGAAATTCTGATAGCAGAAATAACTCACAATGATAAATCTCTTTGACACTGAATGCTATCAAGTTCTAATATGGAAAAAATAAAGACAGACAATATGAGAGGGGATGCTTTCAAAGCAAATTATTATCAGCATTCCAATCACAGGATCATGACATTTGAATTTCTAACCATCATTTGTAAGATGGTACCATCTTTGTTAAAAAATTATTCAGTTCTCTTCACGAGATAGTCTCTAAACACGCACTAACTATATAGTCAATCGCCATAATTGAATGAGGCAACATGGGTTTCAAGGAATGGAGTATCTGAACAAAAAACCAAGTTACAGCCCCAAAAATCGTGCATCTTTTATGTTCAATGGACGAGAGAATGCTATTTGGAAAACATAAAAAAGAAATTGTTCTAACTTCCTATGGAAAATCCAAGAGAGAAATAGCACGGTTAACAAAGTACAATTTTGGATAATTGATATGTAGTGTAATTAAATCTAAAGCATTCTATCTCCGAGAGAGAGAAACACTCAAACAGAAAACCCAGATGTAGAATCCCCTAAAAATATAGGAAAAGTAGTTTAAAATCAAATTAAACATGAGATCAGATTATCCGGGACTAATAAAACTGGAGATCCTTGCGAATATGAATTAGGACTAATATGCACAAATTCCAAATTCCCTTCCCCTTGGTGTTTGGGAGCCTACTTTTTAACTTTTGATTTTTGACTTTTTGGTTTTTTGGTTTTTTGGCTTTTGGTCAGAATGAGTTTTGGATGTAGGAGGAGTGTTTGGGAGAAATGTACAGAATGTGTTTTGGAAAGGGAAAATAAGAAGTAGAAATCAAAAAGGAGCTCCAAAGCTCTTTTTGCCTTTTGGCTTAGAATTTGCAAAATGAAGAATGAGTTATGAAAGAATGTGTTTTGTGGGTTGTCATCCAAACACCCAAAATGAGAAAAATAGAATGTGAAAAGTAGAAAAAGAGGGGGCCAAACACCCTCTTACATGGATAATAAATAGATACATAAAACGCGATATGAAATGACAAAGTCCATGATTAGACGGCCCCAAATTATAGAACTGGCAATTACATCGAAGCCCAACTAAAGGGAAAGTTCAATTAACATGTTAAAAAGAAGACCTAGAAAACATTCATTGGAAGAAGCTGCTGATGAAGAAACGAGAATCGACAAGACGATCGCCCTAATGTTTTTTTTTCTTTTTTGGGTAAAAATCGTCCTAATGCTTTAAGCTTCTGTATCACAAAACTGAATCAAACCAAAACAGTATATCGAATTACACGGAAGAAATTATATTTGTAAATGCTACATGCTTTCACGAGAGAGAGAGAGAGAGAGAGAGTGAAGCTTGCCTTGGCATTAATTCTAAGAGCAGGGTGACGAGGGGGTTCTTGTGAATATTCCGACGGGCCTCTTATTCCCGGCATGTCGGAGCTTCGTTATCCAAGTTCTGCTCTGCAAATGATCCGCGAGAGAGAGAGAGAGTTGTTTTGTGGGGTTTATGAACGAGCAGTGATGGTGAATGGTGAATCGGTGATACAAGAATGCGACGTCGGATTTGGGGGTGGCACTTGGGTATACGTACGCACACCATTTTTTGGTACGGACACACATCATCAACAAAACATCGGTATGTCGTTAAATAATGATACAGACACACCCTTTCAGCCACACTCTACCACATCCTCACTGGCATCGCGCATCCCACACGCGCGGGTGATCCCACACCACACGCGCGTGTGTGTGGGTGTGGTAAAGTGTGTGGTCTGAAAAAAATGGCTGAAAGGGTGTGAGGGATCGGCTCTTCTCCAAACCTTTGCCTATGATTTTGACACTCAATTTTCGTCCACATCTCCCTCAGTGACTCTGTCCCATTTTAGATGTCCCATTTGGTAAAAACAATTTTTTATTTCTTTTTTCATCATTCAAAAGATCTCAATGAGTACTTTTCAGAAATATTTTTTTAAGTCACAATGATACTACTTTACGGGAGGAGGATTTAAAATGGAACTGAGGGAGGCCTACAAAATATTGGTTCCATCGAATATCGATATTTGCATAAATAAATTACAAATTACAATTTATTTTGTAAATTGTAAGGTTAAACTGTATTATATATTTATCATTCATTTTTTGGCGTAACAATTTGTAGAGCATTCATATGTCTATCGGTGTCCGATCATACTCTAATAGACGTATATTTCTTTGTGTGTTCTACTGGGTGAATGATTCGGATTATAATATTAACCGAGATATGGATGATAAATTAGAATATAAAGAGATAGAGTGAAATTTTTGTTCACCTTCCTTAGAGCAAAGCCATTGGGATTCCATAATGACTATAGCCATTTGCCCCTTTTAGCACCAAAAAGTTGTTAAAAAGTGGTTAGGTGCCAAATTTTGGCATCCCCTCTCCAATAGTGGGTTCTAAAATAGAACCAATGAGTTTCAAATATTATGACTAACTTTCCCTCCATCTAATTTCCCCCTACTTTCTCAAAGGGGTTTAGTGATTATGGCGATGAAGATCTAACTCTTAATCTCCGTTCACCAGAACAGACAAAACTCCGGCGACTAAGACGATGCCGGTGATGAAAGCAAGCATGATTCCGCTAAACTCAAGTTCCTCTTGCACATGTTTTTCTGGTAATTTTTAGTTAAGAATAGTGACGTGGAAAAGATTCTAAATATAGAACCCCAGATAGCATTTTTCCATTTTGGCATCAGCTGTAGAACCTGGATCCTGAAGTTCTATAATCCGTTCTAAATTATAGGTATAACATCACTTATGGAACCCCATTGGCCTTGTTCTTAAAAAGAGTGTGAACATTATCCTCCCTCTTATAGGTTGAAATAGTGTAGGTCTCATTAAAAAGTGACGTCATTCCACCAAAAAGTAATTTCATCCTTATAAAAAAGTGTACAGCAAGGGTGAGACCTACGTACCATTTCAACCAATATGAAGGAGGGTAAAGTTCACCCTCTTTAGAATTGCACTCAGAGAGACAGGGATTGGTACGGAGAGGAGCTCATCCAAGCCAACCTAATCGAGTCAATTCCCTGATTACAAGTTCATTGCATGCCGAACCAAACCAAAATAGGAGATATACATTCTCATTTACAAAAGTTCTAAACGGTAATTCTACGGGTACCGATCTTGCATGCACAGATGGTGTATAGACGACGCACAAGGCCCACTTCCGGGTTTCACACAAATGATCTGCACCATTCATTAATTTTAACATATTTTTTCAAATAGCCCAAAAAAAAGAAGGTCAATAGGAATATTACAAATGCTTGATCCAGTGAACCAATTTTCCTTTCAGAATATAAGATCATGTATTCTTAATGGAAAATTGGTATATTGTATTAAGCACTTTCAGTTATCCAATTGAGTAATTTTTTTCATGGCTAATTGTGCACCATCAGTGCATGCAAGGTCGGTACCTATAGAAGAGTTCAATTCTACAACCACACCCACTTGCACGCACAACTTTACAACAATGATGTGTATGGTACCAATTAGCACACCCTACTGTGATCCACACATGATTGTTAGTGTGTACGTAAAACGTTTGTGTATTTGTGTGTGGTTATAGAAGTGTTATTCTCATTTATGAGGGCGGGTTAGTTGAGCTTATCAAATAAACACTAATCATATGTTTTCAAAATGGGATCTAAGGCACAGGAAGGTGTCCATGCCTACAAAACGGGCATTGTTGCGAGTCTAAATATGTGATCTGAACTGTTCACTTGACAGTAAAACAAACTTGTAAAAAAATCAAGATGATCGGACTTAGTGAACAAATCAGATTTGTCCACAGTATAATTTTTCGCACATTTATAACTCCAAAAAATGTGGTCTCGATATCCAAACGACTTAAATTTTTAAGGTTGTGTTCCACGCGTGGACCTCTACATGGTGAATGGTTTAGAACATATCTTTGGATTCGAATTTCAAACGATGCCCATTCATAACTTGCTTTTGAACTGCTATCTTTTATTGTTTGAGACCCTATTCACCTCTTTGAACTTCAAATCTATAAATAAGTTTGATTGTCCATCTTTTTTATCTGTAAAAAAAAAAAAAAGGAACCCAACAAATCATGCAATCCGAACTATTGGATGTTCGGGCTGAAAAGACATGACCGATCAATAGCAACACTTTTTTTTTTTTTTTTTTTACAAACAAGCAAATCCCATTAATAAAAAAACGTTACATATTGTCCATAGCTACCTTGGCAAGATTGTGGGCAGCGGTTACAATAGCAACACTTAAAACAATCCAAGTTTGTCAATGTTGCATGCATCACATTTGATAGCTATCATATCCTCGGGATATGATACGATTCGCTCAAGATGTCTTGGTGATGAAATAGTAGACACGCTAGAGTAATCTCATGGTAAACATCTATCATTTTTTTATTCTTCTAATTTTTCATTACAAGTGTGACAACTTGAGCTCCAGCTTGGCTTGATTACAAAATGAACCAACCTTAACGAGCAGAGCTTTGAGCTCGCTACCCTTTTACTGCCAATTTTGAGACTGATACTAGCAACACCAATTTCATCCAAACACTCACTACTAGTCTACTACCACCTCACACAGCAAATTGGGATCTCAAATGTTGACAACCAAAAAAAATTGGAATCTCACCATAGATGGTCAAAAAACATTTTGAAAAATAGACTAATAAAAGGAAGAAACCACAATAGGTTTCTCAAATTTGGTATTAATGAATCCGTCTTAGGGATGGCAATTCCCCCAAACCCGATGGATACCCGCCCCACCCCCGCTTATTTGGAGGCGGATATTACTCGATTTTTCATCCAATAGGAGCGGGTATGGTAGAACTTAAAGAATCCCCAGTTGCAAACGGGGCGGGTATAATTTTGTGATATCTACCTCCGAATACCCGCCCCCGTTTCCAATTGTATATGTATATTTTTTATGAATGTATGTATATATGCGGGCATATAGTAGTAAATAAATGTATATGTATGTGTGTATATATAAGTATGCATATACGTATAATTTGTGTATATTGTTCCGAATTAAAACTATATATGCTAAGTGTTAAAAAAAGTTTAGTGATGGTAGTTAAAATTTTATATATCTTGGTGGACTGTTATTTCTTTGTAATTCTCTATTCTATTTTGTTGTAAATTGTTGTTTTTGTTATTATAGGACACATAAATTAGATCTTTTTTTTTCTTTTGGTTCAACAAGTTTGGATATGGATTTACCCGAATATACCCGATCCCCAATGGGAGGCGGGTATGGTGGATTGTCCACTATCCCTTTTGGGTATGGAGGTGGGGATGGGGATGAAATTCCCAATTGGAGATCGGGGATAGAATAGGGTCCCCCGATCCATACCCTACCCGTTGCCATCCCTAACCGTCTTCTCTGAAATAAACTAAAGTTGCATTTCCTGAAGATTATTCAGCATTCGCCCAAAAAAAATTGAGACAGTTGTCCTCAACCTTTTGAACTCGGGCAAATGTCAAGTATTTATGCTTTTATACAAGTCTAGAGCTTCAAATTTACATAAATAAGTCCATGTATACATAAAATTACAAAACCATATTAAAGTTTAAGTTTATAATACTTTTATAAGTTTATGCATGTACAAGGAGTATAAAATTTCCCTTTATGTGGAAGTTTATACATACTTAAGGTTATACATGAAATTCTTATGAGATATACATATATATTCCAAGTTCGCGAACCTAATCGAGCTGAATACTGTCAAGTTCAGGCAGTGGCGGAGCCACATGCATGTTAGTGTGGGCCTGTGCCCACACTGGATTTTTGAAAGGTTTTTTTTTTTTTTTTTTCAATTTTGCATTTTTTAGAAAAATATACATCACTTTTCATATACACAAAAAACTAATTAGGTGCTCTTGAGGCGTCATTACTTGGTGTTATAATGTTATTCTCCTGCGCATATTTATGTGGGACTCAATACTAAATATATGAGTTTTACCTGCATATGTGATGAAAGCCAATAAAAAAAAAATAATAGAGAAGGGTTTAGGGCATCACGTGGCGATGCCCCAGAACCACCACTGTATAACTAATTACTCACAAACAAGTCTTAATTAAGTGAAATTTTTGCTTCGAAACTATAACGTGTTTAAGGAACCCCCATACCTCCACCAACTTGAACCCCAAACCCCCCTTGGAAGCCAAGAGGTACAACAAAATAGGCTAAGAGGAATATCTATCCATAAAATGTTAGTCAAGCGAGACTCATTTCAATTGAAAATCAAGATAGGTTAGATTCTTTAAAAAGAGATTTTTTTTTCACAACAAAAGTATTGGCATTTATAAATTGTGCCCTCACTGGAGCAAATTTCTGGCTACGCCACTGAGTTCAGGTTCGGCTCATTTACCAAACAAGCCTAAAAATGAGGTTTTCAAAAAAACAAACCTTTACCGAGTGATCCACGCAAGAACAATTCATTAATTTTAAAATATTTTTTCAAATAGCCCATAAAAAATAAGGTCAATAGAAATATTACAAGTGCTTGATCCAGTGAACAAATTTTCCTTTCAGAATATAGGATCATGTATTCTGAATGGAAATTGGTATATTGTATTAAGCACTTGCGGTTTTCCGATTGAGTTAATTTCTCATGGCTAATCGCGCGCCGTCTGTGCACCATCAGCGCATGCAAGGTCGGTACCTATAGAAGGGTTCAATTCTACACCCCACACCCACTTGCACGCAAAACTTTACAACAATCATGTGTATGGTACCAATTAGCAAACCCTACTGTGATCCACACATGATTGTGAAGTGTGTACGTAAAATGTATGTGTATTTGTGTGTGGTTAAAATGTATGTGTATTTGTGTGTGGTTATAGAAGTGGGATCTAAGGCACAGGAAGGTGGCCATGCTTACAAAACGGGCATTGTTTCGAGTCTAAATATGGGATATGAACCGCTCACTTGACAGCAAAACAAACCTGTAAAAAATTAAAACGATCGGACTTAGTGAACAAATAAAATTTGTCCACAGTATAATTTTTCGCACATTTATAACTCCAAAAAATGTGGTCCGGATATCCAATCGACTTAAATTTTTACAGGTGTGTTCCACGCGTGAATCTCTACATAGTGAATGGTTTAGAACATATCTTGGATTCGAAACGATGCCCGTTCATAACTTGCTTTTGAACTGCTGTCTTTTATTGTTTGAGACCCTATTCACCTCTTTGAACTTCAAATCTATAAACAAGTTTGATTGTCCCTCTTTTTTACTATATCTGTAAAAAAGGGACCAAATCGGGCAATCAAAACTATTGGATGTTCGGGCTGAAAAAGACATGACCGATCGCATTTGATAGCAACACTTAAAACACTCCAAGTTTGTCAATGTTGCATACATCACATTTGATACCTATCATATTTTCGGGACATGATACGATTCGCTCAAGATATCTTGGTGATGAAATAGCAGACACGTTAGACAAATCTCATGCTCAATAACTATCATTTTTTTCCCCTCTAATTTTAGTAGAGATGTAAATGAACCGAGCCGAGTCGAGCTAAGCTTTGTAGAGCTCAAGCTTGGCTCGTTTATTAAACTAGCCAAAAATCGAGCTCGAGCTCGGCTCGTTCGTAAACAAACCAAACCAAGGTAATTTACTTGACGAGCCTTCTTAAACGAGCCGAGTTTTTGCGAGCTGACCAAGCTTTACCGAACTCGTTTACTAAACGAGCCTAAAACTCGAGCTCGAGCTCTGCTCGATTACCAAACGAGCTGAGCCAAGCCGAGCCACAAGCTCTCGGGAGCAGCTCGGTTCATTTGCTGTCCTATTTACTAGTATGACAACTAAAAAGAGTGATTCTATTTTAAGAGAGACAAAGTTCATCCCATTAGTTGAACAAACTCGATAACCTATTAACCTCAAATCTTGATTAACACGGACTGGGCTTTTAGAACCCTATTTAATTATGTGTAGATCACAAGGCAAGATTAGTATAATTTTCCTCTATATTTTAAAACTAGAGAATTTCTAGATTGATGAAATCCAGCCTACAAACTGTCAAATTTCTCACAAGCTCCACCACAACACCCAACCGATTTGGAGATAGGTTTCTAAGGTTGGACACGATTACTACACCGATGACAGTTCAACGTGCAAACTAGCCGACCCGAGTTTTAAAGTACTCAAACTCGGCTCATTAATTAAAAGAGTCTAAAATTCGAGCTCGGCCCGTGTGTAAACAAGTCGAGCCTGGTTCAAATAATAAACGAGTCTAAACAAAGTTACAGCCAAGCCGAGCTTCAAATTTTAAGGGCGGCTTGTTTACCACACGAGCGTGAATCTAAAGCTTAACGCGCAAAGCTTTGAGCAAAATTAACCGAACCTTAACGAGCAAAGTTTTGAGCTGCTCATTAGGAGCTCAGTTCATCAACAGCCCTAGTGCCCCAGTTCTACTGCAAATTGCGAGTCTGATACTACCAACATATATGGTTCAACACCAATTTCATCCAAACATACTGACCCCAGAACTACAAAATGGGATAAATAACTTTTTCCAGGCTCGAGGGGGAAGACTTCTAAGACTTTGATTGCTGCCAATTATTGCGCCGTATATTTAAACAGGAGAAGAGGAAGTAAAGAGAAGATGAAACCGAACATAACCTTTGTTAGAATCATCAAAACACTCACTACTAGTCTACTACCACCTCACACATCAACATGTCGTCGGAAGCTTTGAAGAAGATGAAACCGAACATAACCTGTGAAGAAGCCACAAAAGGTTTCTCAAATTTGGTTTCTATGTCGTTGGAAGCTTGGCAGTAATGAATCCGTCTTCTTTGAAATAAACTAAAGATGCATTTCCTGAAGATTATTCAGCATTCTCCAAAAAAAAAATTGAGACAGTTGTAATCAACCTTTTGAACTCGGGTGAGTGTAACAGCCAAAAAGAGAAAATGGGCCACCAAGGTAAGTGTCTGAGTCAGAATACGAGCTTGTAGGGCTATATGTTGGAAGAAGATGCCACAATGCTACAGCAACTTGTAAACCAATTCCAGCAACCAGTGACTTCGGCATAACCAGTGATCCAACAAAAGAGTCCATTGCAAATACATACTTGCAGCCAAGCATACTTCTTCTATGAGAGAAAACAATTGACGACTTTGTAAATATAAAGATATGCCATGTAATCAGGGCAGCCAAATGGGGTAACATCAGCCCTACACCATCCAATACGAATAACAAATCCTGGTTCTACTTTCAGTTCATTAGAATCCAGATCACCTCTGCTTTACCATTTTTAGCCAACTCTTCTTTTCTTAGACTTAGAGAGTCTTATGGTCTGACCGTAGATACTGTAATGCAGTGGGAATATCAACAAAACTTAATTATCACCATCTACAAGGCTCCACCCTGGTATTTTCGTCAAATTATCTTCTTTCATCACCTTCCTCAACCTCGAAACATCCTCCCATCGACCAGCCTCTGCATACATGTTGGATAAAACAACATAAACCCCGTGATTATGAGGTTCCAAATCAAGAATTTCTTTCACTGCCCATTCTGCAACATCTATATCGCCATGGTTCTTACTAGCCGCCAACATAGCTCCCCAAATCACAATGTCAGCTTTCCACGTCATTCCTTTTATCAGCTCCTCAGCCTCTAGTAGCCTCCCACCTCGTCCAAGAAGATCAACCATGCATCCATAGTGCTCTATCTTGGGCTCAATTCCATACACCCGTTTCATGGAGTAGAAAACTTCACGACCATAATCTATCAAGCCAGCATGGCAGCAGGCAGATAAAACCCCAACAAACGATATGTCATTTGGGACAATCTGCTCCCTCTCTAGCTTCTGAAAGAGATTACGTGCTTCTTCAGCATGTCCATGGGAGGCCAGTCCACAGATCATCGCATTCCACGTTGCGGTGTTCCTTTCAACCATGCTCTCAAAACACTTTCGAGCCATTAAAATTGCTCCGTTCTTCGCATACATGTGGACCAATGCCGTACCGAGAATAACACCCAACTCAATCCCTTTCTGTTCCATAAACACGTGAATCCTCTCTCCCAAATCCAAACATCCTGATCTAGCACAGGCGGACAATACAGAAGACAAAGTTACGCCATTGGGTTCAAACCCATCGGCAATCATTTGATCAAACAACTCCAATGCTTCATTGGCACAAAAGTTCTGAGCATACCCACATATGACCGTCGTCCAAATACTCAAATTTCTCTCTGGCATCTCATCAAATACTCGTCGGGCACCATTTAAATCGCTCGAAACAGAATAAGCCCTGACCAACCCATTAACAACATGCAAGTCCAGGTCCAATCCGAATTTCAAAACATGATTATGAACTTGTTTACAAGACTCAATTGACACTAAATTGGAACACGCCTTGAGAAGAAACGGGAAGGTATGCTTCCCTGGTACAATGCAAAGCCTCCGCATCTTTATGTAAAGAGACACAGCTTTGCTAGGGTTTGGGCTACTAGCATGAGCTCTAATCATGGTATTCCACATAAAAGAATTAGGCTTCGGGGTATAGTCAAAGATCTTGAGAGCGTAATGGAGGTCGCCGGATTCAGAAAGAGCGGAAAAGGATAATAACCGGCTAGCAGCGTAGTTGTCGTGAATGCGAGCTGAGACGACCATTTGGGCATGGATTTGTTTGAGTTGGAGCATTGACGTGCATTTGTCGGCGAGGAGAGAGAGGTGTGGGGGATTCGACCATGGCGTCGGTGGAGGTGTGGGGGTTTGGTCACAGAAGGTGCTACGTGGATGGATAGAGTGCTTTCGGAGTAATGGTTTTGTTCTTGGGAGGAACATTTGAGGCTTGGTTCAGCCATAGACACTAACAACTAGAAGAGCACATCAAATCTAAAGAACTTGGACAATGTAGCACAAGAAAGTGGGGAAAAGTAAGCAACCAATTCCCCTTACTGATTGTCTTCTCTTCAATTATTCAGTTCTTGAACTTCTATTACCAAAAGGGCTTTTGCAAACTCCCGTAAAAAAACTGGAATTTCCCTTTGAATCTGGACAAAAGAAAATGAAAAAACCAAATTAATCGTACGATTACTGAATTCAAGATGAACAAGTAATTGAAACAACACCACTAATACAAAAGTATCTGAAATAGCTAATCTTCAGTTTGTGAAAATTTCTGTAATCATCTGTATCAAAATCAACAATGGAGCACAAGAAAATCATCCAACTAATTCCACTTACTGATTGTCTGCGGAACGATTATTCAACTCTAGACAGTTCAGTGTCAACGAAAAAAACAAATCTTTCTGCTTCTTTAACCAAAAGGGCTTTTGGAAGCTCCTTTAAAAAACCGCAATTTCCTTCTGATTCAGCGTAATCTGGACAACAGGAGATGAAAAAAGCAATTCAATGGAACTACTTTAAAGGTGAACAAGAAATCGAAACAACAACGATAACACAAAAGGATCAAATTTCACAGTAAGTCATACTACTTACCTGTATTGCGAAAGACAATTCGACGCCGCTCTGAAAAACTGAAACCCTACCTCAGTCCGCCATTTTAGAAGCAGGGAATTTGGCAGAAGAGACTAACGCAAAAAGGGCAAAAAAAATTTGGACCATTCCTCGATTTGTGCGTGCCGTTGCTAATCGTCTCTGTATTGATCCAATTTTATCAGACGTGCTCCACGGGTACAAGGGGGAGTGCTGTGCAGCTTGGTGCTGCATAGCGTGCTGTGCACGCTTTTGCGGTAGTGTTCCGGTGGTGCTCCGATGATCGAAAACGTTCACTGTGTAGAACTCGTCGAGTAGAATAAGTGTGCCAAAAATCAGCTCAATCGGATATCATTTAGTGTTTCATCGGAACACATTTAACTTTGCAATAATGGGTTGTAGTGTTTTTTTTTTTTTTTTTATATCACTATGGGTTGTAGTGGTTTGATCTAGTGTTTCAAATCTATTTCGGATCCATTCTTTTTAAGATTATAATGTTCCGATGAGGTACTTAATGATATCCGAACGAGCTTATTTTTGGCACACTTATTCTACTCGACGAGCTCTACACAGTGAACGCTTCGATCATTGGAGCGCCACCGGAACGTTGCCGTAAACGCGTGCACAACACCTCCCCCTTGTCCCTCCAGGGGACACTCTATTATTGTTCCCTCAGTTTGATGAACTCAACTCTCCTTTGTTGAATTATGCTGTGGGACGAAACCCTCTGCACTGACATTCGAATGCCGTCGTTTTGAACTGAGACCAAGGAGCTATTTGATAAAACTGAAAGCTGAGCTGAAAATTAAGTACTGAAAACTGAATGCTGAATTTTTTAAGCGAAAAGCTGTTTGGTAAAACATATTAAGCACTGAATTAAATAAATAAAAAATTGGTCTAATTGTCTCTTAATTTTACTAATGGCCATCATGTATTTGTGGTAATGGTGGAGTGGTGATTGGGAGGTGGTGAGGGTGGTGGCGAGGTGGCGGTGGAGTAATGGTGGTGGTGGAATGATGGTGAGTTGTGGTGGCAGTAAAGTAATAGTGGTGCAATGGTGGCGGTGTAGTGGTGGTAGTTTGATGGTTATGGCGTGGTAGTGGTGGTGGTGGGCTGAGTGGAATGCTAGTGGTGGTGGTGGTGGAGGAGGAGTGACGGTGGTGAAGTGATGGCGGTGGCATGGCAATAGTGGTGGTGGTGCATGGGTAACAGTGATAGTGGTGGCGGCGGTGCAATGGTGGTGGTTGTGGTGGTAGCGACATGGCGGCGGCGGCGATTGTGCAATGGTGGTGGTTGTGGTGGTGGCAGCGGCGTGGCAGTGGTGGTGGTGGTGGTGGTGGTAGTGGTAGTGGTGGAATGGTGGCGGTGACAGCGGCGACGGCGATGTGATGGTTGATTGTAAGATATAGGAATTCAGCCACAATTAAGTAGCTCAAAGCTACTTAATTTTTATCAAATTTTTAGCCTACATTTTAAGTGACACTTAATATGTTAAGTACCATAAAATGTGATTATAAACCTACTTAATGACTTATTACTTAATTGATTCAGTTTTAAGTGTTGAATCTGTGTTATCAAACAAGGCCGAAGTTACCGTTCGAGTTCATCAATGAACAAAGTTACTTAATTTCGAGTTCATTAAGGTTTATTTTGGCCTAAATAATTAAGTATGTTTTTTATTTTTATTTTTAGTTTCAAAAAGTCATTTGTAAATCCTACAGCATTTTAGGCCAAAATAAGTTTTAAAAAAAACATTTTGGTTTTCCCAGTACTAAATCAAAAAGTATAAAGTATGCTTAACTTTTTAGGTCAAAATAGGCCGAAAACTCATTCAAGATGGGTTCGTGTTGAACATTTCTTTTTTGTTCGAAAATCGTTATTAAACCAAGTTTGAACAAGTTACTACCTGATTCGTTCGGTTTATGTGAAAAGTTAGGTTACTCAAGATTAGTTCTTCTCGGCTCGATTAAGCAGGGGTTTTTGTTCAGCACCCTCAGATCTCATTTGCTTTTAGCAACTTAACGATTGGTACTTTCATAGAAAATTGACTTTTAACAAATTAGTTTTTAGAACTTGTGCAAAAAGTTTATGAAAATATAAATTTCACTTACCTCCCCCGAAGTTTCTAACAAAAACAAATACCTCCCCTCACGTTTCAAAAATTACAATGACCTCCCCTTTGGTTTTGGTTGTTGGCTACAGTTAGTCAGTTACTAGGCAACGAAAATTGCTTACATCAGCTTATAAACCAAATTGATTATCCATTTGACCCTTTTAAGGAATAATTGTCTAACATCAATACTTTCTAAACTCAATTTAAAAGACATAATTGTTCTTAATCAAAACTAGTTACAAGAAATCAACTTATTATACACGTTTCTCATTCACGTGTGCCTCCAAAATTAATATATATGTATTTTCACACATTTGGTTTTAAATATGCATGTATGAGGTTTTTTCACTATTATTACAAAGCTTGAAAAAAACTTTTAAGTTTTTTTGAAGTCAAATGTATATGCAAACATAAATCCAAGGGAATTACGTTTTTTTTTTTCGTTTTCCTAAAGCTTCAATTTTATTTTATTTTTTGAGTAGAATAACAAAAATTTATAATATACATCGATTTAAATTCATTGAAACTTTTTTTCCGACCCTATACCATGCATCTTTACACTAGTAATTTCGCTCAACTACTTCTTCATTAAAATTAAAGGCGATTGAGATGGCAATTGAGCTTCAGTGTAGCCATGCATGACCCCTGCCTTAGTAATCACAATCGAGGCATTTGTCCTTCTAAACACACCTCTAGAATTTTTTGGAATTAAATAATCACAACTATACCAAAATTATTAATCAATTAAAACTGGTAATTTAAATCTTAAGCAAAATAGCCAACGCATTAAAATTTTTAAGTTAGTTTTCACAAGATAACTCTTCAAACAATGTGTATCCTTTTTTTTAATTAAACACATTTATATATTTGGTTTAAAATATGCAAGTTAAAATATTGACTTTTAATAAAATACACTCGTGAATATTTTTTCACTTTTCACAAAGATGAAAACCTTTTTTTTTAGGTGCCGGGAATTTGCCAGAAGGGATTAATGCAAAAAGGGCAAAAAAATTTGGACCATTCCTCGATTAGTGCGTGTCATCCTTGCGCAGGGGCCATGCTAATCGGCCATGCTAATCTTCTCTGTATCGATCCAATTTTATCAAATGTCCCCGAAGGAACATTCTATTCTTGTTCCCATCAGTTTGACGAACGTAATAGTCTTTCGTCGAATTATCGATGTGGGAAGAAACCCTCTGCACCAACATTTGAACGCCGTCGTTTCGAACTAAGAAGAAGTTACCTTCCCTCCTACAATTCACAAGTATTTATGGCGAGGTGACTGTTTGGAACTTCTCTCATCAACGAACGAGGTTAATCAATTTCGGTTTCGTTAAAACTCCTTCAAGATCGATTTTTTACGAACATTTTTTTTTACTCCTTCCGACCCAAATTTATTGTTTAATTTTCGGTATACATATCATTTTTCAATTGTTTATATATTTCTATCTATAATATTTATTACAATTTTGAAATCGTAGTTTAATAGAAATCATAAAAAACTATCAAATAAGATACATATTGAATATAAATAATGTTATATCTATGAAAATATGAACAATATTTTGAGGTGTTCATGAATAGTGAAAGACTGAAAGTAGACAAGAAATATGAGACGGAGTAAACGTTTAGGTTTCGTTTGATTCGTGGATTAGGAGGGTGGGATGTGACTATTTTTGTCTAATCCCACATTGTCCCTTGTTTGGTTTCCGAAAAATGGCATGGGATTAACAATACCGGGATAGTTATAATCCAATACGTGTGGTATTATGTAATAACCGGGGGTGGGACTAATTTGTCCGGGACAAAAAACACGCGTATGGGAGGCTCACATATTACGAAACTGCCATGGACAACATCTAACCTAAAACCATCGTCTCTTTCTCTCATCATTCTGCCGTCTCTCCCTCTCTCTCTAACCCAGATCTGCGATTGAAAGCTTGAACACAGGTACTCCTCTCTCTCTCTCTCTCTCTCTCTCTCTCTCTCTCTCTCTATCTCGTTTTCTCCGATTGAATGAAGGAGACAACTCGAAATTTTCGTTTGCTGTTTCTTTTTCCCCATTAAAACCCATTTTCGTAGTTTGCTGTTTATTTTTTCCATTGTTGCCATGCTCTTCCCCAAGGACGTAGTTTGCTGTTTCTTTTTCCCCATTAAAGCCCATTTTCGTCAATCGATCTGAGTCTGTTGATTCCATATCACAAGATGAACTCATTTTCTCGATCTAAATCTCGGACCGATGACGGCGAAAACATTCCCCCAATCGATCCCAACCACAACCACCGATCAAGGAGCTTTATTGACGGCGAAAACACCGAGCAAACCCATTTCACCGAGCAAACCCACTTTATGTTGAAATTTTTTGGAAACCCAGAACCATTTCACCTAAAGAAATCACCGAGCAAACCCATTTCATGTTGAATTTTTTTTCCAGAATAAACAACGAACAAAAATGGTTCAATTGATAAATGGTTTCAAGAACTTATTTGTCATGAACTCTATTTTCAATTAATCTGTTGGAGAGAGAGAGAGAGAGAGAGAGAGAGAGAGAGAGTCTTGAAATTAATCCCGAAATGTAGTTTAGGAACCAAACATGGGATTGACCAAAACATAGGATATCCCAATGTTAATCCTGCATGAATCAAACAGAGGATTGTGGGCGATTCAGTAATAAATTAGTCCCAGGACAAATAGCCTAGGAGGGTGGGATGAGACTATTTTTGTCTAATCTCGCACTGTCCCTTGTTTGGTTTCCGAAAAATGGCATGGGATTAACAATACCGGGATAGTTATAATCCAATACGTGTGGGACTAATTTGTCCGGGACAAAAAACACGCGTCTGGGAGGCTCACATATTACAAAACTGCCATGGACAACATCTAACCTAAAACCATCGTCTCTTTCTCTCATCATTCTGCTGCCTCTCCCTCTCTCTCTCTCTAACCCAGATCTGCGATTGAAAGCTTGAACACAGGTACTACTCTCTCTCTCTCGCTCTCTCTCTCTATCTCGTTTTCTCCGATTGAATGAAGGAGACAACTCGAAATTTTTGTGGTACCTCTTGTGGTACCTTTTTGTTGCTGTGCAGTTTATAAGAACTATGTTTAATTTCAGCTCTTGTGGTACCTTTTTACCTTTTTGTTGTTGTGTAGTTTGAACAAAAACTTAAAGCTATGTTTAATTTCATCTTTTCTGGGTTGCATTCTGTGTTGTGTTACTGCTGCTATTTAATGCATTCATACTGGGTAATTGGCAATAGAACTTAATATTAAGAGTTGATTTTGGTAACTAGATTGAGTTTTAGCATGAATTTCACGTTATTAGCTGCTGGAAATAGCCTATAGATGCTGAAAACAGAGGTTTTTTTAGGTCTTGAACGTGTAATTAGTTGCTGAAACTGTGTGTATAGGTGCAGAAACGGACAGTGCTACCTGGTAGGTCCAGTGGTGACACCCCTCGCCTGAACCTGGGTTTCGGGGCGTTGTGCCCCGAAGACAAATTTTTATACTGAGTACTTTCCATATTTCTTAAGACTTGATACTCCATGGCATTGGATTTGGTACAGAAAATGGTGTTTCCAATGGGTACTCTAATGTGAAACTGAAATCGACAAATCCAAGGCGAGACTGGTTAGCAAAAACGGACAGTGCTACCTGTACAGAGCATTTGGTACAGAAAACGTATCAAGTCTTAAGAAATATGGAAAGTACTCCGTATAAAAATTTGTCTTCGGGGCACAACGCCCCGAAACCCAGGTTCAGGCGAGGGGTGTCACCACTGGACCTACCAGGCTCTACACTACTTAACTAATAACGCTAATGGAAATTCTTGTTTCTTTGGCTTTGCATTTAAATCAACGAGTATTCTATTTTTCCCCTGTTGGTTGCTGGGAAAGTGAACGAGTGTAGAGGACACACAAATTTGGATTTCAACTTTTAATGTGAATCCTTTATTTTTGTGTAGTGCAGAGTTTGATGGCATTTCTGATATATTGAATCGTATAGGTTATGAATTTGCAGGGGTTCCGCGACATTCAACAATAGGCATGTTAGGTATCTCTTGGGAAGTTGTTGCCAACTACCTGACATGCTGGAGTAACTTCAATATTGAGTCATTGAGCAGATCCTAACATGATTTGAGGCATTTCTTAGAGGGATTTTGAAATGCAAAAATGTGACCAAATACTTGAATTAAGTACTAACGTCCCTATGTCATCAAGCTGCTTTGATAATAAACTTTCCCTCCTGAACTTACATAATGGAGTACAAGCCCATTGTCCACCAT
This sequence comes from Vaccinium myrtillus, assembly GCA_016920895.1. Taxonomy (NCBI): domain Eukaryota; kingdom Viridiplantae; phylum Streptophyta; class Magnoliopsida; order Ericales; family Ericaceae; genus Vaccinium; species Vaccinium myrtillus. The sequence goes on along the minus strand of CM029277.1, from coordinate 5,345,372 downwards.
TTCAGTGGTAGTTACCCACCTTAAGTGCTATGGTCAACTGCGTCTATTGACTTTTGAAACACAAACCATTGCAAACTACCACTCTACCAGTCGGAGAGGTTTAGTGATGACATATGTTGTAGACTTGTAGTTAATTTTGCTTAACCTCTCGGCACATGTGTGGAATGGAGTACTTTTTTTTGTCATTCAGAGTTGTGTGAACTTTGTTTTTAAAATACTGATATGTTACCACCATAAAACAAATCACGATATGTTATGTTATGTTTTCCCTTACAATGCCCTTTCTAAAAGATTTGGAGAATTTAGCTCAATTAATTCATACAATTGTTGCACAATCAATTGGTGAAAGTGTTGATAGTAAGTAACTATATTGGTCCCCACTCTTACATGAATTCTTGATGCAGGATTTATACGCCTAGTTGGTGCTAAACAATATGGGAGGTGGGTTTAGAGTGCTTCATCTAGTCCGACCATTTCTTTCATTTTTGCCTGAAGTTCAGAGTGCTGACAGGAAGGTTCCATTTAGGGAGAAGGTTATATACACCGTGATCTCTCTCTTCATTTTTCTGGTATGCAGTCAACTCCCTCTGTATGGCATACACTCTACAACAGGTGCAGATCCATTTTATTGGATGCGTGTCATTCTTGCCTCAAATCGTGGCACTGTCATGGAGCTGGGTATCACTCCCATTGTGACATCTGGGCTAGTGATGCAACTCTTGGCTGGATCCAAGATCATTGAAGTGGACAATAATGTACGGGAGGATCGTGCCCTCTTGTAAGTATTTAACGAGTCTCAACAGTTCTAGCTGTATAGTCTGGTACGAAGAATTCCTGTTGCAATTTGTCGGCATGTATATGGTAGTCTCTGCCTGATTTCGTCCTTTCCACTATCTTAGCTCCAAACCTTGGTATGACACAATGTACAAAACCCATATGAAATTTAGATTAGTGGAAGAACCAACTCTTGGCTTTCCAATGCATCAAAAATAGTTTAACCTTTTTGTATTGTACTATGCATGTAGACTACATATGCTCACGCCTTGATTTTGCTTGAAAATGTCATGGACTCATGGTTCTTATACGCAGTGAGAAGATTTTTCCACTTCTTAAGCTTGTTTATTATTTTTATTCATGACTACTTTTTTCATCTCTCAGGAATGGTGCACAGAAGTTGCTGGGCATTTTGATAGCTGTTGGTGAGGCAGTTGCATATGTTCTCTCTGGGATGTATGGAAGTGTTAACCAACTTGGAGTTGGAAATGCCATTCTTATTATCATCCAACTCTGCTTTGCTGGTATCATTGTGATATGTTTGGATGAACTTCTTCAGAAAGGTTATGGTCTGGGCTCAGGAATATCCCTTTTCATAGCAACCAACATCTGGTGAGCTACCATTACCTTCTCGGGTTTTAACAGATTAACCGCTTTAATATTTGCTACTGAAGACTTTTTTATTTTATTTTAGTGAGAGCATTATTTGGAAAGCATTTAGTCCCACCACAATTAATAGTGGACGTGGAGCTGAATTTGAAGGGGCCATAATTGCTTTATTCCACCTGCTAATTACTCGAACTGACAAGGTTCGTGCACTCCGAGAAGCATTCTACCGGCAGAACCTTCCAAACGTTACAAACTTGCTCGCTACTGTCTTGATCTTCCTTGTTGTTATCTACTTCCAAGGGTTCCGTGTGGTCTTGCCTGTGAGATCAAAGAATGCCCGTGGGCAACAAGGTTCATATCCGATAAAGCTGTTCTACACCTCCAATATGCCCATCATTCTGCAGTCTGCCCTTGTCTCCAATCTTTACTTCATTTCTCAGGTACTAAGATGGTTTGGAGTCATTTTATGTTAGCTCTTGTAGTAAGATATTCTAACACAAGGTCAAAGATTTAAACAAACCCGCTAAAGCAACATTACAAACAATTTCATTAAGTTGTTGTGGTCACCATTTGTCGTATATATGGAACAGTTTTGTATTTTAAACAGGTAGATACTGATGCTCTTTTATTTCATTCTCGATGCAGTTGCTTTATAGGAGGTTCAGTGGGAATTTCATTGTGAACTTGTTGGGTAAGTGGCAGGAATCTGAATATTCTGGCCAATCTATCCCTGTCGGTGGTCTTGTGTATTATATAACTGCACCATCAAGGTATAGATGAATCTCTCTCTCTCTCTCTCTCACACACACACACACGCGCACACAGAGGGCTTGCATTCGTTTGTTTTTTTGAACAGAGCTTGCATAAGTTTATAAGTAGTTTTGGTTCCTCTCTCTCCAGACAACTAATGCTAATTGCTGATTTGCAGCTTGGCCGACATGGCAGCCAATCCTTTCCATGCACTATTTTACATAGTGTTCATGTTGTCAGCATGTGCTCTGTTCTCAAAAACTTGGATTGAAGTATCTGGTTCCTCTGCTAGAGATGTGGCTAAGCAGCTCAAGGTAAATGCCTTAATGAGACTTCTGTTATCATATTTATCCGATTAGAGAGGCCTGCATTGATTTTTTACAGTTTTTTCACCCGGCTGATTTGGATTTTCCTATTGATTCTCAGGAACAACAAATGGTGATGCCTGGCCATCGAGAATCAAATCTACATAAGGAACTGAACCGCTACATTCCCACTGCAGCGGCATTTGGGGGCGTTTGTATTGGTGCACTCACAGTTTTGGCTGATTTCATGGGCGCAATTGGTTCAGGGACAGGGATTCTGCTAGCGGTCACAATCATATATCAGTACTTCGAAACATTCGAGAAGGAGAAAGCCAGTGAGCTTGGTTTCTTCGGGTTCTAAGCTGTTAAGCATTCTCGAAACATGGTTGGTGTTGGTGCCCCCCGGGGGAGGCTAACCAGCAGTTTTGGTGAGCTGAGAGATGCAAGTAGATTCTCAGTTCAACACTACAGATTTCAAACTTGAGCTTGTAGGTTGGTCTTTTAGTCTTACTAATCTTGTCTACCGGAAAGGTTGATAAAATTGAGCGATGGAGAGAATGTGTCCAATAATGAATAATTCAAACTTCATGTTCCAAACTTCACGCCACCGCGGGTCCAATCAAGGTTATGAATACCGTGCCGTACCGGCCGGTACGTACTGGTTTTGTATAAAAACAGTACCAAGGACCCTCAATACCGTACCGTGTTCAATACCGGGCGGTACCGGCCGTACCGGCAAATACCGGGAATACCAGGAATACCGGCCTGTACCGGAAAATACCGGGCAAATACCGGACAGAACAAAACTGCCACCGTATTTCGGCAAACTTTTTACTCCGAACTCCGATCAAGGCAAGTTATATATCAAAATTTAAGAGAATTTCAAGATCTACAACATTGTAGTTACACATTTTTTCTAATTTGGTATCGGTGTGACCCAAAAACTATGATTTATGAACGGGGAGATTATAAAAAAACAGGGTATGTTTTTTAAAAAGGGTTTGTGATGCATGGGTTCAACTTCTATCACTACCAAACATAAAATACAACAAGTATGTACTAAATATACATAGATTACGTGGGTTTAAGGGGTACCTTGGTTTTTAAGAAAATGGGATTGAAAATGTCATATTCTGCGACAAATTTTGTGTCTCTTGAACCCGCTCTCTCAATATATATATATATATATATAGTTGCGGCAAATCCGATACGGTACCCGGTATTGACCGGTACCGTACCGTCGTACCAATAGGAAAACCGGTACTCGTGCCGATACGGTATTCAGAACCTTGGGTCCAATAATGAATAATTCAAACTTCTCTGTAAAATTGAGAAGCCAATCCTACTCAGTTCAACCAACCTAAACCAGATCCAAAAGGATTGAAAGATTCAAATCCAACTACGAATACTTGTCTGCCGTTGCTTTGGATTATTGATTAATCCACCGTTGCATCGGATAAATTCGTCGCCCAGAAAAAGTTTCTTTGATTTTTTTTTGCTCGGTAGCAAAAAAAGAAGTTATTTTTACCATTATTGCACCGTCTAAAAATATAAAAGCAGACACTTGGTGGATGAAGAAATCGCATTATCAAAGTGATTTGCGATTGAGCTGGTTATATTTTTAGTGATTTTCTACTGAATGGAAGTACTCCATAAGTGAAATAGAAGCTATTTTCCATTTCTTTTTCCTTTTCCTTGGGGGTCATTTTCTTAACCCTTGATTGATGCACCCAAGTTTAAGAAAATGGTATAAGGTGCAAACATTCTCGAGAGAAAATGACCCCCACACTCACAATCTCGAAAATGGTATTTTTTTGAATTTTTTGTTCGAAATTATAATTTTTTAAGATTAGTAACATTTCTCTCTAATTTTTTTGCCCGCCGGAAGTGGAAAGCCAGAGGTGGGATGGTATTTTTTTTGAATTTTATGTTCGAAATTAGAATTTTTCAAAATTAGTGACATTTCACTAATTTTATTCCCGCCGGAAGTGCTCGGCCAGAGGTGGGGTGGTGGTCGGCCAGAAGTGGAGTGGTGATTTTTTTGAATTTTATGTTCGAAATTTGAATTTTAAAAAATTAGTTATGCTTCACTAATTTTTTTGGTCGTCGGAAGTGCTCGGCCAGAGGTGCGGTGGTGGTCGACCGGAGGTAGGGCGGTGATTTTTTTGAATTTTATGTTCGAAGTTTGAATTTTTAAAAACTAGTGACACTTCACTAATTTTTTTGGTCGCCGGAAGTGCTCGGCTAGAGGTGGAGTGGTGGTCGGCCGGAGGTGGGGTGGTGATTTTTTTGAATTTTATGTTCGAAGTTTGAATTTTTAAAACTAGTGACACTTCACTAATTTTTTTGGTCGCCGGAAGTGCTCGGCCAGAAGTGGGGTGGTGGTCAGCCATCGGTGGGGTCGTGATTTTTTTAAATTTTATGTTGAAAATTTGAATTTTTAAAAATTAGTGACACTTCACTAATTTTTTTTGTCTTTATATTCGATTGCAAAAGTTCCTTGTCATTCCTTTTAAAAATGGCAAATGTTTTTTGTTTTTATGTTCGATTACAAAAATTCTCTGCCTTTCCCTTTAAAAATGTCAAATGTTTTGAATTTTTGGCTAAGTGACCCTTTTTTGTTAGTGAAATAGAATAGTTTTTGAGTTAAAATAAAACCAGTTTTTTTTTTAGTGGAACATGGCCTTATTATTTGAAAAATCTCTCTCAAACCCAAACAAAAAACAATAGTCAGATCTGTTGTTTTTATGCATATAGGCCGTAGAATCCGTTTTTTTTTTCCCGGTACAACGGAAGTTCAAAAAACAACGAAAACAAGAAAAACGGCTTATTTACCTTTTTAGTCCCCAAAGTATTCGCGAAATGTTAATTTGGTCCCCAATATTCAAATCGTGTCTATCGAGTCCCCAATGTTCACAATGTGTGTTTAAATGGTCCCTGCGTCTAACTCCGTCAGTCTTCTCCGTCAAATGTAGGGGTAATTTCGAAACTTCACCCCCACTACAACAAAATTGACATACAATAGCATTATTTTATAGCATTTTTTGGAAAATGCTATAACTGTGTTGCTTCCATAGCATTTACTTGCGAAAATGCTACTATAAAATGAATAATTGTGCTAGCATTCACACGACGAAGAGGTGCGATCGACGACGATGAGCGAGATTAGGCAGACGACAATGACAATGATGGGTCGCAATTTCTCTATTTCTCAAACCCTACAGATACGCTTTTTTTTTTCTTCTGATTTTTGGTACTACAACAGATGAGGATGACTTTTTTTTTCCTTCTGATTTTTCTGATTTTTGTTACTGTCCTCTCTTTCTCAACAATGAATCTGAGATTTTTTTTGTTAGAATTACTAAATTTGATGAAGTATTAGAGATCATCTTATCTGGTACCTGTGTGTGTTTGCTTGCGTTGTTCGTTAGTTGGAAGAAGAAGAAGAAGAATAAGGTGGAGATGGAGGGGTATAATGGACCAAAAACGCCCGGATTTGTTCGTCCGGGGCCAAATCTTCCATCCAAACAGGTTGTAAGGGTTTAGAGGTTGAAGATAAGATTTGTGGGGGTGAAATTTCGAAAATACCCCTGCATTTGACGGAGAAGACGGACGGAGTTAGACACAGGGACCATTTAAACACACATTGTGAACATTGGGGACTCGATAGACACGATTTGAATATTGGGGACCAAATTGACATTTCGCGAATACTTTGGGGACTAAAAAGGTAAATAAGCCCAAGAAAAACAACAAAGATTAGCAACAGCTAATCTCGAAACAACCCTACACCCAGGGCGTCTTCTCTCACGAGTGTACGAACAGCTTGAGGGGCTTCATCCATCACCACCAGAGTCTCCAATTGTTCCGCACCAAGGTGGGCTAAGCAATCCGCACACTGGTTCGCCTCCCTAAAGACATGATTAATAGTGGAGCTAGTGCGAATCAAAAGGTTCTTAGCATCCATGACAAGAGTAGAATGTTGGTGTTCTCCATTAGGACCTTCCTCCAGTAGAATTCGTTTTTGCTGACCAGTCTTGCCTTGGATTTGTCGATTTCACATTTTAGACTAGCCATACACGACTACTCCAATTAACTAGCCCGACCTTGGGAGTAGCACCTACCGCAGCAGTACCGCTTGTTTGCAGGACATTGAGTTCAAAGGGAAAATCTTACTCCTCCCTAGTCCACAATTGCCTAGCTGAGTGGATAAATGTAAATTACTCTCTTGCCCTTCTTCAAAAAACACTACAGGGGGTGTTCTACTAACAAAAAACTATTTTTCCAAAATTAACACAGGTTATTCTCTCACAATACATCACATAAAATACCGTGAAAAGTCAATTTATACCCTTGGCGGAACACTAAGTCCTTGCCTGACACTAAGTCCTTGCCTCCTCCTTGTGTGTGGGTTGGACCTGCGCCGTATAAGCCCATTGGGCTATCTCCTACATGACATCGTGCCACCCGTTGTGTTTAAGGTGCGCTCTCTAGGTTCTTACCTAGGTGGGCCTATGTTAGTTACGCTATCTCCTTCATCGGGAGTTTGGGTTGTGTGTGTGTTGTGTTTAAAGGGTCCATCTTTCTTCTCTCTAGTCATCAATTACCTAGGTGAGTGGGTAAGTGGAATTACCCTCTTGTCCTTCTAAAAAAATGGGTGGATATACTGTTTGGGGTTCAAACTAATATATGGTGTTTGTCATCTATGTCATAGAAGATAGATATAACATCTCCCAGATTGTACATACGTTACTGGCCAAAATAGCATGAATCTCCTCTCTAGTCAGCAATTACCTAGGTGAGTGGGTAAGTGGAATTACCCTCTTGTCCTTCTAAAAAAATGGGTGGATATACTGTTTGGGGTTCAAACTAATATATGGTGTTTGTCATCTATATCATATAGATATAACATCTCCCAGATTGTACATACGTTACTGCCCGAAATAGCATGAATCTCTCTCCCTACTCATGTTATTTCCGGCCTCAATCACAATAACGTTACATCTCTTTTTAATTATATATCAACCTACTCATTTCCAACTCAAAATAAGTTAATAAGCTAAGCATACACATGCATAAAATACCGAAATATACCATCTCCAACATATTTTCTCCGTATACACTTCTATACTTTTATCATATCCTCGTATATTATATCATACTCAGAACTTTGGTTAGCGAATGACCCGTAACAGCCTTAATAAATTTAGAACCAAAGCCTGATTATTTGGGTATGCCAAATGTAGCCCAAATCAGACTGCATAATCGATTTCGATTATGGTTCACTCAATTCAACTGGGTAAGTTTTTAAACCCTTTTCACCTCAACTGGGTAAGCATTACCTTTTCGCCAAACGGAAATAATTTGGGTACACCACCAAGTGTACCCCAAATGCACCCCACCCCACCTCATAAAGCCAAAAATTTGTTTTTTTACGTTTGGATTTAAAATCGTTTGGTGCGCATAATTTCAAATACCTTAATAAATTTCCAACATGCTCTGATTATTTGGGTAATTAAATGAGCACTTCAAATCTGAACGTCGAAAATCGTTTGAACCCCCAATGAGGTGGGGTGCACCAATTCAATAGAGCACTTCAAATCAAAACGTTTCGAAAAAGCGTTTGAACGTCCCAAATCAAAAAGGTATATGGGGTGTGCATTTGGGGTAGTATATGTATATTATTTGTGCAAACAAATTGAACCAATGAGGTTGGGTGCGATTATATTAAATGGGAACAAATTGAACCATTGGTTTGGGTTAATTACATTATGTACCCATAGCCTCGTTTGATTCGGGTATTATTTGTGGAACAAGATTGGACTATTTGTATTAATCCCGCCTAGTCCCTCGTTTGGTTCTAAAAATCCCTCGGTTCCTAAAAATCGGGGTTAACAATCCCGGGATAGTTTTAGTCCAATACGTGTGGGACTGTGTAATACCTGGGGGGGGGGTTGGGACTAATTAGTCCAGGATAGAAGACACGGAAGGAGTGAGTTCAACAATTACAAAATTGCCATTCTTCTTCCTCCTCTCTCATGCCAGAATCGGGGGCCATGTAGTGAGCCAAACTCACTACAGGGTGTAGTGAGCAAAGGTGACCGTTCGATGTGGTAATCAATGGTCCAGATTTTTTAAATAAATTCTTCAATGTAAGAATAGTCTCTTACATGGAAGAGTTTTATTTTAAATCTGAACCATTGATTGTCGAATCCAACGGCTACTATTGCTCACTACACCCGGTTCCCTCTCACGCCTGCTCTCTCTCTCTCTCTCTCTCTCACTGAACGCTCCAAGATTTCATCTCTTTCTGAAATTCTTCAAACCCATTTCAAGAAACCCATTTTCGTTTGCTGTTTCTTTTTCCCCATTAAAACCCATTTTCGTAGTTTGCTGTTTATTTTTTCCATTGTTGCCATGCTCTTCCCCAAGGACGTAGTTTGCTGTTTCTTTTTCCCCATTAATACCCATTTTCGTCAATCGATCTGAGTCTGTTGATTCCATATCACAAAATGAACTCATTTTCTCGATCTAAATCTCGGACCGATGACGGCGAAAACATTCCCCCAATCGATCCCAAACACAACCACCGATCAAGGAGCTTTATTGACGGCGAAAACCCCGAGCAAACCCATTTCACCGAGCAAACCCACTTTATGTTGAAATTTTTTGGAAACCCAGATCCATTTCACCTAAAGAAATCACCGAGCAAACCCATTTCATGTTGAATTTTTTTTCCAGAATAAACAACGAACAAAAATGGTTCGATTGATAAATGGTTTCAAGAACTTATTTGTCATGAACTCTATTTTCAATTAATCTGGGAGAGAGAGAGAGTCTTGAAATTAATCCCGAAATGTAGTTTAAGAACCAAACATGGGATTGACCAAAACATAGGATATCCCAATGTTAATCCTGCATGAATCAAACAGAGGATTGTGTGCGATTCAGTAATAAATTAGTCCCAGGACAAATAGTCTAGGACTATGAATCCCAGGACTGTCAATCCCACTTGTTTTAGTCCACGAATCAAACGAGGCTAAGTTTTTAAACCAAGGTTGAATAAGTTACTGCTTGGTTCATTCAGCTTATGTAAAAAGTTCAAGTTACTTAAAATTAGCTCATTCCCAGCTCGATTAAAGCTTATTCGAGATCGACCCACCTCCTAAACAAGCTTACCTTGAATAAAGCTCGTTAAGTTTTCAAAACAAACACCTCCGCTCGTTTGGCGCATTTATCACCCCTGTATGTTTGTATCTTCTTGTATATTTGTAATTGGTTTTGTTATCTGAAAAATAGGAGCAATTCAGTGAATCGTCTCCCTACACCAGATGCAATGGACGATGTAGAAAGACAGTTTTTAGAATAAATTGATTTTTTACGGTTTTTTATGTGATGTATTGTGAGAGAATGACTTGTCTTGGAAAAACTATTTTTTTGTTAGTGGAACACCGCCTTAAAGCTTCAATGATGTGAAGGAGTATGTAGCAGCTGCTCTTGCGTTTGACCGTTTATCAGCACTGCATATCATGCTGGCTTAAATTGGGTAACAAAAGCTGACTGGTTTATTTCCACCAATCATTTCATCATGAGAGGCAGTGGGGAGAAAACCTTAAAGAAACATGGTTGGAAAGTTGAAATCCTACAACCAAGAAGGGGGGGGCGCACAAATATTTGTATACTTGTAACAAAAAAATTAGAGAAAGAAGAAAGGGTGGCCAGAGACGAATCCATCAATGCACGGCCGGAAATGGGGATGATGTTGTTCCTTCGGGGACAACATGGGTGCAAGGCTAGCGGCGATAATGTTCCGGGTGATGTCAGGGATGACTTTTGAAGTTTTACTACAGGAGAGAATGTCATATTTATTACTTATGTGGGAACCATGGAAGGGGGATGTTCTGTAAATTCCGTCAGGACCTGCCGGGGCCATCCAATCGTCGAGTTACATTTCATTGAGTCTGAACTGTTGCAATTTTGCAGTAACATAATCACCACTTACAGTTATTCATAAGAAAATGACAGTACTTGAATATGTGAATCACCAAAAGCTTTGTTACGAAGGATCGGTGAAGCTCTTTGGGCCTGTATCAGTTGGGCTAGCTCCGACTTCGGGAGTTTGGGTTGGGGTGTGTGTAAAAGGTCAATTTCACCTCTCCCTAGTAAGCAATAGCCTAGGCAAGCGCATGAGTGAAATTACCCTCTTGCCCTCATTCAAAAAAAAAAAAAAAAAAACGGATGTTTACTATGTGTTCTATTTTGATAGTGTTTCGATCCAACGCTCTGCAAATGTAATTCCAGACTGGAAAAAAAAATTATCAGCTACTCCACCTTAGAGTAATTTGGCACTCAATTTAACACATTTCCATATATACTGTTCTCCGTTGTAATAGGTGAATAGAATAGTTTTCTGATCAACAAACTCATAAATTTGTTCACAAACAATAATTATACAATCAAGCTCCTGTTGGAAGTCGTAAAGCAAGGCCATTGTAGCAGACGCAAATTAATAATGGAAATCTGAAACGATTAAGTTCTTCCTGGGCATAAAGAGAAACCATGAACATGACCATCAAATGGTTTTTTTTCAACTTCTTAGAAGGAATGGCATACTTGTCATTGGAGGGAATCCAGCATACTCCAGACCCGATCTCCGGCATAGCTGCTGAGCAAAACAATTGATGGAGTACAAGTTTGTAAGTTACAGATATATAGTGTCTCCGTATGGGCAAGATAAATGAATTTAATCATTTGAAAGCCATAAATTAGAACAATAACGCATATATATATTTTAATATTGGACTTAATCTTTCAAAAAAGGATAAAGGCTGTTATTAGAGGGTTACTTTTGTTATTTCCCTTCTAGGATTAAGGGTTTGTTAGAGTAATTGTCTGCATTGTGATGCATGGAGGGGGCTGTTCAATGCTCCTACTATGCCCAATGTGCCTCCAAGGACATTTTTATAAAGCCAAAAATCACATTGATGGAAAAGGAATAATAAAAGTCCTTTACAAATACAATAAAAGTATTTCACTCATCAATATATGCAATTGATGACGGACAAAAAAAATACCTGTTTTATGCATTCGTTAGCAGGTTGTGAAGAAAAGATGTGAGCACCACGGTTTTAAATAGCGGTATCAGGATATGTTACGGTATCGGTTTTTCGAGAGACCGATACCGATATTGACCGATACGGTTCGATACAGGCCCATATCGGCCGATATTTGACCGTATCTATGAAAGGCAAAGGAGACACAAATTTAAAATTCAATAATGATTGTGACACACACACACCCACCGCATGTGAGTGTGTGTGTGGTTGAGTGTGTGTATGTATCACTATTCTTTAAAATTTTCTGACAAAGTCCAATAAATGAATTGATCCAACAAAATTTGTAGAACTTTGCAGATTGTTATCAGACCTTTTTGATTTTTTTTTTCCGGAACGGTGATTGAGATCAGACTTGAACAATGAAAATCACGAGATCCAATTAGTATTTTGTTTGTATATCTACGCGTACAATGGAAGTCGGGACTTGACAAATATAATCTAATAATGTCAATATCCAAAACAAAAATAAAATAAGGGAGGAGGGTATTAAATTAACCTTCTTTATTGATGTAGCACAGACCACAATTGTTAGAAGGCTCTAGCTGCAATAAGGAGGGAGAACTGCTCTTCATCACCATACATTTCATCCGCCAATATATTTTCCTAAATTGCAGAAAAAATACAAATATAAATATAAATATAGGCCCGATCCAGTCAGGGATCCCGAATCCGGGATTCGTAATTCCGGATCAAATTTTCACGATCCGAACCGTCCAATGTGTATATACAGTTTTTGTGAAAAACTGTTTGGATCAAGCCCTTTCCGATATTTTTTTTTGAAGATTTCCAGCATACACCTTGGAAAACACCTTTTGAACACATTGGACGGTTCGGATTATGCAAAAACAATTTTTAAAACCTCGAAAACACCATTTTTTCTTCAATCCGGGATCCTTGACAGGATCGCCGATATATATATATATATATGTATAAAGGAACCATCAATTTATGTAGTCTCTGAATATATATACCAGTGTTACCTGATCTCCTTTCAAATGTTGCTGCTCTAAATGCTTATTGAGATCTTCTATCACAAGGCGATTATTGCTTCTAGTAGTTAAAAGGATCTCGGACATTCGTACTGCTCCGATCGTGAAGGCCTGCACCTTGGGACACTTCTTCAAGACTACTCGCTTTAAAGAAGGCAAATTGAAATTATGATTTGAACTGCAGAAACATTTGAGGTTTGATAGGTCTTTTAGTATTATCCACTCCAACTTGGGGAATTCAATCTCATCATTATCATCAAGCACATCCGAGTGCCCTTCATTTGTTGCAATAACTGCTTCCATTGTGGAACAAGAACTCAAATAGAGTACTTTAAGTCCACCAAGGGCCTTGGCGACAGAAGCTGTAAAAAGATTTGCCAAGAGGGGACATTTCGTAATGGTTAAGTATTCTAGTTTTTGAAGATCCAAAAAATCACGGGGATCCTTGTTCCACAAACATGTCAACTGACACAGCTTCTCCAACTGTACCATTCTTAACGATGGCCCAACGCATTCTTGGCCATCCCCAACCTCTACCTCATCAAAGTCGAAAACCTCTCTTGCCCCACGACAACTTCTCGCGATCAATAGGTCCACAAACCGTAACCTTCGGAACACATGGGGGGAAACAACTGTTGATACTTCGTCGCATTCCTCAAACCACAACAATTTTAAACTTAGTTCGGAAGCGTCCATAACATGCCGAAGAGCTGTCTCTCCAAATGTGTTGATATCAATGTGACTCAACTTTGGGAATGCAACCTGCCAAAAAGCCATTTTTGTCATCTTGTTTAGCAATAGAATCACGGTTGAGGCATTTCTTGATAATCAACCAAAAGGTAATAAATTAAGTACCTCGACATTGAATATGGGTTGCTCGGCCGATCTGAAGGCGCAGAAACCTTTAATTTTTGGCAATCCTCCAAGCATCATTCCGCTTAGTTTTGGGAGTGGGACGATACTGTTATTGGCGGCTTCTTGTGTTTCTTCTTCCTTTTTTTCCAAATCGATGATCACTTCCACCAGTGGACACAAATCGAGAGAGAGACTTTCCAGATTACGCAATTGTGGGAGCATATTGGATGGGATCACATTCACAAGTTTCCGACAATTTCCAACATTCAAGATCTGTAGTGGACAGAAGGGCTGATGATCTGGACGTATTTTCTTATCCCATATGTCTGTTATTTTTGGCAAATCTGAAATGTGCAATTTCTCCAGAGCAGGGAAGGCTACCTGTAAGGTTCATGCCATATATAGCATCAAATGACTAATCTAAAGCATGAAATGACTAATCTAAAGCACTTGACTCCTTAATTAGGTAAGCAACAAAGAAACAAACACAATAAATAGATTGAAATGCAAGTCCGATACAAGATTAAAATGCGAGTCCGATATAAGTTCTATTTTTGCCAAGTGAAGTTAGATTAAAGCTATGAAATCATGGTGGCCGGTGGCTTGAGCTAGAAAATGTCTATGTAATGAGGGAAAGGCTACAATACACACATCAATTTTATTTGGGTGTGTATCATATTTTTTTTTGGTGCTTCGGAAAACAAGGTGTGTATCATATGCACTCCTATAAAAGTTACGAATCAATAATTAAAAGTTGTGACTTTTTATAAAAGTTAAGAGACGCACCAGAAATGTTATGAATCATATGAGCAGGGAAGGCTAAACACTAAGAAATGGTTCATGTTTGATTAAGAGTTTTGAGAAGAAATTTTTTGAGAAATTTTATGAGATAGTGTTTGGATGAGTTTTTGGAAAAAGTAATAATTAGAGAGATGTGTAATGATTGGAGAGAGATAGAGAGAAAAATGAAAATAATGATTGGATGAAAGGATATGAGTAGAGAGAGAAATATGATTAATGATTGGAGAGATGAGAGATGGGGAAGGAATCTTTTTGGAAATTTTTTTGGAAAAGTGAAGTGAACAAAGTGGTTATTATTAACTATTTTGCCGATGTGAAGTTAGATATAAAGCCAATGAAATCATGGTGGTATATACACACTTTTAATTAATTGTAGCCGTTCCAATGTAATGATCACAATTTCATAAATAGACACATGGATGCATAGAGAATAAAATCATATTTCCTTCTCTGTGGACTTCCATTCACTATACCCAGGCTGAGAATAACAGAGTAGTCTTCGAACGTTGAAACTATTAATGTACATAAATAGTTATCTTAATTAGTGTGGAAAAGTGATTGAGAAAAAGTTGGTTTGAAACCAACCCATTCGGTGCTTTATTAGCTGTTGGTGTAGCGTTAGGAGCATATATGTATGTGTGTGCTATGTATTGCGCTATCTGAGAGAGAGAGAGAGAATCGGGGCTCTCCCCCAACACAAGTGGGAGGAAAAAATATATACAGTGTGATATATGAGAGTTGAGTGAGTGTGAGCAAGATATATATTATGTGTGTTTGATTAGGATTTTTGTGGTTCATTTTATACTTCTTATGGCTCGTTTTATTTTTGACTCAGTTTGCATGAGGGGAGGTGGCCAAAGTATAAATCACTGCGAAAGGAATCGACCCAACAACTTTCGGATGGTAAGCCCCGACATGGCAAGTCGATTAACCACTACGACAACTCCCTTGGGGTTTAACTATGAGATTTTGCAATGGTATACAAATTTTTGTGGCTCAATATATAAAAAGACATACCGTACATTCTTTCTTGGGGGTATTTACCCTACGCTTAATTTATACCTAATCATCACAAAACGTAAACACACAATATGATACCCGATTTATAGACTTAAGATTGACTCCAAGTCAACAGTTAGGCAATGAAATGTTCGACATAATTGTTTTTTTTTTTTTGGCTTATGTCCATGGACCATAAGTCTATCTAAAGAGTAAAAAGGTTTAGATCCATACCTGGTGGTCGAACAAGGGTACTTGTGCTTCATGTCTTATGGAGCGGCTACAAAAACTTTTGAGCTTCCTCAAACAAGTAAGCGTCAGAGCCCTTAGTTTAGGGAAACGAGGGTCGACATAATCATCAACATCTGCTCCTCCTACCACATTCATCAGTTTGCGACAACTATGGATGGTCACACGCCACAATTGACAGAAGGACGACTCTGTCGCTATTTCAGGGATGGGTAAAATTTGTTTGTTCCATATTTCTGTAATCTTAGGCACAGATACAATGTCCAAACTCTCCAATTCAGGGAAAGCGACCTGAACAAAATTTGTTTAAAACTCATCCCATTTGTGACTGATGAAATCAAATGCTGTCAAGTATGTAGAATATGAGAAAGAGAGAGATCCCCCAAACTTGGAATACGAAGTCAATGGGCCAATGCTAGCAAAAATAAGAATTCCAACTGTCACAAAAGATCGCTACAATAAATTTTCAATTGCGAAGAATCAATTTAAAGCATTAGATTTTGTCGCTAATAATATTGGAAATTGCAATCTCAGCACATTTTTGCTCTCGCGCTCAGAATCAAACTTGAGACCTCTTCTATGAGACACAACACGTCTGAAAACCACTCCACTTTGCTTTCAAGTACAAAACTGAAATATTTAAAATATAAACTTATTGAACTTCCTTTCACTTCTCCAATTTTATTTCTTCGATACTGTATTTAACATGATTCTCTCTACTTTTAGTACCTGCTGTATCTAAGCTTGTTTTACCAAATTTTTTTTTTTCAAATATATGTTTTTTTGGGTGATTCCGTTGGTGTACATACCTGACAACAATACTTTATTGAACTATATTTGACAATTATAATTGTTATTCTAGTTTTTTTGGCTAGGTTTATTCTAATAGTTACGGAAATTTCAGTGATCTAATCGCAAGATAATTTAATATGATATTTTATAATACTACTAAACTATATTTGACCTTAAATGTTTTCTTTTCCCCTTAAATTCTACTTACTAGTCATAAGAAAATAACAACAGAATCACTTAGTTATATAATAAAGTCAATAATTGTGAATTTTAAAATTTGACTTTAAAGCACGATTTCACAATTATAAAAGCATCTCCACCCCTTACCCAGATTTTTACCCAAATATGAGTAAAAACTTGATTTGGTATGGAGCACTCCAATGAGCAAAAGCTAATCTAGGCATAAATTTGATGTTGAGTTTGGTTCTCACCAAATTTGGTGAAGAATTTGAGTAATATCACTTAGTTATTATGTGCATTTTTCTTTTACTAGAACTAGGGCCATGGGATGGGAGTGTTGAAGACCCTGTTGAGTTACTTTTAAAATAGTTACTATTGTTTTTTTTTTTTTCCAAAATAGTTACTGGAATGTGAAAAAATTTCAGAGTTATAAGCAGGCTAACAAGGAAGCTAAGAAAGCCATTAGGGAGGCTAAGTTGAGAGTCTACGAAGATTTCTACGCTAGACTCGATAGTAAAGATGGAGAAAAGAAAATATATAAACTCGCCAAGCTGAGAGAAAAGGAAAGCTAGAGACTTCTCTCAAGTTAAGCGTATAAGAGGTAGCGATTCAGCGGTGTTGCTGAAAGATGACGAGATCAAGGATAGATGGAAGACGTATTTCGAGAAGTTGTTAACGAGAAACATGAAGGAGGCTTTGGTGAGGAGGAAGTTGATGTTCCTGGCGAGAAAATAGAATACGAGTTCTATCGGAGGATACAAAAGTCTGAAGTGGCCAAGGTTTTGAAGAGGATGAAACCGGGTAGGGCCTTAGGACCAAATAGTATCCCTATTGATGTGTGGAAAAGTCTAGGTGACTTGGCTGACAAAGTTGTTCAACAAGATTATTTTATCTAGGAGGATGCCCGATGAATGGAGGAGGAGTACCTTAGTACCTATCTACAAGAATAAAAGTGGATATTTAGAGTTGCAACAACTATAGAGGTATTAAGTTGATGAGTCATACGATGAAGTTGTGGGAAACAGTTATTGAGCATCAATTGAGGATGGTGACTATGGTGTCGGAGAAACAGTTTAGGTTCATACCTGGGAGATCGACCATGGAAGCTATTTATGCAAGAAAATTTTATCTATGTACCCATATGATCACATAGTTTAGTATGTCATCCATGTTCATATCTATTCTTTTAGCATATTTCATATACGGGCTTCGGCTCATGTTGTTGTTGATAACATTTTTTCAATTTCTGAGATAAATCCGAAGGCTTGAGGATCCTTGGATATGCTCTAGCTTTTCTTTTGATAGCTTCATTGTCTACTTTTGTATTTTTTACTTGTGAGGCGTATGAGGTCATGAAACTTGTAAACTTATTATTTTTGTTGTAAAAACTTTGAGTCATGAGACACTTTATGTTGGGCTTGTATTAAAATCTAAGTAGTGACTCTTGGGACTTTTGTGCTCTTGTGGCGCTTCCTATTTACCTTATTATGAACATTATTTTGGAAAATGTAGCATTTATTGGTATGAGATATTAATGGATATCCTTTCGTTTATAATGCATTATCGATAAATAGGTTTGATAAAAATTACTCATTTTTGGGACACGTCTTGTCAATTTTTTTTTTTCAAGAAGATAGTAATTGGTTAGGTTTCTTATACTTGTATTTATGCTTAATTACCGGGTCGTGATAGTATCCTTATACGGAAAGAATTATCTAAGAAGCAGCTAATAATTAAAGCATTACCTTATCATTGAAGAGTACCGTTTGTGCACAAGCAGATGAACTCCCACTGCTTGTTGTCTTCTCCTTCTTGGGATAGAAGCTTATAAGGTTTCGTAGATTTTTCAAACTCAAACTATTCAACCCACTGAAATTTATCACGATATCTTCATCCTTTCCTCCTTCAGTTCCAATCACTCCTTCCATTACCGCGCAACTCGTTATCTCTAATTTATGGAGCCGAACTAGTCCTCTCGCACTTGATGGGGAGAAGAGATATTTCAACCTGCAATTTGTAACACATAATTCAACCAAGTGATTGAAGGATGTTGATGAATACAACCCATTTCTTTCGATAGACTGTTCTTGCTCTTTTTTTCCAAGAAGATATTCCAAGGCGTTCGCTATGTGAACATTCTTAAGCCTCAAGACCCCAGCCGGGTCCCAATCATAATAAGTGTGATAATATATTTCTTTACCAACTGTTATTCTAAATCTGACAAGGTTCTCAAAGAAGAAGCCGTCCTTGGGCAAAAGCGCGGGGTCTGGTATACAAATATGTAAAGTAGTTAATTCAGTCAATAACATCAACTCATCAAGGCTCACACTTATTTCCCTCTCAGCTGATGTCCTCGCCCATTGATGAAAATTCTGTGGCATGTACAACTCTTCAAGGCGAACTAATTTCAATATGACACCTTTTGGAATCATTCCAAGCTCGTGACAATTTGACATATCTAATAACCGAAGATGAGTTAACTCTCCTATCTCTGGTGGCAACACCTTTATGTTAGAACCTTGGAGGCTAAGTATTTCAAGATGATCCTTTAGATACTTGAGTATAGCTATGTCTCCCAAGTTGCATTCATTTAGGCACAACATTTGAAGTTCTGTCAATTTTGCAAGCGAAGTTGGGAGTAGGGGCGACATAGTTACTCCTTTCAAATCTAAAACCATAAGGTTCTCCATCCCACTAAAAAACCCGTCTTGAACTTGAAGCTGGAAATTGTTGACGGTACAGTCAAGCCGCAAGGTGTGGAGTTCCGGAAAAATTAACTCGTTGGAAAACTCACGCATATCATGGGGCATTAAGGAGATTACTGAGCAATGCTCGTAGGTAGCTTTCTCCGGCCAATATCTGACACCGTGTTGGACAAGAAATGATTTCTCATCTTCTGCTATTGAAATACCTACGTCTCGCACGACGTCATGCATTTTGACAAAATGTTTCTTGTTTCCATCTAGTAGCAAACAACAACTTTTGAGGGTACTGACCACCGTATGTATTCGAGATGAGGCTTTTTCCAATGTATCCGGCATTTGATAGCAACGTAAGGTCCTCCCCGCCATGTAGTATCTCACTAAGTTGTCAATTGGAATCTCATAATCTTCTGGAAATAAACAACAAAGCAAAAAGCATGACTTGGCATCCTCAGAATCTAACCAATCATAGCTCCACTTTAGGGATGAGTACACCTTTGGATTGATCCCCTCAACATCCTTTAGCAAGGAATTTTTTAACTTGTCAAGTGCATCTTGCCAGGCATATATCTCTTTATCCTTCAATGCTGCTCCAAGTGCATTAATAGCAACTGGCAAGCCTTGACACTCTTTACAAACAGCCCATGCTATATAACGTAGTCGCTGATCATGAGAGTCGACATAATTTCCCACCTTCTTCTTAAATAGGGTCCATCCTTCTTCTTCAGATAAAAATGCAACATGAAAATCTTCATGAATATCCATATTCTTCCACACATCTCGGTTTCGAGACGTTAGCACAACTTTGCATCTTTTGTTTCCATCTTGAATAGGAATACCTATTGGGGAGTCAGACATTTACAAATTAATACGGCACCTTGTTTTTGCTTGTGTTGATTCAAATTACTACGCTTTGAAACTCAAAATCATGAAAACAATTACTACAAAGTCAACTCTGAAATCATCAAAGTTAGATACATGCTAGTGCCGGTGGGTCACGTCAGAAAACACCTTGTAGCATGTCATGTGAAAATCAGTGTGAGCGTCTGGCCCAAGCACAAAATCATCAGCCATTGCCTCAGGAGATAACGTGTGTATATGCTTACGTATTTCGACCGTGCCTTTTGTGATATTGCTATAAATGGAGATGACAAACTAACAATGGCTCAGTTTTAAAAAAAAAAAAAAAAACCTGAACAACAATGTGTTATAAAGAATTTGTAAAAGCCGGTCCTTGGGCAAGATCTAGTAGGCCACTGCCTTGGGCCTCCAGTTTTAGGGGGGAAAATAGGGCCCTCAAAATGTTAGGAAGATATAAATATTATATAATATATATATATATATATAAATTTATAATATGGTCCAACGATATACTTTAGGTTTAAATATATTAGACAAAAATCTAAAACATTTGACATTATTTTAAATATGGAGAACGGTAGATTCAAGGTTTCAAATAAACGGTTTTGTATATTTTTAAATGGATAAGATGATTGCTCCTTTAATGTTTACATTAAGACAAAAATAAATAATAGGTGTTGTTATAGTTAAATGGATACTATTTTTAGAAATTTCCATTACATAATATTGGATAAAAATTGAAACCATCCCACCTATAGCCCACCACCCCACCTTATCGTTACATGTCACAAAATCAAAATGAAATATTATTTCATATCACACATAATTTTTATTTTTTTCCACCAAATTAAACTACTAATAGAGATCTTCAATTCAAAACAAAAAAAAAAATTGAAATTTTATATACTTTCGTATTTTACATTGTTGGTTTGTTGAGTTGTTTTGCAATACTCTTCGGATTAAAAAATAAAGTACTTCTGCATATAATTTTTTATTTTTTTACACCAAATTAAACTACTAATAGAGATTGTTAAATCAATGTGAAAAAATTTGAAAGATTATATCAATGACTTTCATCTAATGACCACAGAATAATTGAATCTAGTCTTTATGTAAGAAAAAGTACAATTGAATGGTTGGGTCATAAGTAATTATTTTTTTACTCTTCTTGAGACAAATGATGAATCCAAAAGGTATAACTTAAATCTGATAGAATTTAGAAAATATGAACAAAAAAAAATAATAATAATTTAGGAGGTGCTCCAGTATTTTAATATTATTTATGGCATAATTGTAAAAAAAAATACAGTCTCACGAATATTGTTTTTGGTAGAATTAGTAACTCATATTTTTGTAAAGTCAAGAATTGAAAATTAAAACATAAAAAGAAAAAGAAGTGAAAAAGAGATTGGACTATTTTATTTAGGAAATTGATATTCGCACTCCCAATTTTGATGAAGGGGCTCCAAGCTACAGTAGTTTTCCAAAATTACCCTTGTTGTAAGTTCCATGATTTACTTCAGTCACTCCAAAAAGCCCTTACACTTCTCATTTACTTCAGGCACTCCAAAAAAGCAAATACTCCCTCCGTCCCTTTTTAAATGTAGACATTTCCATTTTGGGCTGTCCCTAAATAAGTGTGTGGTTTGAAAAGTTAATGGGTAAAAGTTTGTACAATTATCATTTTGCCCTTTGAAAAGTTAGTGGGTAAAGAGTTAATGGGTAAAAGTGGAGGATAATTTTGGAAAGTAGGGGTAAAAGTTGATGTGAAAAGTGTAAAGTGGAGGAAAAAGTTGATGTGAAAGGTGTAATGATGATGTTTCTTTAATAAGTTGGATTTACGAGGTAACACATTTAAAAAGGGACGGAGGGAGTAGTTTTTTTTTTAATCAGAAAAGGAGAATAGTTATCAACTCCTTTTACTGCACGTCATTGAATTGCCTACTTCCATATGTAATGTTTCCTTGGTAGAGTCTTTATGTTATTGTCTCCATGTTCTGCACCAGGACAACCTAGACAAGTGGTCTTCGGCCTATAATTGTAGAACCATCCTTTTGTTCATGCAAAGTCTCTTGAGAGTTCTATTACTTTTCCTCTCAAGAGTTCTCTAACTTTGGTGATGTGCTTTGTTTGTCTCACTATGAGTTTTAAAATGTAGATTTGCGGCCATTATAAAAATTTAGAGGGAAAAATGGTAGATAATGAGTACGAAAATATAAAGATCTTTGTGTCGCAGCTTATTCGTTATGAAGATTTTGCAGCATCAACATTTTCAATTGTGTGCTGTTTATTTTGGAGAATTCTAGCAATGTTTAGTTTTTTTTTTTGGGTGTGCAAAGTGGCGTAAAACAATCTGACATAGATGCATGTTTAATGTTTGGAACCTAATGTTTATGTTGTGGATGTTTAATGTTTGGAATTTAATGTTGATCTTAATGTTAATGTTTAGAACCTAATGTTTATGTTTGGTTTTGGCTCATTTTTTCATTAGGAGTGCCTTTAGTAAATGAGGAGATAATTTAGGGGTGGAGTGCATCTAGTAATTTTTATATATCTAAAAAATGGTAGTTTTGTAACTTCATTAAATATTGAAGTGCCTGCATAAAAAAAAGGAGCCACAAAATCAGCACCCTTTTATTTATTTGTTTAATAGTATTTGCTAGTTTACTTGAGCATCCTTATCAAAAGAACCAAAATTTTCACCAAATTTAACTTCAAAAACACCTTTTATAAATTAACAAGTCACTTTATCAAAAACTCACAAAATCAAACTCTCTACTTTAACTTTACTATATTAAACTACTCCTCTCAAATCTATATAAAAAAAAAAAATTCTCCCTAAATCTCTCATTTCCCGCTTGGGGAAATGATTTCGAAAAAAGGTGGTGGACCCCCCCCTTTCAATTACTTGTCTTCCCTCCACCACACAATACAACCTTACACGTGTCCCTACCCCCCTTCCCTCTCTCCTCCTCTCCTGTAAATGTTCGGTGCAGCACCAAAAAAAAAAAAAATTTAACTGATGCGTGAATAGTACCGCACCAAATTTGGTGCGGTACTGTAGCAATAACAATTTGGTGAGAAAAAATAGAGAGTTTGATTTTTGTGTGTTTTTTGGGGTTTGACTCTTCACTTTAACCAAAAAATTAAAGTGGAGAGCTTGATAAGGATGCCCTTAGGGGAAGTGTGTTATTGTCATTTCGGGATCATTGCTTTATATCCCATCACCTGGTACTTGTTGCAGGCAAACTAGTTGCTCTATACAGAACGTGTCTCTCACTACTGTCAGCCCTTTCGGCTGACTTTATAATTTGCCTTTAAAAAAAAAAAACCTTTTTCCAAACCATATTTTCAAAGAAATAAGGGGCAATCAAATGAGCAAGGACAAAATCCTCATTCAAAGGTTGTAACTTTATGCGTGGCCGAGAAATGGGAAAAATGTCACAAGAGCTTGACTTCCAAGCTTGCTTAGTGTAAGAAAAAATAATACAGAAGAAATACATACGTTCAATATTTGAATGCTATTTTGAGGACCGGAGGTTGAAGGCATCACCATTAGAAAGTTTTAAGAGATTAATATGTTGGCCCGTTCAATATTTGAATTGTCAAATAACCCTTTACAAAAGTCATGTTTCTCAAATTTAATGGAAAAAGACAAGTAAATTTTTGTTAAAATCATATTCAAGAAGTGGTTTAAGTTTGAGAAAATACCTATTTCCTTCAAGTCCAGTTCATGCCAAACATCGTCCAATATTATGAGATTTTTCTTCCCATTATCCAATCTATTCCATAGTTGTTTCGCTCTTCTCACTTCAGTTTCTCCACTGAGTGTTACATTCAAACGGTCAGCGAGTTGCCCTTGAATTTTTATCACATTTGCATCGTGAGAGACAACTGCCATAACGACTTCATCAAAAGTTCCATCTTCTTTCAGTATTTTGCCAACCTTTTCAATCATAGTTGTCTTACCAACCCCTCCGGTTCCACTGACCCCAATCATGTTCACCTTGGAGTCTTTTAATGCCTCCACAATGCCTTCGAAAACTTTTTGTCTTGAATTGAAATCCTCATAATCCCTGCAAGATGGTAGTTCAAGTTCTGGAGGATCTCCCCTAGGGCGTGAAACTGTGCCAATTTTGCTGCTGTTCTCAGTGAGAAGTTTGATGTAAACCGCCTTCTTCTTAGCTTGCTTGCTCAGTCGGTAACGCCAAATGAAGTCAGGACACGAAAAATTAAAGCAATGCATGTTTTCTTTAACAGTTTTCTCATCCAGAAACGCATCAACTCCTTGGTTACTCTCCTCAGCATCATCTAGCCAGACCGAAACGTTATTGTCAATGGCCTCACCGCGGTGGTTGGCTTCATTAACTTTTTCTTGGACGTTGTTTCTCTGCTGTTGAAGGTTATTCATTTCATCTTCTAGGTTCTTCAAGTTCTGCTTGTAATGGAAAAGAAAACCGACATGACGTCCCACCGATTGGAACACTTTCTCAACGATGTACTCCACAATTTTGTCCACTACGATTAGTGCACTAGACATTTTCAATCCACTCTTTTTCCCCCCCTTTCTATATTGAGTCCTTCTCTTGCCTTTTTGAAGAAGAAACTATTTGGTGCTTCAACTCGATCAAGGGTTAACTCTTCTCCTCGTCCACCTTCAAAAGCAAAGATGTCAAGTATCAGGAATGAGATCGATCCAACTGTGAGAAACTAAAAAGCTCTTTCTATCTGCAATAATCAACAATAGTACTGACTATTGAGTGGTAGTTGCTTCTAAAATGGCTTCACTTTTTGAACAATGATAGGTACACACCCTCTCAACCACTCCCCACCACACCCTCTCTCACATGTGTTGTGGGGTCCACATGTGAGAAATGATGTGGTGGAGAGTTGTTGAAAGGGTGTGTACCTATCATTTTTGTAACTTTTATCTGAGGCCTGAGGCCCGAGGCCCGGTTGAATGATAATGAGGCTACGGCATTAGCGTTTCCTGTTAACAAAACACTAGCATCTCTGCGTTTTCTATCTCTCAGCTATATGGGTTCACTAACCTGCTAAGATATTCAAACTCTAAAATTGCTATATTACTCCAGATCAATAATGTAGTGTTTTATGTTATGATTTATGAAAGGATTTTTTTTTTCCTCAGAGATAATAAATAAATAAATAAATAAAATTATTTCTGTAAAGTGGAAAAAAACAAGATCCAACTATTTTCTATATTGCTCGGTTGTGCAGAGTTCTAAACAATGATAATCTGATAAGCATTATTTGACGTTATATTTGGGGAAAAAATGTATTTATATCCGTGTAATGTGTATTGAAATTCTACCTTAGTTGACATTATATGCATATTATTCACCGTTACCGGGTACGTAGTGATTAGCAAGTCCTAATGAACATATCTCTTAACTGAAATATTCAACCTTTATCAAAAAAAGTAATTGTCAAATCAAAACGAAATAGTAAGATATTATCGTACTATGCAATACATACACCATATGCATAAAAGGGTACACAATAAAACAAGGGCCTCCTGCAATACTTAGGCCTCATTCCACTAAGGGTGTTTTGTT
Source organism: Vaccinium myrtillus (assembly GCA_016920895.1). NCBI lineage: Eukaryota > Viridiplantae > Streptophyta > Magnoliopsida > Ericales > Ericaceae > Vaccinium > Vaccinium myrtillus. The sequence goes on along the minus strand of CM029277.1, from coordinate 5,319,814 downwards.
TATAAACTATATTGGTTTTTGTGTTCACGTATTCTTATGTGATGTATTGTGAGAGAATGACTTGTCTTGGTTTTGGGAAAAACTAGTTTTGAAAAAAACTAGTTAGTGGAACATCCCACTACAACCTGGATAAACTTCCCATGGCAGCAAACCAAATAACCGTTTAGATGCCATAGTAAATCGTGTTAATCACCAACGCGGTGATGGATATGCCTAGTTTCTCAAAAGATTTTATCAAGATTTGATAAAATTGAGGAAGAGTTTTGATAAAATATCAGTTTGGTTTCATTAGAAAAAGCTCAGATATTATCAAATCTTGATTTTATCTTGATAAAATCGTTTGGGAAACTCACTCATATAATTTTTAATTCACAAACTGATTTCCTTTCTTCTTCTTGCTTGTACTTAATGGAAAAGAAAGCACTCATAAATCATACTATGTTGGATGCAATAGCACAAGGAGAGCTTTCAGGCATACCTCTTTGCTTCTCTTTGTCTCGGTTCCACCAAAACCCCTTTGTCTTTTAAGTCGAATTAAGAGGACGGTAAGAGCAGAGACAAAGAAGCTGAAAGAAACTCAAACTTGAATGGCAGAGAATGAGGAGGATATGAACATAATTTGAGGGTTTTTAACATTTTATGCTGATGCCAATTTTTTTCCAAACCACAGACCCCACATGAGAATAATGCTTCATGTGACGAAAGGAGACTTGTATATATGAAGACAGTAATAATGTGGCATTGGCATCTCAGAAATTATGAATCCTAACGTTGGTCTGAAAATTAACGGATGACAAAAGGCAATAGGACCATTCTATCTAAAAAAGTTAGTTGTCTCCCACCAACATACTTTAAAAATTCCTTATGCTTTTGATAATTTCAATGGCCTTTCATCATTTAACTTATGTTAGTACGATTCAATTCCAGGTTTCACCAGAGTTACTTGACTTTTAGATTAACAAACCATTGTTGTTGGGTGAAACATAATGGCGATTGCATATTACGTACATTGGTATATATATATATATATATATATATATATATATATATACACACCAAGGATCCGGTCAGGACACCCCCCTGACCGGTCTTAGGTCCGGAATTTTCATTTCCCGGTCATTTGCCCGGGATCCAAACCGTTGGATGTTTTTAAAACATGTTTTTAAGGTTCCACGCGGGAAATGGGCAAAAAAAAATACCGGGAAGGGTTTCATCCGAGCATTCTTCGATAAAACTGCGTTTTAAATACAAAATGGATGCATGGAAATAACAAAAAAGAATATGAAAGATAAGATAGGATAGGGAAGATCTTGAATTTCAATTCCACCATGTCCGCATTAGTTTAAGGTGTTAATCAATTCATTCACTAATGATCCGTGACAACTATATACAAGCCCCACGAGCATGGTCGTGGGGTGGTGAATTACCAGTGACTCAACTAGTTGGCACAAAAAAGAGAGAAGAGAGTATAAGACAATATTCAAATATGAAACGATGTACCACCCCTAGGGTTTATCCCAGGGTATTTATAGAGAGTCTATACTTGTCCGCCAAGTCTCGCATGCACAGCATGAGCGCCTGACGTCACCCATAACCGCTTCAATTAGTGACGGAATGGATGACACTCGGCAAACACGTGGTCAATCCCCACGTGCTCATAATGCGTCTCCATAATTCCTCCGTCTCCCGAGTTAGCTTGGCCCGGCCCAAAACCGTTGTATCCGGATGGTTATACCAACCTGTTGGGCTATATACAGAACAAGTGGGCTATCAGCTCGGCCCACTTGCGTTCGACCCAACAAGCCATCTATGAACTCTGAGCTGCCCCATATTGGTAGGCCCAAGTAGAGTCGGGTTCAACCCACTACAATCGTCAAAAGTATATATAAATATAATTTATCATTGTCATATCGTATCTTGATTAGGCACGGACATTTTAGACACAAACTAATAATCAAGGCATGAGTTGTCACTAACCTGCTTATGCTATTCTCTTGGAAATCTACAAACGACTTGTCACTAATTGTCTTCGAATCTACACTAAACTACACTGGCAACCCGTTGGGCCATACAAAATCGGCGGGCTATCGGCTCAGTCCACTTGCGTTCGACCCAACGAGTCATTTGTGAACTCTGGGCTGCCCAATATTGGCTGGCCCAAGTAGAATTGGGTTCAGCCCGATACAATCATCACGATAAGTATAATTAATCATCGTCCCATCCTATCTTGATTAGGCATCCATCATCTTTGGCCCAAACTAATAATCGAAGCATGAGTTGTTAGTAGGGGTGCAAACGAGCCGAGCCGAGCCGAGCTTGGTGGATAAATGTAAATTACTCTCTTGCCCTTCTTCAAAAAACACTACAGGGGGTGTTTTACTAACAAAAAACTATTTTTCCAAAATTAACACAGGTTATTCTCTCCCAATACATCACATAAAATATCGTGAAAAGTCAATTTATACCCTTGGCGGAACACTAAGTCCTTGCCTGCTCCTTGTGTGTGGGTTGGACCTCTGGTATAAGCCCATTGGGCCAGGTGACATCGTACCACCCGAAGGTGCGCCGAGGTTCTATGGGCCTATGTAAGTTGCGCTATCTCCTACATCGGGAGTTTGGGTTGTGTGTGTGTTGTGTTTAAAGGGTCCATCTTTCTCCTCTCTAGTCATCAATTACCTAGGTGAGTGGGAAAGTGGAATTACCCTCTTGTCCTTCTAAGAAAATGGGTGGATATACTGTTTGGGGTTCAAACTAATATATGGTGTTTGTCATCTATATCATAGAAGATAGATATAACATTTCCCAGATTGTACATACGTTACTGGCCGAAATAGCATGAATCTCCTCTCTAGTCAGCAATTACCTAAGTGAGTGGGTAAGTGGAATTGTCCTCTTGTCCTTCTAAAAAAAATGGGTGGATATACTGTTTGGGGTTCAAACTAATATATGGTGTTTGTCATCTATATCATAGAAGATAGATATAACATCTCCCAGATTGTACATACGTTACTGCCCGAAATAGCATGAATCTCTCTCCCTACTCATGTTATTTCCGGCCTCAATCACAATAACGTTACATCTCTTTTTAATTATATATCAACCTACTCATTTCCAACTCAAAATAAGTTAATAAGCTAAGCATACACATGCATAAAATACCGAAATATACCATCTACAACATATTTTCTCCGTATACACATCTATACTTTTATCATACCCTCGTATATTATATCATACTCAGAACTTTGGTTAGCGAATGACCCGTAACAGCCTTAATAAATTTAGAACCAAAGCCTGATTATTAGGTATGCCAAATGTAGCCCAAATCAGACTGCATAATCGATTTCGATTATGGTTCACTCAATTCAACTGGGTAAGTTTTTAAACCCTTTTCACCTCAACTGGGTAAGCATTACCTTTTTGCCAAACGGAAATAATTTGGGTACACCACCAAGTGTACCCCAAATGCACCCACCTCACCGGGGCTGTCCAAACGTTTTTTTACGTTTTGGATTTAAAGTGCTCTATTACCGGTAATAGAGCACTTCAAATCTGAAACGTCGAAAAAAGCGTTTGAACGTCCCCGATGAGGTGGGGTGCATTTGGGGTACCTATATGTGGTGTACCCATAGCACTATTGGTCTATTGCATTATAGTATGACGATTATATTATTTGTGGAACAAATTGAACCATTGGATTTGAGGTTAATTTCTACTCTAAATGGATACACAATTACATTAATACCCCTGTTTAAACCAAGGTTGAATAAGTTACTGCTTGGTTCATTCAGCTTACGTAAAAAGTTCAAGTTACTTAAAATTAGCTCATTCCCAGCTCGATTAAAGCTTATTCGAGATCGACCCACCTCCTAAACAAGCTTACCTTGAATAAAGCTCGTCAAGTTTTCAAAACAAACACCTCCGCTCGTTCGGCGCATTTATCACCCCTGTATGTTTGTATCTTCTTGTCTATTTGTAATTGGTTTTGTTATCTGAAAAATAGGAGCAATTCAGTGAATCGTCTCCCTACACCAGATGCAATGGAGGATGTAGAAAAAGGATGTAGTAAGACAGTTTTTAGAATAAATTGATTTTTTACGGTTTTTTATGTAATGTATTGTGAGAGAATGACTTGTCTTGGAAAAAACTATTTTTTGTTAGTGGAACACCGCCTAAAAGCTTCAATGATGTGAAGGAGTATGTAGCAGCTGCTCTTGCGTTTGACCGTTTATCAGCACTGCATATCATGCTGGCTTAAATTGGGTAACAAAAGCTGACTGGTTTATTTCCACCAATCATTTCATCATGAGAGGCAGTGGGGAGAAAACCTTAAAGAAACATGGTTGGAAAATTGAAATCCTACAACCAAGAAAAGGGGGGGTACATGTTGTGCCGAAACCCGAAGTAGAGAATATAAACACAAGCAACAAGAAAACAAGAGACAAGGATCTACGTGGTTCCCTCCCAAGCACGGAGCTCTAGAGGTACGTCCACGGGGAAAGAGCAAGAGGATTCACTAACAATGGGGAGAAATACACAGAGCCGGCTATACCCGTAACTCTCACTTGAAGCATCCACACAATATCTAGGGACAAATCTCTGAGGGAAGGGTAGATTGCTTTGTCCACAAAATACCGGGAAGGGTAGATTGCTTTGTAAACCCATGCGGGTAGATTGCTTTGTCCACAAAATACCGGGAAGGGTCAAAGATACTTTATAACTTTTATTGATGATTTTTCTAAATATTGTCATGTGTTTTTAATCTATCAGAAAAGTGAGCTTTTTGACAAGTTCAAAATTTTTAAGGCTCGAGTAGAAAATCAGTTGGAAAAGAAAATAAAAATATTAAGGTCGGATAGAGGAGGTGAATTTGCACCCACTGAAATGGGTGAATTTTGTGAAACGCATGGTATTATTCATCAACGAACTCCTCGTTATTCACCTCAATCCAATGGAGTAGCGGAACGTAAAAATAGGACTTTATTAGATATGGTAAATGCGATGTTAGCTAGTTCTGGTTTACCAAACAACTTGTGGGGTGAAGCTTTATATTCTGCTTGTCATATTTTGAATAAAGTGCCTTATAAAGATTCTGATAAAACTCCTTATGAGCTTTGGAAAAATCAAAAGCCTAGCTTAAAATATTTCAAAGTGTGGGAGTGTTTGGCTAAAGTTTTAGTTCCACCTCCAAAGAAAAGAAAATTGGGTCCAAACACTATTGATTGTGTTTTTATTGGATTTGCTATAGAAAGTGTTGGCTATCGTTTTTTAGTCATAAACTCGGAAGTTTCTGATATCTCTATTAATACTATCTTCGAATCTAGAGAAGCTGAATTTTTTGAACATATATTTCCTATGAAAGAAAAGGTTTCAAAATCAATCGGTGATTGTTCCACCTCTAGAATTAGTATAGAATCTCAAGATGATTTTGAACCAAGGAGGAGTAAAAGAGGTAGAATAGAGAAAGATTTTGGCAGTGATTTTCAAACTTTCTTGATTGAAAATGATCCTAAAACCTATAGTGAAGCTATGACTTCCGTAGATGCTACTTTTTGGAAAGAAGCTATAAATAATGAAATGGGTTCTATCATTGCTAATAATACTTGGTATCTTACTGATCTTCCGCCCGGTTGCAAGACAATAGGTTGTAAATGGATTTTTAGGAAGAAACTTAGAACGGATGGATCCATTGAAAAATTTAAAGCTAGATTAGTAGCTAAAGGGTTCAAGCAAAAAGAAGGGATAGATTTCTTTGATACATATTCTCCGGTTACTCACATTACTACTATTCGTCTTTTGATTGCTATAGCTTCAATTTATAAATTAGAAATCCATCAAATGGATGTTAAAACGGCATTTTTAAACGGAGAATTAGAAGAAGAAATTTATTTGGATCAACCCGAAGGGTTTGTAGTTCCACGGCAAGAAAGAAAAGTTTGTAGACTAGTGAAGTCCCTTTATGGCTTAAAACAAGCCCCTAAACGGTGGCACGAAAAGTTTGATAAAGTTATTCTTTCTAATGGCTTTAAAATAAATGATGCTGATAAATGTGTTTATATTAAACAACTTGATGGTGCTTGTGTTATTCTTTGCCTATATGTGGATGACATTCTTATTTTTTGGTACTAATATTGATGTCATTAGAGATACCAAAAATTTCTTATCTAGCAATTTTGACATGAAAGATTTAGGACCTGCAAATGTTATCTTGGGTATTAAAGTCCTAAAAAGTGATGTTGGAATTGCTTTGACACAAGAACATTATGTTGATCAATTGCTAAAAAAGTTTAATTATTTTGATATGAAAGAAGTGTCTACTCCTTTTGATCCTCATGTTCACTTGAAGAAAAATTTGGGTGAGAGTATTTCACAACATAAATATTCTCAAATAATTGGATCTTTGATGTATCTTTCTAATTGCACAAGGCCTGATATTTCTTATGATGTTTGCAAGTTAAGTCGTTATACTTGTAATCCTAGCTTAGAACACTGGAATGCAATAGAAAGAATTTTTAGATACCTTAAAGGTACAATAAATTATGGTATCCACTATTGTGGATTTCCTAGTGTTTTAGAAGGTTTCACTGATGCTAATTGGATTAGTGACTCAGACGAAACTAAGGCTACTAGTGGTTATATTTTTACACTAGGTGGTGGTGCAATAGCTTGGAAATCTTCTAAGCAAACTATTATATCTAGATCCATGATGGAAGCTGAATTTATTGCATTGGATTTGACTTGTACCGAAGCCGAATGGCTAAGGAACTTATTGATTGATTTGCCTTTGTCTGATAGTCTTATTCCTGCAGTTTCTATACATTGTGACAATCAAGCTGCAATTGCCAAGGCTAAGAATGCAAATTTTAATGAGAAGAAGAGACATATCCGGATAAGGCACAATTCTATTAAGCAATTGTTGTCTCAAGGAGTGGTTGCACTTGATTTTGTGAGGTCTGAAAAAAATATAGCAGACCCTTTTACTAAAGGCTTAGCGCGAAGGCTAGTCTTTGAATCATCGAGGGGAATGGGACTGAAGCCTATAAGTTAGTCACCTCAACGGACACCTAACCTTTGTGATTGGAGATCCCATGAATAAGGTTCAATAGGTAACAACTAAGTTGAATGGTGACTAGAAGGAGCACTAAAAAATTTAGAGGGGAATCCCTGGTCCTATTCCTATGGTGATAGTGCTCATGCTTTGTGCATGTTATGTGACGATAGGAAGAGCTTAGCTCTGAATGTGTCCAAGGTAGGATTTCTACGGGGTGTTGGTCACAAACTACCCTTGGAGGACACACCTATATGAGTGTGGCAGTGGGGTCGCTGCTGTGGAAAATTGGGCTGTTCTCTAAAGACACTCATAGAAACAAGATATGTGCGCATGACCGTCTAACGCGCAAAACCGTTCCAGAACCATAATGTTTCCCGTACTGTGTGTGTGGTAGGCTTAAGTTTGAAATCAAGGGCCTAGTTCAAGAATTTATTCACTACGGTTCTTCAAATTGAAACTTACTAACACTAAGTGTAGGTTCAAGTCCGGAAGACACCTATACCCATTGCACAGTAAAAGCACTCTTGTAAAATTTTAAATTATGTGGGGGATTGTTGTTTTAATTTAATATTTTACATTTATATTTTATATATGGAGAAATTCCAAGTAAATAATTATGTTGGAGAGATTGATGGAGTTAGTTTTTTACATTGACTTGGTCTCCTATTTGTTCTCCAACAAATCATATCACTTTCTACTAAAGTGGTTCCTATATAATAGGATTAGTTGGTTTTGTAAAACTAATTACAACGTTAATTTCATTGTATAACGTTAATTGTTTGTTGCTAGTTTTCCTCCTAATTAATAGAACCTTCTTTAACAGACCAACGGATGTTTTCTTCTCTTATAAATTAAACATTGATATGCTTTGTTTTATACATACAGCAACAAAGTGTTAACTCTCTCTCTCTCTCATTCTCCTATATACAATTGGCTACAATTCTAATTACTGCCATAAACCGAAAGCTTCTGTTATGATCCAGTGCAAGGTATGGGACTTGTCCCACATCGGGAGTATGGGCTCCTGGTGGGGGGTTTATAAGTCCCTGGGCACCCTTCCCCCTTGAGCTAGCTTTTGGGGGCGAGTTCTACCCAAGGGCTTGTAACATTGGTATCAGAGCAGGTCCCTCCTTGGAAGAGACCGCCACGGGTGTTGTCGGAGGTGCCGGAAGGGCGACCTGCCGCCGTGGACGTCGGCTCTGAAGGGGTTGGGTTTGTTATGATCCAGTGCAAGGTATGGGACTTGTCCCACATCGGGAGTATGGGCTCCTGGTGGGGGGTTTATAAGTCCCTGGGCACCCTTCCCCCTTGAGCTAGCTTTTGGGGGCGAGTTCTACCCAAGGGCTTGTAACAGCTTCATTCTCCATTTTGTCTTTCTTTAACCCATACACTAGTGCTCCATATCATATATATATCTACCTCACTTTTCCAAATTGTCGTATCTTTTACCGCTATTGATTTTATTCGGATTTCGAGTGTCGGGAAACAACTTGGTTCGTGAGTTTGCTTCACTGCATAGAAGGAGGCTCGTAGGTCGTTGTATCTTGGGGAAGGAGCGCCATTCAACCCCGTGCAGGAGGGGGTGTATCTTTCCTAAGGAGAGCGCTATTCGCGTGCCTCGACCATAACCCCACATGCTATTCTAATCTTTTCTCTTTTAATATTAATCTGCATTTGGTTATTTATTATTTGTTGGCATTTTTATTTTTAACAGTTAATCCTAATCTATGCTATATGCGTTTTCTATCTCTCAGCTATATGGGTTTACTAACCTGCTAAGATATTCAAAATCTAAAATTGCTATATTACTCCAGATCAATAATGTAGTGTTTTGTTTAATTTCATTAATGAGACCCCGTCAAAGGTCTCTTCTAACCTTCCTTATGAGTGGAAATCCAATATTTTTTGCATAAAACCAACCAGTAATATATAAATATAATATTTATACCCGTTCTCTGACCTTTTTTGAAAAACGCATAGTTTCTCCTCAAAAAATGACCTCTCCAGTCGGGGAACGCATGAGATATTTACCTAAACCATTCGCCCCTTGAGCGGATCCCACGTTAGCCCCAACTCCCAAGACGTTGGTCTCTAATTGGAAAAGTAAATGCTTGAGTGAGAAAGCCTCCTCGCTTATTTTATTGACTTGAACCACTGACCTTTAGAGCGATAGGACAAAAGGAACGAACTTAACTAAGGGCACCTGACAAAAAGCAAACAGCTTATCTCAACTATTTGACTTCAATACCAATACTGAAAGACGTAACTTCAGGAGTTTCCCTGAAAGAATAGCAAAGTATCGAATGGCAGGGAGAGAGGGAGCTCTTACTACGGATCTCGCATTTTTTTATCCTCAGAGATTAAAAAAAAAAAAAAAGTATTTCTGTAAAGTGGAGGAAAACAAAAAAAAAAACCAAGATTTAACTATTTTCTATACTTTCGCTTGGTTTGTGTAGAGTTCTAAACAATGATAATCTGATAAGCATGCGCTAGACTTAAAATAGTACAGAGAATCGAAGTTTTTCGCACGCCAATAACTTCTATTAAAAGTTGAAACCCTCATGAACTATATATGAAAACTTTTCATTTGTTGACAATTACAACTAATAGACTTGGTTATTTGCAAATACACACGGGTGGTGTATAATGTACAGAAGTTGTATGATAACCGCAAAAAAAATGTATTCATATTCGTGAGATGTGTATCGAAATTCTACCTTATTTGACATTATATGCAAATGGATACTATCAGGCCCGGTCCTAAAGGGTAAGCTGGGTAGACCTGGGTATGAGGCCCACCAAAAATAGCACATTTTTAGGATCCCAAAGTATATAGGTCAATTTAGATATAGGTAAAAGAGAAGCACGGGCCGGTGCACCCTACGAGACAATTTACGTGCAGCTACACAGCACAATTGCAAATGCACCTGCAGGTATAAGCGTGCATAAGGTTTGTTGGAAAAGTCAAAACCGAGCCCACCCATCCCAAATAACACTGTTGATTCCCTTCTCCTCTCTCTCTCTCTATCCATCCCACATGGGCACAATTTCTCTCTCTCCTCAGCCCCCAAATCATATAAAAGTGCCTAAATCCTAGGATACTTATGAAAGTGTATAAACTTAAACCCTAGGGCACCTAATGAAAGTGCCTAAAATCTTAGGGTACCCTATAAAAGTGTCTAAAACACTAAACCCTATAATAGAAAAATGCACCTAAACCTAAATCCTTGGGTAACTTATGACTAGGTTACCTTATGAAAGTGCCTATACCCTAGAGTATCTTATGAAAGTGCCTCAAATCTTAGAATACTCTTGAAGAGTAATGCTACAGACACACCCTCCTAGACACACACTGACACACGCTCACTCACATGTGGAGTGGTCCCCTCAGGGAGGAGAGAGAAAAAGTGAGAGGGGACCACTCCACATGTGTGAGGTGTGTCGGGGTGAGTCTCATGTCATTTTTTTTGCTCTACATGAAAGTGTCTAAACTACTAAAACTTAATAATAAGAAAGTAATCTTAAGTGCATCTCTAAACCTAAAAAGAGTGACTTAAAATGGTAATTAAAAAATGGTAATTAAAAAAAAAGTGACTTACAGTGGTAATTAGATACCTCTTTCCTAGACATAGAGGTAAAAATCTCTAGGTTAGGGATAAAAGCCCATTGCTAAAATCTGCTGCTGTACACTGATTATGTTTGTTGTTTTCTGTTTTGCTAATGCTGACTGATACCAAATTTTATAATGGATTGAATTAAACTGATGGTCAATTGATTTCTGAAAGTGAATGGGATCTCTTATTAAGCTACATCTGATGGTGCATTACAGTTGCTGATTGATTCTATGAGATTGTCAAAGGGCTTTTGGCTGCTGTTACTAATTCAAAAAAAAAAAAAAAAAGGGTTGTCCAAGGGCTTTTGGCTGCTGTTAATGTTCAAAAAGTAAATAGTCTGTTTCAAAGTTATTAATCTCGTACCGGCAAGTGTTTCGGTTTTCTTACCGGGATGGTATGTCCCGGTACCGGTGCGTACCGGCGTACCGTTCCGGATTGATCGCAACAAACTACGGTATAATTCTAAAAAAAAATGCAATTCAACATATAAAAACAAATTGACATAAAAATAAAGCATTATAACTTTTCATAGACAAAATGCAACCATTCTAGTACTTCATATCCAAAAAAACTACTCTTCCAACATCCAAAACAAGTTCCCAACCAATTTAACGTGATAAAGTATACCAAAAGACTATTTAAGTCATTTAACGTTTAAAAAAAAAAAAAAGGATTTTGTACCGGCCGGTATCCGAGAAATGACCGAGATTGGCCGGAACACCCGGAACAGACCGGAACGTCCGGTATTGAGTGGTATTGTGAGCGGGACGGAACATTAGGTGTTGTATCCCGTTTTTCTTCCGGTACGGGACATACCGGCCGGTACGAGACGAGATTCATAACTTTGGTCTGTTTACTCTTTTCATAGAAAAAAATGTGAAGGGCCTCAAATTGAGGATAGAGTTGAGGCCTTGAGAAACTTAGGGTGTGCAAAGATACTACTCCACCGCCTACTATATATCCGGGATCCCTCAAACTACTAGGGGTTGTAAGGCGGCCAAAACTACGTTTTTTTGGTGTGCAAAGAGAACACTACTACTTAATCCCTCAAAACTACGTCATTTTAACCTAGTGTTAAGTGTGCAAGGAGTTTAGAATCACAACATTTTCTCTCTCTTGGGATTATGTCCAGTTTAACATTAATATTTTTATTTTTTGTGGACCTTTTAAAAATCTAGAAAATTGTTTGTGATTTTAAATTTGTATTAGGACAACATTAGCTAATAAAATTCATCTATTTTGTAGAAATAAGTTTTGACAAAGTGTCTTTAGGCACGGACATTCACTAGTACTATTGTAGGTGTGTTTTTGTGAGAAGCCCCCTAAATATAACAAGTGGCATAATTTAGAATTTCTAAAACAATTGGCAATTTACGCATCTTGACTCTTATTCTTATACATTGTAACCCATTCTCATCTCAAACGGGCATTAGTTTTACAAAACCGAAAGAAGCCCAAAAATTAAGAAGTTTAAAAATGCGTTGAATTGTAGACTTTTTGTTTTAGGTGGGAAAACTTCTACTCCTAAAATAAAAAAAACAAACCGACCACAATCTAAAATAAGTGACTTTTATGTTCTCGTATTGAAGAAATCAAAAATCAAATTTAATTTTGAAGAAAATAAACACCCACTTAAAAATGCTCACATTTTGGAATTCAACAAATAAAACTAGGTTAAAATGATGTAGTTTTGAGTGATTAAGTAGTAGTGTTCTCTTTGCACACCCAAAACGACGTTGTTTTGGCCGCCCTACAACCCCGTAGTGCGGAGGCGTACTACAGGATCCTCGAATCGGCGCGTTGATTAGCAAGTTTAATGAACATATCTCTTAACTGAAATATTCAACCTTTCAAGTAATTGTCAAATCAAAACGAAATAATAAGATATTATCGTACTTTACAATACATACACCATACGTATTAAAAGGGTACACGATAAAAAAAAAATTAAAAAAAGGGCAATACTTAAATACAACCTGCAAAGGTACTAATGAAGAGCCATAAATATCATGCGAGGTAATGTAATTAACCTTGTCGTATTGAAAATGCCCTTATCTATGAATGCAGGATATACATTAAATCGTATTCATCAAGTGCCCTTACAACGATGCACATCTTCATAACTTTCTCAATCATTTGGAGACGAAGTATAAAAACAAAGACGCTAGTAGATAGATTTCTCAATCCAAAAAATGGAAAAGAAAAGAAGGAGATTCAGGGGGTGTTCCATTAATAAAAAATAATTTTTTCAAAAATCAAGACAGATCATTCTCTCACAATACATGACAAAAAATCGTGAAAAACCGGTTTATTCTAAAAATACCCTTAGCGGAATTCATCTCACATAAACTACTAACGCCATTCTTGAAACATCAGGAAAAAAAAATCAGTAAGGTAGGAGTAATTAAAAACTGACTGATAGGTAATCCCATACTTTCTTATCTCCCAAGTCAAGCAATTGTGGTGTAAAACTCCTGTCCGGCGGGGTGGGTGCCGTCTCTAAAAGGACAACATCCATGTTGTCTGATCCGGATCGTCCGTGCTCGGTAATGGATGGCTCGGATCACATCTAGCTTGTCTAAACAAATCCAAATTGTCTGTTACCAAACAAATCTGAGCCGTCCATTGCCGAGCACGGACAGCCCAGATTGGGACAACATGAATGTTGTCCCTTTAGGGACAATACCATCCCCCAATTCTTTCAAAGCAGGGATATTCCTGGTTTCTTTTCACAATCTTTTATGTTGATTATCCAAAACTGGCACGATCAATGATTATCCAAAACGTTTCTGTAGCTCTACGGTTCTTGAAAGTTTAGGGGGCCATTGTGTTTGTGATATTTTGAGCGCAGCAGCTTTGTGCATATTGTCAAAGGTTAGTTCAGCCTTCAATCATTCCCACTCATACTCTCAATAGTTGGGGACTAGATAGGTTCTGTTATTGTTATTGTTATTGTTATTGTTGTATCCAGAACTGGCATGATCAATCAAGCAGTTATACTTCCCAAGGCAGTTGTACGCTCCAAAAAGCCGAGCTCCTCGTGTTGGCAATTTCATTGACAGAACATATATTTTGTGTATCCCGATTTATTGAGTTGTAATTTATTTTCCTTCTATTTTTAGAATTTCTATTTAGTAAGTGGAAGGAAATCATTGTTATTTTGTATCAAGATATCGAGTTTTAAGGTAAGTCATGGGATTCGATATACAATACGTTATATACGTATTTTGAGCAGTATGCTTGAGCATCTTGGATAGATTCCAACGACTATAAATACGTGTCAATTAGTTCAGAATTATAGCTGATAAAAAAAAAAATTAGTTCAGAATTATTTGAGGCACAGTTCTCCCTCTCCCAAAGGCAAAAAAGACCTAGAAAACATATCTAGGATTATTGGAGAGTGTTTCTTCCATTGTGCTTGGAGTATAAATACGATCTTGGTATCATGAAGTGTTAATAAATCTCCAAGAGTGTTATTATCAACAACTACAACTTTAACATTGAGAGAAGATATACGGAGGATTGCTAGGCAGTACAAAGTCCTTTGGTGATTCCGGGAGGCAAATGGAAGGCTTGTAGATTCAAGGTAGTGGCGATCAAAGCACTGGGTTTGGTGAACATGGACTCAGCAAGTGTATCTCAGGCTCGATTGTGAGGGTTCTAATCGAGGTAAGATTGCTTGTAACTACACATTGAGTATAGTGTTTTTTATTCCTTCTTGTGGTTTTTTCCCCATGTAAGAGTTTTCCACGTGCGTATATCTTAGTGTTCTTCAATTGTTTATTTTCGTATATGTGATTGGTTAAGTTTTTGATTCGTGGGCTGATTTTTACAAAACATTAAAACATAGCAAAGCTATAAACTTAGACTCGCTAGGGATTTTCAGCAGCCAACCAAGTAACAATTTAGATGCCACACTAAATCGCGTTAATCACTAACACGGTGATGGACTTATAATTTCTAATTCACAAACTGATTTCTTCCTTTCTTCTTCTTGCTTGTACTTAATAGAAAAGAAAGCACTCATAAATCTCATACTCCCAGTAAAATAGCACAAGGAGAGCTTTCAGGCATACCTCTTTGTTTCTCTTTGTCTCGGTTGCACCAAAACCCCTTTGTCTTTAAGTCGAATTAAGAGGACAATAAGAGCAGAGACAGAAGAAGAAAGAAACTCAAACTTCAATGGCAGAGAATGAGGAGGATATGAACAAAAATTGAGGGTTTTTAACATTTGTACTGATGCCAAAAAAAATTCAAAGCACATACCTCACATGAGAATAATGCTTTATGGCCCGTTTGGATGGCGTGTTGGTTTTGGAGGGATTAAATAGCCAATGGGGGATAAAATAGCCAAGGGGATTAAATAAGAAGGGTGGACCCACATTGATGTGACAGTTAAGAATGGGGGATTAAATAGTTCATGGTTTGGATGAGAGATAAAAAATGGAGATAAGAAGGGTGGATGATGTAAAATCAAGTCAAAAGACTTTATTGCCCTTGGTAATGCATATATTAGATTACGTATTTATATAATTATTATATAAATACCAAAATTAATTGTTTTATTTTAAATTATAATAAGTAATTCATTTCAATATTCTTTTATAGTAGTATAAATTAAGAATATTAAATATTAAAATTAACTCAACAAGTCAACAAGCAAACAATGTAAAATTCTAAAGTATAAATTTTTTGTATCGAATTAAAGATCTCTAGTATAGTTTAATTTGGTGCAAAAATAAATAAAAATTTATATGCGGCAGTATTTTATTTTTTGATCCGAAGGAATTGCATGGGGGTAAGGAGGTAAACTGGGGTGGGATATTGCCCCCGACTAAATATAAGCACCCCCTCCCCCTGTTTTTATTTAGTGCAGCTTCTCCCCGACTATTTAGCCCGCGACTATTTAGTGCGGGTGTGTTTTTTGTTCCCAAACCATAGGCTAAACATCACATCATGCCCTTATCTCCTGCTTGACTCACCCCTCTTCCTAAGCCTTCATCCAAACGAGCGTAAGTGACGAAAGGACACTCGTAGATATAAAGACAGTGATCAATCTATCAATCAATCAATCACGTATACCTATCTACTTCCCAAGTCCACATTCCCAACTGATCAATTAAACATCTCTTTTTTTTCCTTTCATTTATTTCTTTTCGCAACCCCACTCTCTCTTTTTCCCAGCCACTCTCTCTTACAAAAAAAAAAGGTATGTTTTTGGCTATATTCACATGAGAATAATGCTTTACGTGACGAAAAGACACTCGTAGATACAAAGACAGTGATCAATCTATCAATCAATCAATCACGTATACTTATCTACGTCCCAAGTCCACATTCCCAACTGATTAATTAAACAGTAACTCTCTTTTTTTTTCTTTCATTTATTTCTTTTCGCAACCCCACTCTCTTTTTTTCCCAGCCACTCTCTCTTACGAAAAAAGGTATGCTTTTGGCTATATTAGGCTTTGTCCGTTTTGGGTTTCAAGATCCGGTTTTTCTCAATTATTATCCAATCATTATCTTTATTTTCAAATATTATTCTCATTTTTCTCTCTATCTTTTTCTAGTCATTAACCCATATTTTTAATTATTATCCATATTTCTCTATCCAATCATTGTCAAAAACAAAAATTCAAAACTCAAACCAAACACAACCTAAGTTTCTACAACCCACATTTCCATTTCGTTTTCCTTTTTCAAATGTCCAGATATTTTCGTGAAAAAACACCTTGCTTTAAACGCTCCAAGCACGTACACCTGTCTACGTCCCAAGCCCACTCTCTTTTTCCCAGCCACTCCCTCTTACGAAAAAGGGTATGCTTCTTCTTCTCTGAAAAATTACTCAACTTTTGGGTTAATTGTGTTACGTTTCGTTCCTGTTATGAAAAAAAACTTCTCAATTCAAATTCCATACGAGTACCCAAAAAAAAAGGTATGCTTCAGGCCTATATTTCTGTGATGCTCCTTAAATTTCTTTATGCGTGATGGTATGAGTTGTATGTATCACCTTTGAAAGAGAAATTCGGTATCGATTTTCAATTTTCCCATACGATTTGGGTTAGTACCCCTGTTCTAATTAATTAGAAGAGCACGTTATGATTTTAGGTTTGTGTTTGCATGGTTTGTTTTAGTACTCTCTTTAATTATTTAGAAGTGCAATTGAATAAACTAGCGTCGTGCCCGTTTTATGCACGGGATAATAAAAAAAGAAGGGGTTCACGTTGATTATTTTTTTGTTCTCCATGCATTGAACAGACACATCGCTAGTACATACCATATAGCAATGTGTTTTGCCTACGAAACTCTCCAAACCCCAAATCCTAATTTTCTAGAATTTTGCCTTTTTTATTTTTTTGAAATTAAGAGAGAGAGAGAGAGAGAGAGAGAGAGATGGGGTGAGGTGGGGGTTGGGGTGGGGGGACGTGGGAGGGAGGGGAGAGGGAGTTTAATGGTATGATTTTCTTTAATAAGCAGCATTGTGTCCGTTTGATACACAAGACCGGAAAAAATACCAAGACCGGGAAAAATACTAATATGATTTTTTATTAACTAGCATTGTCCATGTTCAATGCACGACTGCTGGAAAAAATAGCAGTCTGATTTTTTCCGTGTGCATCTAACAGGTTAGTGTAATAATGTGGGAGTGGCATCTTAGAAATTATGAATCCTAACGTTGGTCTGAAAATTAATGGACGACGAAAGGCAACTCTATCTAAAAGAGTTAGTTGTCTCCCACTAACACACTTTACAAATTTTGTTACACTTTGGATAATTTCAATGGGCCTTTCACCATTTCCGAAGTACAAAAACAAAACAAAGAAAACGGCCTTATCCTTTGGCAAATACTGTAATCCATAATCCGGATTATTGGATTATTCGTTTTGTCTTTATTCAAAAAAAAATTACATTTGTTAGTTTTACGTCAAGATTTTGTGGTTTTTGAATTCCTCTCGACGAGACATATCTAACATGTATAAAATTATGGTCTAAAGTCAATTTTTTTTAATAAAGCCAAAATTGTACCAATAATTCAAGTATTCGATTTGGCAAAAAAACTTAATCCGGTTTTTTGGTTTTTTCATTTTGTCCTTATTCAATTTTTTTTTTTGCATTTGTTAGTTTTGCGTCAAGATTTTGTGGTTTCTGAATTCCTCTCGACGAGACGAATCTAACAAGTATAAAATTATGGTCAAAACTCAAATTTTTTTGAATAAAGCTAAAATTGTACCAATAATCCAAGTATTTTCGGTTTTATTAAAAAAAATACTCCGTATTTGGTTTGACCATAGATTTATACTCGTTAGATTCGTCTCGTCGAGAAGAATCCGGAAACCACAAAATCTTGACGGAAAACTAACAAATGCAAAAAAAAATTGAATAAAGACAAAACGAATAATTCAATAATCAGGATTATGGATTATTTGCCAAAGGTTTCAAATTATCGGGAAACTTTGAAAAAGCTAGATAGAAAGTTCCAAGCTGCCCCATCTTTTGC
Organism: Vaccinium myrtillus; assembly: GCA_016920895.1. Lineage (NCBI taxonomy): Eukaryota > Viridiplantae > Streptophyta > Magnoliopsida > Ericales > Ericaceae > Vaccinium > Vaccinium myrtillus. The sequence continues at coordinate 5,301,651 of CM029277.1, read as the reverse complement.
ATACAAAGTAAGCTGCCATTTTTTCGGTGGGGGCGGGGGCCCGCCCCCTTCCCGCGATGCGCTTTGCCGTTTTCGACCGACTACTACATTTTTATTTCCCACATAAAAATGTATATGTGTATTCAATTACCCTAACAATTCCATTTTGTCTAAACCGAATTACTCCATAACTTTCCCATTGACTAAAACAGTAAAACCATCACCTCTATATCTATCACCCCCACATCCATGTCTATTTTTGTCACCAAAATTAAATCAGCCAATCACCATTAGACACACCTTTTGGAGAGTTTCCTTTAACCAATAGGCCTCAACCAACCCTTAATCCTTTAACCAATAGGCCTCACATTTTGTTGTACATTTATCATTGGCGTAATCTAATGGCTAATGACTTGTACACTTTTCATATATCTTCCTCTCTCCTCTTCTGGGACTTAAGGCTGAGTTTTCCGTTTGATTTTAGCAACAATTGCTAAAATCAACCCTGATTTTAGCACCTGGTGAACTCATTTGCTAAAATCAGGGTTGATTTTAGCAACCCAGTTGCTAAAATCATTTGAAAAACTACCCTTATAAACTTTCCATATATCTTTCCCTCTCCTCTTCCGGAAATTTCACATATTGAGATAGAGATGGAATAGAGTAGAGCTTCACCCATCTTAACGGACTTCTAGAGAGAGTGTCGTGCGAAGAAAGGAGAACAAGTTCAGTCCGTTCAACGCAACCGAGGCTCATCCAAATCACTCCAGTTTAGCTATGTTAGAGCATCACCAATGGCATACTCAAATGTGAATACTCAAAGATTGTCACATCACCTTTTGAGTATTCATTTAATGGATTTCTAAAGTTAGCAATGTGAAGCTCTACAATGGTTCATTTTTGTCCATAATCAAAAGAAGAGAAAATATTGGCAGTTTTGAGTATCCAAGTTGGTAGTTTTGAGTATCCAAATACCAAAATTTGAGTATTTATAAAAAATGTTGCTTACTTCGAGTATTTATCCAAATACCATTGTGAGTCTTTTTTGAATATCCAAATACCAAAATTTGAGAATTTTTTATTTTAGTATGCCATTGGGGATGCTTTTAGTTGCGTGCTTATATATGTTCTAACTGTTAGTTGTCTTTCAATACTTAACTGCGGCTTTATAATTTAAAGTATGGGTGGTAGCGGTTAACGACAAACACGTAGTAATGGTTGTTTAAATTAAAGGAAAAATTGGGAAATTTTGGATATATTGGTTGAGCTGTGGTTCCGGGGCTGACCGGAGTGAGCCCTGGGCGGATGAACATTTTGAATACGAATTCCTGGATTGGACATGGTAGCGATTGACTCTCAAGAATGGTCGGGCTATAGGAGGGCACTGTGCTTACTGCCTTACATCGCAGCTTGGGGATGAGTTGTGGGACCGCACTCCAGTTGAATCTTGTTTGTCGTGCCTTAGGGTCATGGAATTGGTACTCGGGTATATAACCTAGCTAGTTCTTTTGTCTAAATCTTAGCAAGGGGGAGTCAAATCACACCAGTTGCCCTATGCCGAAAGTTGGAGGGTAGGATAGATCTCGTGGCAGAGAATCCTAGATGACATGTAGGTTAATGACTAGTAATTAATCAGTGTTGTTATTTGTGCTATCTCTTGTTATTCGTTTATTATGCAGTTTATCTGTTAGATACGTAAGGTTAAGTAGAGTAGGATATTTCTATTGGGCTTTTTAAGCTCACATGTATTTGTATTGGGGTGATTTATCACCAAGTAATGAAGATGGACTTGACGCACGCTATGATTAGATGGAAAACAGTGCTGCTAAGGAAGGAGGCGACCAACATTGGATGCCGGATGTGTAGATGTTTTGAACGTTGGAAATTTAATTGTTAAAACTCATTTCGAAGAATGTAATATTTTGACAAATACTTATTTCGATATGGTTGTATTATGGTAACGTCACTTTTGGTTTGATAACGTGATAACTCTTATGAAATCTTTTTGATAATTTTTTTTTCTTAATTAACGTTTCCAAAAAATCGGAGCGTTACAAAACTCAATTAATTCTATAGACAGTGTTTTTAAATTCATGTAAAATAATGTAAATTACGATATATAATTAATTAAAAAGTGACACGAACTTTCAAAAGAGACTATTAAATTGGGATGAGATAGTGAATCCAAAAAGAATAGCCGTCAACAAAGAGTAGGTGTAGGTGCTCTACAAAAAACATTTAGAAATGCCTAAGGGCAAATTGGGTATTTGATGAAGAAATGAGAGTACACTGTGCTGACTGGTGATTCAGAAAACCAATTGAAAAGAGGAGCACAGACTTTACACGTGGAAGCAATTTATTAAAAGAACTTGACAGCTGCTTTCCCAATGCGACGCCCACTGGTACAATTACGTGTGACTTTTGCCAATTGCTACAAAAGCATTAAAAAAAGCAAAAGCATTAGAAAACGCAAAAGCTACGTCGCTGTGTTTGGTTGATAATTTTGAGAAGAATATTTTGAGAAATATTTTTGAGATACTGTTTGGATGAGTTTTTGGAAAAAGTAATAATTAGATAGAGATGTAATAATTGGAGAGAGATAGAGAGAGAAATGAGAATAATGATTGGAAATAGGGGTATGAGTAGAGAGAGAAATGTTATTAATGATTGGAGAGATGAGAGATGAAGAAAGAATCTTTTTGGAAATTTTTTTGGAAATGTGAAGTGAACAAAGTAAACTTTTTCTTTTGTCACCATTTCGCTAAACCTTATCTTCGTCAATACAGTACATGAATAATACCGTCTCTTTTAGGTTTTTTGTTTGAGTTCGTGTCACTTTCCAATTAGTTAAAATATCTCGAAAACTATCAAACATGATTCATATTACACAAAAAAAATTTGGTAAGTACATTATTTTTAAATTTGAAAATTGCACGTAATTTCGTATGAGACTAACTTTACTGGACAGAGGAAGTAGCTAATTTTTTATCCGGTTAGAATACAACGAGAGACCATTAAATTGGGACGGAATGAGTACATCGCATGTATTGTATGTAGGTGTGTTTTGGCCAAAAAAGTTAGGAGGCTTATCCCTTACACACTCAAAGACGTTAGAAGTCTCGATCCGATAAGGATTAAGAGACCTAATGCTATGTGGAGTGAAAGAGATTGGTCCAGTTAGCACGAGGATTACGACTCCAAGTCCTAATAGGACTCAACCACCATGAATGCCTAATAAACACCCCTGAAACTATGAAACCGGTACGTTGCTCTAGGAATCTACATACTTGAGTAATATTCACCTTGATATACATCACCTAACTTAGGCATCAGAGACTGGTTAGCTAACACCACACTAGTGTTCCTAATCTTGTTTATTTTGCAGGTCATTCATCGAACTGTGCCAGAAACTAATTCATCAGACACCAATAGAACTTGGTTTGCAGAAATTTGTCCCTTCTCAACTTAACCAACTTTTCCCCATCTTCATGCAAAACTATTCACAATGCCCTTAAATCAAATTTTTCCCATTCAAACTTCTCTCAGTCTCCCCAATCAGTTGTAAGCCTCCAGCAAGCTCATAGAATTGCATTCAAATTCGTAAACCTAAATTTTACCTGGGCAGGGAACCTTGATTCTCCTCCATACTGTTTGTCTTCCCAAGCAATAGGAACGATGTTGGATCCCCAAAACTCGCAGCCTGTAAAGAACAATTTTGAGAAACAATTTTTGAAAAAAAATGTAGATAGCAGAGTGAGAAAAATTTGCTAATCCAAGATTCTTTAATACTATTAAATCAAGATGGCATTCTGACATTTTTTGGGTAAGTAAAGCTTTTATTAAAACCAACGAACAAACAAAATCAGAGGGGCATACCCCAGTTAACAACAAACAAATTTAAAAGAAAGCAGAGACTACTACCACTAGCCCTTTCACAAGGAAAAACACACATTTTACAGCCAAGGAACCCAACAATCACAACAATAAGCTACCAATCCCTCCATCAATGATTTTCAAAAGAGAGCAAAGAGTGAGATTAGGACCTGTTCTTCGAATACCTCTCCAAGCACAAACACAAGCCCTGACATCCGTAACTACGTGAGCTTCCAGCATTTGCACATCTAAACTACAATGTGAAAAAATCCGTCTATTCCGTTCCCCCCAAACCTGGTAGATTGCAGCCGCCAAAACCACTTTAGACACCATACACAAGAACTGAGACCCACTTTGATACTGAACCATCCAACCCAACACCTGGAGTAATACATTTACAGGACACGGGGGACACAACTTGACTTGTAAAGCCCTCCAGAGCTGAGAAGAATAGGGGCACTGGAAAAACAAGTGCTCGTGAGACTCCATAGCAGCTGCACATAGCATACATTGGGCACCCGACACAATCCCCCATTGATGCAATCTATCCAAAGTGGACAGCCTACCTAACACTGCCAACCATTCAATGATCGACCACCTGGGAACAACATGCTTGAACCAAATTACTTTGGCCCACGGAACCACCGGCTTAGGACTCCTAAATGCGTTCCATGCAGAAAAAATAGAAAACCTGCCACAAGAGTTCAAGTTCCAGACTATGGAATCTTCCTGGCATTCTAACATGCTTAAAGGAAGAAGCAAATAATTTCTACCCAACCAAAACTTTGTCCTGCACGGGTCATATGTAATCTAGAAGGGAAAAGTGATTCACAAACTAGAAGAAACAATCAAAACGTATGGCTGTCCATTAAGATTTCAAGACTTGAAAGATGAAAAAGAATGTGATCTGAATTGCAATATTTCACTCCGATTGTGGGACAAACCAAACAGTACATTAAGCAGAGTTAATTACACACCTCAAAAATACCGAACAACTGTTGAGTAGTGTTGTTGTAGAGAAGCAAAGGTAAGCCTGGTGTTATTGCCCGAACAGAATCTCTATATCTAGGTGGCAAACCTACAAAATGAATGCGACTGTCAAGAATTAAGAATAAAAGAAAAAGAAGAATCTGATCTGGAGCAGCATATAATTATGTCCAAAAAATACATTGCCCTTCATCAAATTGAAGTGCAACCGCACAATTCGTACTAGGTATTTTCAGGAAACGTTATTCTCCAAGTCAACTTCGAAAATGTACTTCGTAAAATAGGAGTAGCAAACAAAAATGGCACTGGCACTATCAAATAAAATGTCTAAGCTCTTACAACCTATTGCTCCAAGTAACTCAAGGCCGTGATTTAAAACCAAACGACATAAACAAATTACCAAATAATTGCCACTTTAAATCTTCCGTCATCGTGTCATTGTTGCAAACAAAATGCATCCACCAAGCACTTCGTTCCTTGGGAGTGTCTCAGCTGCACATAAGGTCTTGAACCTTTTATCATTTACACTCATGCTGGTATTGTCATTGTTGTAGCACTTGCAGTTATCCGATTGAGTTGATTTTTCTCATGGCTAATCACGTTTCGTTTGTGCACCATCGGTGCATGCAAGGTCGGTAACCGTAGAAGGGTTCAATTCTACACCCACACACACTTGCACACATAACTTTACAACAATCATATCCATGGTACCAACACACTAGCACACCGGTACTGTGTGTGGACTCCACACATGATTGTGAGTAAGGGTGGGAATTTCTGACACGACACAAAGTTAGCGGGTTAGGATTGACTATTTACACGGAACACGAATATGACATGAAACGATAAGCTAAACAGGTCAGGTTAGGGTTGAGACAATTCCGACATGAACATGAGATTACACAACATGGGAATTTATGAAAGGACACAATAACACGACACGAACCCAACACGAAGTTAACAGGTTAGGGTCGGCTATTTCTGACACGAAACATGAATATGACACGACACGATAACACGAAAAGCTAAATAGGTCGGGTTTGGGTTGAGAGAATTCTGAGCCAAACACGAGATGACACGACACGACACAATGCTCACCCCTAATTTTGAGTGTATGTAAGGTATTTGTGTATTTGTGTGTGGTTATAGAAGTGTTATTCTCATTTATGAGGTCGGGTTAGTTGAGCTTATCAAAATAAACACTACTCATATGTTTTCAAAATGGGGTTTAAGGCACAGCAAGGTGGTCATGCCTACAAAATGGTCATTGTTTCGAGTCCAAATATGTGATATGAACCGTTCACTTGACAATACAACAAACCTGTAAAAAATCAAGACGATCGAATATTGGTAACATAGTGAACAAATCACATTTGTCCATGGTACAATTTTTTGCACATTTATAACTCCAAAAAATGTGGTGCCAATGTCCAATCGACATAATTTTTTGCAGGTGTGTTCCACGCGTGAAGCTCTACATAGTGAATGGCATAGAACATATCTTTGAGTTCAGAACGATGCCCGTTTTGTGGACATAGCCACCCTACTATGCCTTTTTTTAACGGCAAAAAAATTTCATTAATCACTAAAAAAGATACAATGACTAATAGGAACAAGGAGAAAGCAACAAGTTCAGAGAATCCAATGCCTAATCCGAGACCCAATCCTCGATTGGCAAGAAGCCGAGCCTAGTTTTCCAAAAGATTTTAGCAACCAGGTGCTAAAATCATGTTGATTTTAGCAAATGAGTTCACCAGGTACTAAAATCATGGTATTTCAAATTAAAAAATTAAGTGTTTCCGTGTATTATTTTTTGAATTTTTTCACACCGAATTAAAGTACACGAGGAGTACTTTAATTTGGTGCGAAAAAAATCGAAAAACGATACACGGAACCACTTCATTTTTTTATTTGAAATACCATGATTTTAGCATATGGTGAACTCATTTGCTAAAATCAACATGATTTTAGCAACTGGGTTGCTAATTTTTTTTGGAAAACTAGGACTGGCCATTGGGCCTAGCCCACACCTAATAGGCCGAAGCCCACATCCAAACGGCCGAAGCCGACACCTAAAGGGCCATAGTGCACAAATAGAAAAAATTAAACCCTAAGGCACCCAAAGCCGCCGTTGCCTGCGCAAACAACCCACGGCCACCAGAGACCCGCCACTACCAGCACCAACAGCAAGCATCCGCCACCAACTGCCATCCACCTGCAACTTCGGAGGGTTCCCAGCCACAACACAAGCCCTTGTCATTAAGCATGAAACCGGAGGAGCCCTTGTCGGCAACCTATAATGCAGTTGTAACTCAATGAAGTCCAACAATTAAATTTTATATCCTGTTGTTTAACAGATGACCAGGACACAACCAACCTTCCCTTAGAGGTTATGTTGTCCAATTTGCATATTTCTATGAATCACCACATCATTGTGTCCAAGTATTCATAAAGCTCAAATCAATATTCAATTGCCATGCAATGCTTGGGACTAATCGGTTGTAATATTTTGATATCACGTTTCTACCAATTATTTCTCCAGATGTTTGACCATCACTCATGGGCCTGGGTACCGTCTTTGAATACACATCCACTTCAGTTTAGGATGTATGGAAACACTTGGGAAGTGGATGTAGTTGGCCAGAGGCTACACAGACCTTCCTTCAATCATTTTCTGTCATTTGTAAAGCTCCAAGCCCGAGAATGCATGTTCGTGACCGTGATTGACGCTAGTGAAGTTTGGATCATCGTTTTCAAAAGAAGTGGCGCTGAAGCTGAAAAATCCTACCAGTATTATTAATATAAAAGTTAAGTAGCCTGTTGTTTTGGTGAACAGAGGAATACTATAGGTCCAGTGCTTTTATGATAAACGTAAAGATGTCTTGCTGCGCTATACATTGTGCCCGTGTTTTTGTTATCGATAAATTCTAACTACATGTGCATTGCCACAACTTTTTGAAACAGTGGACTAGCTTTGCTTATTTCTCATCTTATTAGTGCTTCTCATTTTAGTGCTTTCACATGTGATAGTCTTTTCTTAATTAATTCTTTCGTTGCGCCATTTATATTATGGCTATCATATGCTGTATATTTGCACCGTTGTTGGATGAGTTTGTGCATGCAGGATTTCATTGTTCTACTTGGAAGCTTTTAGTATCTAGTTGGGTTGAGTTTTCAAGAGTCTTGGTCTAGCTAGGTTTGTTTCCTTATATTGTTTTTGTTGATTAAATGGTTGTGTCCCGGAAATGCCAAAAGGGGGAGATTGTAAATGTAATTGGAAATTTCCGGATTCCGACACACCATTGGAGCTTGTATTTCATTTGGGTTTGGGGGCTAGAAGTCTAGGGTTGTGACAGTGCTAAGTGGATCGATAGAGTGCTTTCGGAATAAGGGTTTTGTTCAGCCATCGACAATAACAACTAGAAGAGCACATCAAATCTAAAGAACTTGACAATGTAGCACAAGAAAGTGGAAAACCAAGCAACCAATTCCCCTTACCGATTGTCTTCTCCACAATTATTCAGCTCTTGAGCTTGTATTACCAAAAGGGCTTTGCAAACTCCTGTAAAAAACTGGAATTTCCCTTTGAATCTGGACATAATTAATCGAACGGTTACTGAATTCAAGATGATCAAGGAATTGAAACAACACCAGTTATACAAAGGTATCAGAAATAGCTAATCTTCAGTTTGTGAGAATTTCTGTAATCATCTGTATCAAAATCAACAATGGAGCACAAGAAAATCATCCAACTAATTCCACTTACTGATTGTCTGCTGAAAGATTATTCAACTCTAGAACAGTTCAATGTCAACGAAAAAAACAAATCTTTCTGCTTCTTTAACCAAAAGGGCTTTTGGAAGCTCCTTTGAAAAACTGCAATTTCCTTCTGAGTCAGCGTAATCCGGAAAACAAAAGATGAAAAAAGCAATTCAATGGAACTGTTTCAATGGTGAACAAGAAACTGAAACAACAACGATGACACAAAAGGATCAAATTTCACGGCAAGTCATACCTATCTGTATTGCGAAAGACAATTCAACGCCGCTCTGAAACACTGGAGCTAGGAACACCTCGGCCCGCCATTTTAGGTGCGGAGAATTTGGCAGAAGGGACGATCGTAAAAAGGGCAAAAAAGTCTGGACCGTTTCTCAATTTGTGCGTGTCATCCTTGTGCAGGGATCATGCTAATGATCTCTGTATCGTTCCAATTTTATCGGATGTCCCCGAAGAGGCACACTCCTGTTCTTCCCTCAGTTTGATGAACTCAACTCTCCTTTGTCGAATTATCGATGTGGGATGGCACCGACATGTGAACGCCACCGTTTCCAATTCATGAGTATATTTGTTGCGAGGCGACTGTTTGGAACTTCTCTCTCTGCGCGAATACACATGTAGTATGTGCTTATTTGAATCAACCCGGCTATGCGTACCTACACGCCCATGTATGTACGCGCACGAATACAGCTGGACCGTCCATTATAGAAATCGACGATCCGGATTTTTAAAAAAAACTCTTCCATGTAAGTCGAAAATATGCACGGACGGTTAAGATGCACCGTCTATGCATATTGCGTACGCCCGCGTACACATCGAATTTTTGTATTTGAACTGCACATCAACGAACGAACGAGGTTATTATTTTTGGGGTTCATTTTATAGTTCTTACGGCTTGTTTTATTTTTGAGTCGAGCATAAATCGCTGTGAAGGGAATCGACCCTACAACCTTGGGGTGGTAAGCTGCACCATGGCAAATTGATTAACCACTACGACAACTCCCTTGGGGTTTAACTACGAGATTTTGCAATGGTATACGAATTTTTGTAGCTCAATATATAAAAAGGCATACCGTACATCATTTTTTAGGGGTGTTTACCCTTGGCTTAATTTATACCTAGTCATCACAAAACGTAATATCTCAATTGAGGTTTACATATAAAAATTGTTTGTTCCATATCTCATTTTATACTTCTCCAATTCAGGGAAAGCGACCTGAAAAAAGTTGTTTAAAACTCAACCCATTTGCGACCTGAAAAAAGTGTCCGAGTCAGAATACCAGCTTCTAGGGCTATATGTTGGAAGAAGATGCTACAATGCTACAGCAACTTGTAAACCAATTCCAGCAACCAGTGACTTCGGCATAACCAGTGATCCAGCAAAAGAGTCCATTGCAAATACATACTTGCAGCCAAGCATACTTCTTCTATGAGAGAAAACAATTGACGACTTCGTAAATATAAAGATATGCCATGTAATCAGGGCAGCCAAATGGGGTAACATCAGCCCTTCACCATCCAATACGAATAACAAATCCTGGTTCTACTTTCAGTCCATTAGAAATCCAGATCACCTCTGCTTTACCATTTTTAGCCAACTCTTCTTTTCTTAGACTTAGAGAGCCTTATGGTCTGACCGTAGATACTGTAATGCAGTCTGAATATCATTTTATCACCATCTACATGGCTCCACCCTGGTGTTTTCGTCAAATTATCTTCTTTCATCACCTTCTCAACCTCGAAACATGCTCCCAATCTGCATACATGTTGGATAAAACAACATAAACCCCGTGATTATGAGGTTCCAAATCATTTCTTTCACTGTTCTGCAACATCTATATCGCCATGGTTCTTACTAGCCACCAACATAGCTCCCCAAATCACAATGTCAGCTTTCCACGTCATTCCTTTTATTCCTCAGCCTCTAGTAGCCTCCCACCACGTCCAAGAAGATCAACCATGCATCCATAATCTTGGGCTCAATTCCATACACCCGTTTCATGGAGTTCATAATCTATCAAGCCAGCATGGCAGCAGGCAGATAAAACCCCAACAAACGATATGTCATTTGGGACAATCTGCTCTCTAGGAAAGAGATTAATGATGTCCAAGGCCAGCCCACAGATCATGTTCCAAACTGTCCTTCAACCATTTCAAAACACTTTGAAAATTGATACATGTTGACCAAATGCTGTTCAAGAATAACTCCCAACTCAATCCCTTTCTGTTCCATAAACACGTGAATCCTCTCTCCCAAATCCAAACATCCTGATCTAGCAGTGCGGACAATACAGAAGACAACGTTAGGGTTCAAACCCATCAGCAATCATTTGATCAAACAACTCCAATGCTTCATTGGATCCCCAAACTTGGAATACCCATATCATCGCCGTCAGTGAAATACTAAACCCATGTCGGGTAGAAATTGAATAAGCTTTGTCAACTTCCAGGTCCAATCCGAATTTCAAAACATGATTATGAACTTGCCTCCAGCGACACTAAAGTGAGAAGAAACAAGTTGTGTTCGGAACATGTCTTTACGTAGTGTGGTTGTCATGAGGGGCTCCGGGGTATAGTCAAAGATCTTGAGAGCGTGATGCCAGATTCAGAAAGAGCGGAGAAGGATAATAACCGGCTAGCGGCGTAGTTGTCGTGAATGCGAGCTGAGACAACCATTTGGGCATGGATTTGTTTGAGTTGGAGCATTGACGTGCATTTGTCGGCGAGGAGAGAGAGGTGTGGGGGATTCGACCATGGCGTCGGTGGAGGTGTGGGGGTTTGGTCACGGATAGAGGTGACGGTGCTAAGTGGATGGATAGAGTGCTTTCGGAGTAAGGTTTTTGTTCTTGGGAGGAACATTTGAGGCTTGGTTCAGCCATAGACACTAACAACCAGAAGAGCACATCAAATCTAAAGAACTTGACAATGTAGCACAAGAAAGGGGAAAATTAAACAACCAATTCCCCCTAATGATTGTCTTCTCACAATTATTCAGCTCTTGAACTTCTACTACCACAAGGGCTTTTGCAAACCCCTGTGAAAATACTGGAATTGCCCTTTGAATCAGGACAAAAGAAAATGAAAAAACCAAATTAATCGAACGTGAATTCTAGATGAACAAGGAATTGAAACAACACCACTAATACAAAAGTGTCTGAAATAGCTAATCTTCAGTTTGTGAGAATTTCTGTAATCATCTGTATCAAAATCAACAATGGAGCACAAGAAAATCATCCAACTAATTCCACTTACTGATTGTCTTCTGAAATATTATTCAACTCTAGAACAGTTCAATGTCAACGAAAAAAACAAATCTTTCTGCTTCTTTAACCAAAAGGGCTTTTGGAAGCTCCTTTGAAAAACTGCAATTTCCTTCTGAGTCAGCCTAATCTGGACAACAGGAGATGAAAAAAGCAATTCAATGGAACTGTTTCAATGGTGAACAAGAAACTGAAACAACAACGATGACACAAAAGGATCAAATTTCACGGCAAGTCATACCTATCTGTATTGCGAAAGACAATTCGACGCCGCTCTGAAACACTGGAGCTAGGGTTCCTAGCTCCCCAAAGAGAGAGAACCTCGGCCCGCCATTTTAGGTGCGGAGAATTTGGCAGAAGGGACGATCGTAAAAAGGGCAAAAAAGTCTGGACCATTCCTCAATTTGTGCGTGTCATCCTTGTGCAGGGGATCTCTGTATCGTTCCAATTTTATCGGATGTCCCCGAAGAGGCACACTCCTGTTCTTCCCTCAGTTTGACGAACTCAACTCTCCTTTGTCGAATTATCGATGTGGGACGAAACCCTCAGCACCGACATGTGAACGCCGCCGTTTCCAATTCATGAAGTATATTTGTTGCAAGGCGACTGTTTGGAACTTCTCTCTCTGCGCGAATACGCGTATGTGCTTATTTGAATCAACCCGGCTATGCGTACGTACACGCCCATGTATGTACGCGCACGAATACAGCTGAACCGTCCATTATAGAAATTAACGATCCGGATTTTTAAAAAAAACTCTTCCATGTAAGTCGAGAATATGCACGGATGGTTAAGATGCTCCGTCTATGCATATTGCGTACGCCCATGTACACATCGAATTTTTGTATTTGAATTGCACATCAACGAACGAACGAGGTTACTCAATTTCGAGTTCATTTAAACTCGTTCAAGATCTTAGCACTTCTATGGAATATTGGTTTTTAAGCAGTTGGTGCTATAAAAACGGAAACCTCGGCATAAAGATTGTTTGAGATCGACCCTTCGCCTAAACAAGCATAGCTTGAATAAAGCTGGTTAAGTTTTCAAAACAAACTGCTCCGCTCCGCTCATTCTGCGCATTTATCACCCCTGTATGTTTGTATCTTCTTATATATCCGCTCATTCTACGCTTTCAATTCAAGAGTTAGGTACTTCTCTGGCCATTTTGGAGTAAGTTTTGTAAATTAAAAAGCCTAGAGATGTTATTTTGGTGTTGGAAAATAACAAATGAGTTCTATTTTACCTGTGTTACGACTGGGAAGAAAATTGAACTGCTAACTCAAACGAGAATTTGGCTGCCTGCTACTAAAGGCGCGTCGTATCTCAGCTATAGACTGCTCATGCGTTTAATTAACAGCACTGCATATCATGCTTGGGTAACAAAAGATGACTGGTTTATTTCCACCAATCATTTTCGTCGTGAGAGGCAGTAGTTCATTGCCAGATACTAATTTGCTCACATCAAGTTGGTCGACTGAGTCATTTTATTTCAGATATTCACCGTCTACTCAAGAATATTGTCATTGCTCTTTCTCCCGTCTTTGTGCACACTTTCATTATGCATTTGTTTTCAGCACCACGTGTACCATACCCGCTCGACACCAAAAAATTCCTCCGACGTGAAAAGGGTTGACACATCTTCCATGTCAAGGAGGAATACAATAACCCATAGGAGTTCCTTGTCACAAGGAAGAAAAGAAAAGGGGAGATGCTCACTGGTTTACATTCCAGCAAATCTGGACCATAATGACGCCGAGGAATACTAGTAACGAAACAAATTCCCATTACACAAAGTAGTTCCATAATAATGTTGTCATCTGCCGACGACTAAAACGTTACACAGGCATCTCAATAAAACATTACAAATCTGCTCAATCTTCACAGGACACACTATACACTTTTTTTAGCTGGCTACAATCCTTCTCTACTCCTTGAGAAGATTCCGGTAACCAGATTTTAGAATTCAAGCTTGCACTCTACAGAAAATCTATGATACAAACAGCTGATATGCACCACAAACAGAACCTAAAACAGTCACGTGTACTAACAAAATGCTTGCACTTGAGAGAGGATAGTGTTGGCAACCGAACTTTAATCACCTGCCTGTTCACAGAGATCTAACAAGTTGAGGGTCTGCAGTGCCAAGCAGAAACAGAAAATATCAGTTGCAACATAATGAAAAGGTTAATAGGAGGAAAGACAGAATAAACACATAAGCCCAAAGTAAACTCTATATAGCAAGGACTCGGAAGCATGCTTTCGGTGAAGGTACGTGTCCCACTGTCAAGTTCATCATTTCACATGTACGTGTCCACTGACTCCACTGTCAAGTTCATCATTTCACATGTCTAAGAACAACATAATAGTGTACAACAGGACATAACATTCCTATTTCTGATACACATGCAACGTGTCTAATTTTCTACTTTTTAGCATAAAATGATGCTTAGAAGGTGCGATAAGCATTTTATTTCATCATATGGGCTTCTTTTGTTATCCAATAAAGCAAATCACACTGCAGATTACAAAGTATATTTCTGAGGTTAAAGTACAACTACACATGTCAGTCCATGTGTAAAGTGTCTAACATAGGTACCTTATTCATTTATACAATTTCACGTATGCAACATCTGCATCTTCCAAATTCATACAACAAAATCCGACTGAATTTCATCATACCTCTGGAACTGAGAGTTCAAGTCGAAACTTGGGACCATCATAATGATGCAAGACTGGCCTAAAAGCATCCTCCTCCAAGGCATTACAGAGTTTTCTAATGCGGATTCTCACCTGGTTCAAAAAGAAAATGAACCAATCAGTTGTAAGCCTCCAGCAAGCTCATAGAACAGCATTCAAATTCGTAAACCTAAACTTTACCTGGGCAGGGAACCTTGATTCTCCTCTACACTTTTTGTCTTCCCAAGCAGTAGGATCGATGTTAGAACCCCCAAAACTTGCAGCCTGTAAAGAACAATTTTGAGAGAAAAAAAAATTGAAAAAAAAAGTAGATAGCAGAGTCAGAAAAATTTGCTAAACCAAGATTCTTTAATAGTGTTATATTAACTTGGCATTCTAACATGCTTAAGGGAAGAAGCAACTACTGACAAATTTGAAAATGTAGAAAGTTCACTAGCCAAGCTTTTTTAGTCAGCAAATAATTTCTACCCAACCAAAACATTGTCCTGTATAGGTCATATCTAATCTAGAAGGGAAAAGTGAGAGTCCCAAAACAAAAATCAAACCCCAATACTGGAAAACATATGGCTGTCCATTAAGATTTCAAGACTTGGAAGATGAAAATGAAATTGAAAATGGACAAACCAACAGTACATTAAGCAAAGTTAATTACAGACCTCAAAAATACCGTACAACTGATGAGTAGTGTAGTTGTAGAGGAACAAAGGTAAGCCTGGTGTTATTGCCCGAACAGAATCTCTATATCTAGGTGGCAAACCTACAAAATGAATGCAATTTTCAAGAAGTAAGAATAAAAGAACAAGAAGAATCTGATCAGCAGCAGCATATAATTATGTCCGAAAAATACATTGCCCTTCTTCAAATTGAAGTGCAACGGCAATTTAACAATTGGTACTATGTATTTTCAGGAAACGTTATCCTCCAAGTCAATTTCCCAAATGTACTTCATAAAAACAGGACAAACAAACAAAAATGGCTCTAGATTGATTAGTAGGTTCACCTTGTGTTTTACCATAGATATCAAATAAAACGTCTAAGCTCTTAGAACCTATTGCTCCGAGTAACTCAAGGCCACGATTTAAAACCAAACAATATAAACAATTATAATTACCAAATAATTGCCGCTTTAAATCTTCCATCATCGTGTCATTGTTGCAAACAAAAATGTATCCACCAAGCACTTCATTCCTTGGAAGTGTCTCAGCTGCAGGCAAGGTCTTGAACCTTTTATCATTTACACTCATACTGGTATTATCATTGTTGTAACTGCCGCCATTGCTGCTGGGCTCCTTGTTCTGGTTGTTGATGCTATATTTGATTCCCGGTATGTTTCCAAAATTGTTGCCGTTGCTCTTCGGATACATTGCATTCATGTTGTACATTCCATTCCCAAAGGTACTTTTGTTGGTCATTTTGGAGTCCAAATTCAACATATTGAAGTTAAGGATTTCAAATTTATTGTCTTCCTGAATGACCATATTATCGTTCGGCCTTATCTCAGTTGGGTCCTTTGAAAGATCAAGATTATTCCTTCGTTCACCCTTAGATCTGGTCTGTTCAGCTAGTTTAGAAGCAGCCACTAACCACTTATTGTCCTCTGAAACTCTTGATCGCCCTCGAAGCTCATCACCAAATTGCCAAAAGTTGTGCACGCTCTCCATACTTAGAATACCTGATGAATTAACTAACATGGATAAAATCTTGTGAGTTTTACATACACTAAGGGAGGCTGTATCATATCCCTATAGACAAAACTGCACAACACACCACCAAAAAAAAAAGTACACCCATCATAGGGGCCGAAATGACAGGAGAAACGGTACCACAGTTACCGAATAATCGATCATTTTCAACTGTAGGTCAATAGTTTAACAAGCACAACATACTAAACAAGGATATAGAACCAGCATGCCAAAGATTCACAGAAAGTTTTGTGAAGGAGAACTCGATCCAAGCCTTAAGTCTGAATAAATTGAGATCGGCTACATGAGTTCAATTACTCCGTTGATCTCTATCAAGGACGTCGTGTTCCATGATATTCAAGAAAACCTATATCTTTTTGAACTATAGCAGCTAAAGTCAATTTAAGTATACTCCTCCCTTTAGTAATATACTCTACAGTGACGACATAACAATATCACTCTTCCTACCTACCGCATCAGCTGATCTACGATGGACATGTCCAAGCTACCTTAATCTACTTTCTCTCATCTAATCTTTTATCGGTCCTCCCTATGTCATTCCGCGAAGGTCTTCATGAAGGGAAGCTCATTGTCCAAATATAGGTAACAGAGAAAGGAAGGAGTTTGCTTCAACTACATAGACAAACCAGAGAATGGTAATTTCCAACCGCAGAAATCTGGGTGGGGAGATAAAGAACAGAAATCTGTACAAGATTTACAAAATGGAACTTGGTGAACTTTCTCCGAAACCCAGAATGAAATTAGCTTGAATTTTTTCTTAAGAAAACTATTCCATGAAATGTTTCCAAGTAAGCGGGCAGTGAATTGCTCGAAGTCAAAGTGACAAAAAAAGAAGAAGCATCCAACATTCCTCAAGTTTATCATAGTAGACAATTGGAAGCTAATTAACCTTGTTCCAAACCCAGCGCCACCATAGGCTAATCAACTCGATAAATACATAACCCAAGCACGAATTCAGCTAATAGTACTCAAAACGGATAAACTGAAATGTATACAACCAATCCAAATAGTAGTTAATTTTGCTAAAAAAAATTCAGCTAATAGTACTCAAAACCGATAAATTGAAATGTATGCAACCAATCCAAATAGTAGTTAATTTTGCTAAAAAAAGAGAAGCGTCAGCTTCAATAATCAAGAGAAAAATCAAATGGAACCCTAGATTTGGGGATCCGAGGCTGTTTGTGTGTGTGTGAGAGAGAGAGAGAGAGAGAGAGAGACCTTTTTCTCCGTTTTGTGAAACCCCGGAATATGCGCCACAAAAGGAGATTACAGATTCTTTTTATGGTATTTATAATGTAAATCTCCATCGGAGAAATGCCCAAAGGGTTCGAGGGTACTACAAAATTACCCCTTCGTGTTTAAAAATTGAAAAATTTCTTTTACACTTCCATTTTGTTTTTATAGTAAAAACAAAATAACGAATTTTTCTTCCTCATGGAAAGTTAGTATTGCTTGATAGAAGTGAGTAAAATAACCGTAAAACTACAAGTCTAGTCCAAACCAATCCAAACCGAATTATTTGGTTCGATTTTTAGTAATGTAGTTTGGTCCCGGTTTTAAAAAATTAGAGACTGTGCTAAATGGTTTGGTCTATGAATTTACATTAAATGGTTCCGGTTCCAAACCGATCCAAACGGTATATAGATACAAACATATATGTGTGCACATAGATATAGAATCCGATTTGAGTACACTGAATAACTTTTTTTTTCATGGTTAATTAATTTCATAATCTATTGCTCATTCCACTGCCCTATTCTTTAACTTCTAAGATTAATTCTCTAAACTTCTATATATTGATCAAAACATATTTCTATGATTTGAATACACTAAAAATGCATGCTTGTTGAGCTTAGTCTATTGTTTTCATCTATTGTTTTTTAATATTTTTCTCAATAACTAATTTTCCAATCTAATGCTTTGTTCCATTGCCCTATTCATTCACTAATTACTAGTAGTATTATATGCTTCTTGAGCTGGTTGACGCTAGGAGTTTTAGTGATTTTAATAGAATTAGTTTTAATAAGTTTTGGATTAACTTATCTTTGAAATTTTAAGTACTTCAAATAGATTGTGAAAATGATATCTCAATCTCAAGTAAATTGTGGTTCATGACCGAAACCGAACCGTTTAATAATGGTTTGGATTGGTTTAGTTCTATGAATTTTATGGTTTAGTTTGGTTCTCCAAATTCATAAGTAGTGGTTTGGTTCTTGGTTTACTAATAAACCAGACCAAACTGGTCCATGCTCACCCATATTGCTTGTTGTAGACTTATAAATAGCGAGGTTTGAATTTTAGTCAAATGCATTAAACTATATAGGGACTGTCACTTGACTACCACCCACTTGCTTTAGAAAATAATGACGCCAATATTGATTTTTTTTAATACTAAACTTTAACTGCATGCAGAGTACGTGACTCTTATGCAGTAAAATTTTGGTATTAACACTACTTTTCTTTCCCTTTTAGTGAAGTGTAAAAATTGAACTATAGTAAAAATTGATCAAATAAAGAGTGGATGCTTAAAAAATAGTGTGAAAATCACGATCCTTAAAATTCCTCAAAATAGTAGACGCTCAATATATGAATGTACTATTTGATGGAATCAATGTCTGTATATTTGTATTATCATTCTATATAGTATAAATTTTTTTCCAAGAAAGAAATAGTCTTATATATATTTGGTGTACAATTATCACCACTTTTGCCAAAATTATTATGATGTCTTCTTAAGAAATCGTTGGCAATTCTTTTTCTTATGAGCTAAGAGGTCTATGTCCAATGTTCCAAGAAGATGAGATATCTATGATGCTGCTGCTGATTGATGAACCAACTCTTTCACAAACCAAAAGAGAAAACCAAACGGTAAGGTAATGGATCTACCTGCGTTTGTTTCCCAATATGGAAACCAATACTTCAGAATAGTTATCCAGAGCCGGCCTAAAGCTAAAGTTTGAAGCAGAAGGTTTAGGGGGTGAAGGTAGCACATGTCATTTCCGGTTTTAGAAAAGAAAAAAAAATAAAAAATTTAGACTAATAGAAGTCAATATGGCACTTATCGATACTTAAATAACTTGATTTTTTATATGAACAATGGAAATATAGTAATTAAAAAAATAAACAGTTCCAACCATATAAATAACATTTGTGAAAATGATAAATTCTGTCTTTCGGTAGAGGATAATGTGTAAAAGATGCATCAATATCTAGGAAAAGTGTATTAATATCCGTAAAAGTATATTATTATCCATGAGATGGGTATTGAAATTCTAGCTCGTTTGTCTTTATGCTCCTATATCCTCAGCCTAATGAGTGGAGATTTGCAAGACCATAATATCTATATGGCTTTCATTAAAAACAACGAGATAATTGATTCAAGCCTTTTTTTGTACGTAAAACAAAAAAATAAAACTCAAGTAGAAATTTGATTTGATAGTACACTTATTAGTGGACTTCCATTGAAAAGTGTTACTCCCTTAGCCAAATCCTAGCTCCGGCCCTGGTTCGAAGTGTCGTCGCTTTAGGCTCTACAAAAGTTTGAATTTTAAGGGGCCCTTGTATTATGGTAATCTTTGTATAGTAAAAAAAAAGGATCTCATCTTTAATCATCGCTTTAGCCCAAAAATCAGGGCCGTAGGTATCAGTTCTAATCACCTTCAATGATTTGTGCGATGATTGTCTGGTAAATTATTGGTGAGACAGGTTTGTACACTTGTGGTCATTCTAGTGAAAGGCCATCCTGGTAGGTTTTCTTAAAGTAAACGCTAATGATGCTGATAAAAATAAAAATAAAAGTAATACTAATTGATCATTAATTCTCATATATACTTGTTTTATTGGTGTTAATTTATGGAAAATGCATTTTCATATATATGGGGCTATTTCTTTTGGATTACTGCTATTTGTATTGAGCTTGATTAAGTTTGCAAAATCCACATAGTTAATAAAATGTTGATGTGTGCTGATCTCATAACTCTCGGATTTGTCTCTCGTTAAGATTTTTTTTAAGATTGAGCCATTACATAAGAAACTCGTTAAATTATCGAACTAAAAATTCACTACCAAGCTCGAAAAAAAGGCTACGAATTTCTTGTGAGAATCAAATAATGCTGGACTGGGAATAGGTGACATGAGTTTAAGCATAACTTATCAATGGTAGAGGTGAGACAGATAACAGCAGCCAAGCCACAAAAAGGATCAATCAACATAAGGCCAAAGTGTAAACATGTGAGTAAAGGGAGTTTCGCGGGCCCATGGCACGATGTGTCTCCAAAAATGGTCTCATTCCAAAGTTTAAGAATTTGATCGCCACCACTTTCGTAGAATTTCGCGAGTAGATCATTTTATGCTAAAAAAAAAGAAAGAAATAAAAGTTAACCGGTGTGGTGAGAGATTTTTCAGTGCAACGGTTATTTTTAATGTACTGTCACACCCCACCCTTGCATTGAATTTTTTTTCAGCCATAGCTGCCGGTTTGGCCATTCTATGCTCCTCTCTCGCTTACCTTCCTCATCACTCAGGGTGCCAAACATAGTGGATTTCTCAAGCTGGACTCAACTCCTTATTACACGTGTCCAAGCTTGGCTTGAGCTTGAAATTTTTTGAAGATAAATTGTTCAAGCTCGGCTCACATCTAAAATTTTTGTGTTCGTCATAAGCTTGGCTTGGTTTGTGAAATATGCAAGTCAATCTCGACCTTTCAAGCCTAAGCTTAAAGATTGTGAAGTTTCGAGCTATCAAGCCTGAGTTTATGACATTCCAAAATGACAAAATTTAGGGGGGAAAAGGAGTATACACACCCTGTAAATTGTTCCATGAAAGATTTTTACAGGGTTGATGAAACCCTAAATTGAAGGATATCTTACCTAAGAAGTTTTCACTCTGGATGCAAAAGTATTGGAAAGTGATTGATGAAAATCTCTGAATGCAATTGAATATCTCACAATTTTACTTATTTATTTTATATTTAGTGATTTATCATATTTTTTCAATATATACGGAATGACGCATTGTTCAAGAACTTATCGAGCCACACACATACATGCACCTGGGGTTGCTGCTTGCAGCACCGTGCACACATCCGGGCCATCCCTTACTCAAATTGACGGCCCAGATTTCACCTCGACACCTTTGTAATTTGCATCCGAACTGTTCGATTATCGTGAGTGCATGATAAAATCTGAGCAGGTCATTCGAAAACCGATGATGCAAAAAGATGAATGTAGAGGTAGTTTTGCACACGTTGCACAACAGCATCCCCTCTTCCCACATATGCACAAATTTGTTTGAATTTATAAACAAATAGTACTAGTAAAAAGTGATTAAAATAAGCTTGGCTTGGGGTTATTTTGAACGAGTCGGAAGTTGGAAGGAGCCGAGTCAAGTTCGAGTGGAGGTAAACGCCGTTTGGTGTTATTTAACAGCCCTGCCCAATCACTACTCACTAGCTTAAACCCTAATAAAATCTGCAGTTCAAATAGACCAGATTATCTGATCAGAAAAGTAGACCTCATCAGTACGAGCAAACTTCGAAGAGTCCGTCGACATGGAAATGCCAAGCGATTTCGAGCGCGCCCTCATGTTCGAACACATTAGCAAGGCTGCCGAAGCCACATACGCCAAGAATCCCCTCGATACCGATGTTTGTACACCAATCTTACATAAATGTTCTCATATCTGATCGATCACTTTTGACGAATTCTTCTGTATTGTTTAATCTAGGATTTGTGAGGGTTTTGGATTTGTTTCAATTTTATTAAGTTCATTTGTGCAGAATCTGACGAGCTGGGGAAGTGCTTTGATTGAGTTATCACAGTTTGAGAAGGTCGATGATGCAAAAAAGATGACTAGAGGTATTAATCTCCCTCAGTTTGTATGCATAGATATACCATTTACGTGGTTGTATATCTGTTCGGATGTGTTCCTTAGGGTTTAGGGTTTTGGGATTTGGGGGTTGGTTTCATTTTCGGGCAGAATAAGATGGAATCCTGACAAAAAGGGTAAGAGGAAGTCTGTAAATCTACAAAGTGCGTAGTTTTAGTGAAGAAGTTATGTTAAGAGTTTATTGTTACAGTTGTAAATGGCAATTGAGATCGTGACATTGTTATTTTAAGTTAAAAGTTGAACTATGAATTTGGTGTTGTTGAGACTGTTTCGTATCTACAAAAAAACAGTCTGACCTGTGCTATATTTCAGGTTATATCAATTTCATTGTTATTTTAAGTTAAAAGTTGAACTATGAATTTGGTGTTGTTGAGACTATTTCGTAAAGGGCAATCTCTCTCTTTTGTGTGTATGTGTTCCATTTGTGAAGTAGTATCTGTGCTCTGATGTGTTCCGCAGGGCAGAATAACTTTAGAATCCTGACAAGAAGGGAAAAAGGAAGTCTGTAAATTAACATGCAAATGCTTAATTTTTAGTAACGCTGTTATGTTAAAAGTTTATTGCTACAGTTGTAAATGGAATTGACATTGTAGCATTGCTATTTTAGGTTAATAGTTGAACTTTGATTCTGGCTTTATTGACACTGTTTTGTATCTACCCCCAAAAGGATACTTTAACAGGCCCTTTTGGAGTTTGTGAAAGGGCAAGAAATTAGAGGATTGTGGTTTCTCATCAGATTTCGTATCTACCCCCAAAATGAACCTATGAAAACTCTTCTGGTTTATCCATTTCTCATCGTTTTGCACCTCTTTTATTAGTTCTTCAAATAAGTGATGGGCTTTTCCTTTCTTTTCTTTTCCTATCCTGTCTCTCAATCCAAAGGGGTTGTAACTTAGCGGGAGGATTGAAGGTTTTGAGAACTTAATATTTTGGTGGTTTGATGACCTGGTTGTGTAGATGGAATATCAAAGCTGGAGGAGGCTTTGGCAGTTGATCCAAAGAAGCACCAAGCTCTCTGGTCCTTAGGGAATGCTTACTCTTCTATTGCATTTATGACCCCTGATCAAGTTGAGGCTAAGGTTTACTTTGACAAGGCATCCCAGTACTTTCAGCGAGCTGTTGATGAGGTAAATTTTAGCAACTTAATGCAAACTCCTATGCTCGGGTTACATGTGTTTAAGGGATAGTACAATGCCACAAAATGAAATTATGGCGCTAGGCAATCTTTAATCTGAATGTAAGACTGCACTAAGATCGATTAGAGATAGTCAACCCTATTTTGTGATCATTATTTCTTTCTAGCTACCTTCTACTCCCAACTGCACCCAGACCACCTTATCACAATTACTGCCAAGGCCAATCGTATTGTGGATGATGGATTTGTGCTAAGAGACAGGGTGAGCCGGTGAGAGTAGAGAGATAAAGTGAAAAGAAGAGACAGTGACAACAGTCCTTGTGGTCATGTGGTGTAAGTTGGGCTGCTCCATGCATTCTATTCATGGCATTAGAGCTACCCGTTGAAATGTAATTTGTCTCATGCATTAGCGGCTGTTGCAACCTTGATCGTAGACAATTATCAACTGCAATGTATTCTCATCTGGTTATTATAGTTTTCAGATATAATGGGAAGTTTATTTTATGTCTTGTAGGATCCAGAGAATGAGCTTTATCTCAAATCCTTAGATGTTTCTGAGAAGGTACAATCTTCTTATCATTGACCCAGGTCCTTGAAAAGCAGGCCTGGCCTTGTTTTTGTTTGAGTTAACTGTGAATAGGAACAAAATCGTTTATCAGGCTTTTGCTATTTCAAAATTTATTGATGAGATTATATCTTCTTGTTTCCTAGGCACCTGGCTTGCACATGGAGTTTCATAAGCAGGGTTTGGCTCAACAGGCTATGGGAACTGGTCCTTCGACTTCCTCCTCTGCAAAGGTGATTAAGTTAGTCTTGTCCTGCTTTTGTGATTCTATGTTTGAGTGACCAAAGTTCCTCTTCCCGCAGTAGAAAATCATAAACAAACACAGAACCTAAGCTTTCAGAAGTAGAAATAGGAGTTTCTATTGGTGTGTGTGCATGTCTGCTTTTGGTTTAATTATTTCATGAAACAAGCTCACAAAGAACGACAACTTGGGAACAAGCCTTGTTGCACAATCAGCAAGATCAGACCATCATCCTGACCTAGCACAACAAAATAGAAAATAAAGATACATCAGTTCCTTCTTTGAATCAGAATTTTAGGAGGGAAGTTCCCGGCAAGGAATGGTTGCCGTATTAACAGGAATCCACCATAGCATCGCAAGAGCAAACTCTATCTTTAGTATTTTGTTCAGTCACTTTCCCCACAGCTTCATGGAGTAATTATTCAGTGGTCTTGCACCCTTAACAATTCACATTTTTGTGAGGTCCACACACTTAGTGGTAGACCATACAGGAATGTGTGATGTTGAGAGGTGTTAGGGAACCACCACGCGGTTCCCCAAGACCACCCGATAATTTTCCCAGCTTCAGGGGTGTTAAAGCATTCTGAAAATTGATTCCAAAATGGGGACAATTGTATGGATTTGATGTAGTTGGCCCTATCTTTCTAGTAAATGCAGATGTAATTGAGGATTGATTCTATTTCTGCAATGAGACACTAACTATAGAATAACCTACGCTGTTGCTAAGAAAGAATCTGGCTTCTATGTTATGCAATCTTGCTTGACTATTCCAAATGAACAACTGTAAGCAACCTACCAACCTCAATTGTGTTTCAAAACTGGTGAATGTTTTGAGCAAGGTATTCATGTGGATGTATTTGTTGTCACTTTTCAGTTATCTTCTGCAGATCACATCTGATGTTATGGTATTTGACAACTCTTACATTTCTCCTTTTTCTTTTATTTCCAGACCTCGAAGAAAAAGAAGAACACTGATCTAAAGTACGACATATTTGGATGGATAATCCTTGCAGGCTGCATTGTTACATGGTTGGGGTTAGCAAAATCTAATGTTCCCCCACCACCTTCTAGATAATTCGAGCTTTTTCCTCATGTGTGGACTATGAAGTATTTTGGGGAAGTACATTCATCACAGCGCTTTTTTCTGATTTGTCGGACAAAACTGTGCCCTAGGGAGTTAAATTTTTGGACCAAGAGTTATGTTTTTCGTCATATGTAGACTGGTTTATGAACGAAATAATATTTTGACTATTTTCAAGATGTGATGTTTAAATTTCTTCTGTAAGTCGAGAATTATTGCTCGTAGCTGTTACCTAGATATAATTCCTTGTTCTTGCTGTGTTCCTTCTTCCATCAGTCCTAGTTTTGAAAGTCTATGGCTGCATATTGTGAACTATGAAGCCCCATGGTTTTTTTATGGTGCTTTTTGTTATGGTGTACTGAAGAAAGAGTCCGTGCAAGAACTGTAGTGGCCTTGTTCGGTTGGGAGCTTTGCTCCGGTTTTGGCACTATTCCAGTTTTGATTACATCATCACCTTTTTCACTTTTCTCTCTACCTCTCTCCACTTATTACACCTGCTTACATCATCAAAACTAAACTAAACTAAACTGTGCAACCGAACACAGCCAGTGTGATCTTCTTTTTCTTCCCCTTCACCATTCGATTTTCCGGTGTTTGAAACGTCGGTTCATGAAGGGGTTTCGTTTCTGAGATTCATAAACTGCATATAAGTTTTTTTTTTTTTTTATCGCAAAAAGAAATATTATAAATGAAACTTGATAATGGTACATCGAGAAAGGGGAGAAGACATCCAACCGAGGTTGAACGAAACAAACAAACAAAGGAAAGGACCACAAAAACAGCACAAAACCAAGAACAAACCTCAAAAAAGCCAAACCAAAAAATAAATTGACCAAACGAACAAGATTTCATACTCTTTCAAAGGATAAAGATATAGGTACGAGACGGCGCCACACGGGACCCAAACTAAATTGAAAAACCTGCATTTCGAAACAAACAACAAACGGAGCCTAAGTTTAAACCAAGATTTCAATTTCCGAGGGCCCCCAAAAAATTGATCAATCGGACGGTTAAAAGTGTAAACCAAGTCCCACGTTTCAATCAAAATTCGTTTCCAAAGCAGGTAACATTATCATCTAAAAAAACTTTCATCAAAAACTTTATCAAAAGGTATCCGCAATTGAACTCTTCTTTCTAGAGGAACTCTCTGTCTTCCGGATCTCATACGTAACAAACAAGAAATGGCAAAGCCTTGATCCACGCAATTTTTAAATATGGCTTTTGTGGATCAGTCATCATTTTGGAAAACACCTTGAACACATTGGGGGCTCGGATCATGCAAAAACATTTTCTAAATGCTCCAAAACGCTTCAATCCGGGATTTCCGGGATCCTTGACCGGAGAGTACGTGCTTCTTTCTATACGTAACAAACAAGAAATGGCAAAGCCCCTTTTATAGGCTCGTGGAAGTCATCATTTTGGGAATTGGGGGCCTGTAGTGAGTAAGCTCACTACATACGTGTAGTGAGCTCTCTCGGCCATCCGATCCGAGATCAACGGTCCGGATAAATTGGAGTTAAAGTAAATATAAAAGTGCTTTTTAAAGTGTAAGACGATCCGGACCGTTGATCTCGGATCGGACGGCCGAGAGAGCTCACTACACGTATGTAGTGAGCTCACTCACTACAGGGCCCCCGGAGCCATCATTTTGTAGGTTAGCCACAGATGCCGTTAACGCGTTTGCGTATTCTATTTAACGTAGTCCCGGGTTATTGTTGGAGATTTTTAGTGTTTATTTTTTAGAGCTTGTTCTCCTATTCTTGATGTCTTGATTTCTATCAAAATTTTGATCTTTAGATTATTTAATGACAATTGACAACGACTTGACTTCAAATGTTAATGTCAAAATCGTTTTTGTTTGTGCCAAAATTGTGTTTGTTTGTGCCAAAATTGTAGTGCTTATAAATCTTGTACAATGTGCAAGGTACAAGTCCTTTATGCACTATAATTTTGGCACAAACAAAAATGATTTTAGCATTATCATTTCCCTAAAAAAAAAGGTTACGGATTGCAAATGCTAGGAATCCAGAAAAATGTACGTACTCCGAAAGTAAAATCAGTGATTTAGATTCACTTAGGCCCCGATTGGATGCGGGATAAGTTTTGGTGGGATTAAATAGTAAGAGGGGATAAGATAGTAAGGGGTATTAGTTAGTAAGGGTGGACCCACATTGATGTGATGTTTATTGAGGGAGGATTAAATAGTACGTGGTTTGGATGAATTTGTGATAAAGGAGGATAAAATTGGGTGGATGATGTAAAAAGCGGGCAAATGACTTATTTGCCCTTGTGCATGGGTAATATTAAATATTACGATAAAATAAATACATAAATACAAACTAATTAAATTAATTATACTTTTCAATAAATATGATATAATAATTACTTTTATTAACTATATCTAAAATTAAAATATTTAATTATTTTTTTTAATTATTCATTTTAATAATGTTGCTACCACCTAATTTTTTTGCTTGTTTTTTCTTCTAACTATGCGTTTTTTACTTATAATAACTAATTAGTAATTTTTATGTTATTCCCCAATAATGTCAAATTCTAAAGTATAAAAAAATTTAAATTTTTTGTATCAAATTAAAGATCTCATTTAGTAGTTCAATTTGGTGCAAAAAAAATAAAAAAAATAAATGCGAAAGTACTTTATTTTTTTACCCGAAGGATATTGAAATGCAAGTCAACAATGTCAAATTCTTAAAGTATAAAATTTTCAAACTTTTTTGTATCAAATTAAAGATCTCGATTAATAGTTTAATTTGGTGTAAAAAAATAAAAAAAAAATAACCGCGAAAGTACTTCATTTTTTTATCCAAAGAAAATTGCAAGGGCTCGTAAACATTCAAAATGGGTTTCGGTTTTTCATTTTAAACAGTGAACGAATTTTAGGGGTAAGCCAAGAGGGATAAGGGAGGGTAGTGGAGTAATTTTACTTGGGGTATTGGGGGTACTAAACAATAACACCCCTCCCCCCTGTTATTAATTAGTACCCCTCCAGGGGGTATTGAGGGATATTAATCTGGAGGGGTATAAGTTATACCCCTCCCCAAAAAATTGCCAAACCCTTCACTAATGTGTGGGACCGGGATAAGGGGAGGGGTATAACTTATACCCCATCTAAACCCACAGCCAATCGGGCCCTTAGATATTTATTTGAACTACCAATTTCACTTTCAAGAGATGCTTTCAGGGAACTTAGGATTATTGTCACGTGTCTCTACCCTTTGTTAGGACCAAATTGACATGTCAGGAGACTCAGACCAATTTGGAAAAAATTGGTTTTTTGGTTTTTTTCATTTTGTTCTTATTCAAATTTTTTTTGCATTTGTTAGTTTTGATCAATTTTTTGTGGTTTCTTGGCTTGTCTCGACGAGAGGAATCTAAAAATTATAAAATTGTTAGCCAAACTTAAAGTTTTGTAAATAAAGACGAAAAATAATCCAAAAAACTGGTTTATTTTGGTTTATTTTTTGCTTTATTAAAAATACTATTACTTTTGACCATAATTTTATACTTTTTGGATTCGTTTCGACGAAATAAATCCAGTAATCACAAAATTTTGATGCAAAACTACCAAATGCAAACAAAATTTGAATAAGAACAAAACGAAAAAAATAAAAAAATCAGGTTTTTCAATTGCCTTATAAAAGGGTGAAGATCAAGATGTTTGTTTTGCTTTGGATTTTGAGTGAACGTTGCCTTATAAAAGGGTGAAAAAGGGGTTATTAAAATCTTTTGTCCTAGTCTGGTGCAAATAAAAAAAAAACGAAGTTATTAAGATCTTCATATCAATCCCAATCTCCTGTACTACGGATCCCCTAAAAACTACACCCCTAGGTATGAAACTCCACGACCACATAGTTCTTTTATTAAGAAGACATTTTTTTTCGTGACTCAGGTGTCCGGACAAATTTGCATGCACCTCACATCAAGAAGACATTTGTTAATTACTATGGTTGTACTACTCCCTTCGGGCCCAAAAAAGTCAGTCAATTCGGAAAAGACGTGCAATTTTTTAATAAGAAAACAAAGTACGTACAATCATAAATTTCTCAATTTTTTCTCACAAAATTAAATAATTAATCCAGATTCTGATTTGGTGCAGAGATATTTGCAATTATGTTTGTACTAGACTTTATCTCACATCATTCACTCAAGTCACCCAAACCTGGTTAACATAATCTAGAGGTTACTTCACTTATGACCAATTAGTTTTAGGATGGAACCCTCCAAGAAATTTAACAGCTTGAAAGTACTTCATTTTTTATCCAAAAATTACACGTATATTCGTAGTTGATCAACTTTTTGAGGGAGTGGAAAAAATAAAGAGACTACAATAGTCACTACCCAAAAAATAGGTACAAACTGTCAATTTTTGAACGTAGAAATGAATGCCTAATCCAAAACTTAAAGCTTTCTGCTGGACAGGGTGGTTAAAGAGTAGCATGGACTTCTTTAAGACAGCAGTTATGACTCTGACAAGTAATAGATGTGGTAGTTGCCCTGATTTACTCTCCTTTTATGGTGGACCTTCAAGATAAAATCCATGGCCTCAGACTCTCAGACAAAGAAAAGCCATTACCAAAATCCATAAGCTTTCCATACGCTGCTCTAATGTGAAAAAACACAGCAGAATCTAACATGGGTCTGATCTGGTTTCTTCACCTGTACCTTTGTATTGCAGTGATGATGATGGTGGTGGCTGCTGTGCTTAACACGGCTGAATCAACTCTTCTGATTCGTTTCGATCAAGTTCCGCCAGCCCGGTCGAGGTTCTCCACCGCTGTTTTCCGGTACTCGGTCACGGAGCAGGATGGCTCCAGTGCATGCAAGAACAATGGTTGCTCCATTCACTGCAAGGTAAAAAGATAGTATCGTATTAGTATACTTTCCTTTTGCTCTGTTTTAAGATTCTGGTGGTGTTGTGCTATGGAAAATTTATGCTCCTAAGTCCTGTTTGGTTTGTTGGAACATGGGATTGGATTATATCCTGCTTAGAACTGCATTTCCAGTGTTCGAATGTAACCGTACCCATTGGACTCCCTATTCCACGAAACATGGAAGAATGAGGATGTGGTACATCAATAATGCTACATGTACACCCATTTCGGCTCCAGCCATTTACAACCTCACATACACACATTGGGGCCCACAGCCAATTATGTGTGTGGCCCCACATGTATGTGAGGGGTTGTACCCCACGTGTATGTGTGAGGGGCTGTAAATGGTTGGAGACAAAATGGTTGTACACGAAACATTTTTGGTGGTATATAGACTGAGTTTCCACTACGGTATTTTCTGTATTTTTGCACTCCAAGTTATAAAATCAATTGTTGATGTATGTGATGAGAATGACTTGTTGATTTGATACGTTGTAGTTAAAGAATACTGAAAATATCAAAAATACTTTAGTGAAAACTTCCCCGTAATATATTGTATTGTATATCATTCAATAGGAGTCCAACCAATCAAACATAGCCATAATGTTGGATAATTCCTAGAGTGGGGTAGGTCGAGTAGGAGGAAGGCATCAAGTGAGGAGCTTATTATCCTAAAATTGCTAGTTCGAACTTCGACAGACCACTGCCAACAAAAAACCGGGCTTCTTGGAGGTTTTCTCGGTCATTAATTTCAAGCCTCAGGATAAGTCGAGGTGCATATAAGCTCCTTCGGAGACCTTATTAATAAGAAATAGGAGGGCCAATCTATGAACACAACTGTGGTCCTTCTCTACTGTACACGTAGGCCCATATGAATCGAACAGCACTAGACACAAATGTGTCCGGGGTAGTGTTTTGAAATCAAATTCCTCATAAACGACTTTAAGTTCAATTGTCCTCAAATAACGCATCAAAGCTGAGGCAATAAAGTGAACCAGTAGCTTCAATAACTGCTTAATTTTCAATCTGAATATTTTGGAAGTGATCTAAATGTGTATCTAATTGATATTTGAACAGCTTGATGGCCAAACATTGGAGTCATGTCCTGCTGGTACCATTGTACTGAAAAACTTGACAGTTAATCAGAGACACAATTTTGTTCTAACCATCAACACGGGCGACGGAAACAGTACTTCAACATCTTATTCGTGGTTCATTGGTAAGCCTCGTCTCCCCGTAAATTTTTCTTCCAAAGTTCATATGCTTCTCTGATGGCAAGGAGAAAAACTTGGGTGCCGACGGGGTACGACATGGTGTACCCAGCACCCATCCGGCAGTCCAAAAGTGTTCTGGATGGATGGGGTGTGGTGCTGGGCACCATGTCAACGGTACCTTACACGCACCCAAAAATTTCTCGTTGGCAAGATCTTTGTTCCTGAAATCAAAAACTTGTTTGTTTCATTTTACACTAGATACTGCACCACCAACTGCAACAATTTCTAGCAAACAGAGTTACACAAATGCTGAGAAAGTAGGGATCGACGTTACATTCAGTGAACCGTGCAACAGACCGGGTGGTTTCAAGTGTATAAACTCATCAAACTGTGATGTAAGTACGTCTTTCACTCACCTCATACATGTCATTTTCGTGCCTCGACGATAATGGTAAATTCTTCCAATTTCTGCAGGTAATCGTGAACGGTCCTGCCCGTGTAGATGCATCCTCATTACGCACAATCCAATCTGACAGCAAATACAGCCTAAATATTATTTTCTCTCAGGGAAGTATTTATGCGCGAGCCATCATTAAAATGGCAGACAAGATTTGCACTGACCAGGCAGGGAACCAGTTTACGAGATCAAATGGTTCAGTTCTCATTGTTCACTTGGGTAAGGACAAGTTAAGAGTCAATATATAAGTGAAATGTGTAAAATGACTCCTGCACTAATAGTTCAATGGCTGTCTTAGATAGAAGACCAGTGCTAGTGGATCTATGGACGTCCGTCCCGTCGTATGAGCTGGTGATAAATGGGGTTCCGAGAACTGTCATCGCTACTAACAAAACAGAGAACTTGATAGTTTTCTTGGACTTCAGCATTCCTATTATGAATGCGACGGAACAAGTTCTACGTGCTCTGCACGTGAATACGGGTAACTTCATAAGTAGTCATGGTGGCAATCATGGAAACCGCAGTTTTGCTTTTGAAGTAAAGCCTTGAGCTTCAACTTTGTATTAAATTCTTCAGTTTGTATCTAACAACTTTGTATTCAAGCACTATAATAATTTCCTCGAGTTTTGTTTTGCAGCTTAAGAATATTTCGAGAACTCAAATAGTCACAGTTGAACTAGAAGCTGCTTCAGTAATTGGAAAAACAGGCACTTCAGTGTCCCCTGTCGCACCCATATCATTCCTCTACGGTATATAATTTCTCAGCTTGGTGCTCTTGGATCTTGATAGCTGGTTCAGAAAAGCGTTTTAGCGCCATATTTTATAAATCAAGCTAATGTATTGGCTTTCAGATTCTACCAAGCCTGGAGTAGGCTTGAGTACAAGCCCCTCAAGAGTTGCGAAGGAGTCAAACATCGCCGTAATAATAGAGTTCACAAAGCCAGTTTTCGGGTTCAAGGCCTCAAAGGTAGAAGTCGAAGGGGGGAGTATCACAAGGCAGGTGCATATTGCGCGATAATAATAACATTGAAATAATACTGCTTCCTGAAGCTCAAATAGAACAAGATGAAATCTTTGATTTGAAGGTTTTGCTTCATGTAGATTTGAAGAACTTTCAAGAGCTCTATACTCTTTGACAGTCCAGGCAGTATCTCGGGACGTATCGGTTGTTGTTCCAGCCGGACAAGTGAATGATATTTCAGGAAATCTGAATTTGGCTTCTAACTCAATCAATATCAAGCACGGTAAATATGATTTCTTGGTCCACCTCTTCCACACCCCAAGTTACTAGAATTCTTGCTATCTCAGATGTTAATTGTATCCATTCTAAGGAGGTCAATCAATTTCTAGATTTTTAATTCAAAGGATTTTTGAAATTCTACAGCGTTAACTTAAATTTGAGGATGTTTTGCCTTGCTTTTAACCACAAAACTGTTAGTTTTTGTAGCTCCCTCTCTATTTCTAACTCTCGCGTTTCGCAGACCCAACCCCTTCTATATCAATTGCACTCCACTCATTCATGACCGCGGGTATATTAGCAACATCACTAGCAGCTGCCATTCTTTCAATCTCTTCTGCAAATCTAGGAGCCGCAGGAACTCTAGCTAGTGGAGGCACAGTTTTTCCTGACCCATCAATGAATCTGCATGTAAGTATCTATACATTCCTCCACATCATGTATTATACTTACTTTTATACCTGACATCTTTCGTCTTTATAACACTGTTACGACAAACCAATTTTTCATCCAGGGGATGGTGGGACACCTGCAAGTTTTTGTCCTAGCAGACTGGATATCGGTTTCACTACCGATAGAATATTCGGAGACAACAAAAGGTCTTAGGTGGCTTTTACCCCGTGAAAAGCTTCCATGGAAGAAGAAAAGCTCTTCAATGTGGCCCAACAATTTATACATGAGTGAAACCAAGCTTGAAATGGAAGAAAATCATTCATCCATTGGAATCCCAGACCATACAAGGGCTTACCATGCATATCAACAGAATTCAACCAAATTTTCTTCTAAGTTGCAAGAAGGACTTCGTGTTCCCGCAGTACTTTACCCCAAGAGTGGTCGGCTCCCGGGACAGCCGAACATAACCATGAAAAACATTCCATATGGGCTACCATTACGTTCCAACGAGTATTTCACTTATTTTCTGGTGAGTATGGATTTCGTATACTGAAGTTTTAATGAAATATACAAAAGTTTTACTGACTTTTGAATCACGGTACTTACAGCGAGGAGAGCCATTATCAGCTAGCAGTGTCATGAAGAGAATGCAAACATATACAGGGTATGCATGCCTTTATCGGTTTAATTTACTTTTTGCTGATTTATTTAATTTTTTTAGAAGGTTGCCAACTCGATAGCATAATCCCACTTATAAGAATAACAAAATACAACAAAACAAAACAAAACAAACAACAAAAAGATTACAACGGCGGTGTTGGAACCCAAGGAGGTGGGTGGAGAGTCCATGAAATCCAGAGTGGTAAGCTTGTTCCCGCTGGAATAGGCTAAATCTGGACCGGGAGATCGGAGCTGGATCAACTGCACATGCCTCCACCGTCGCCTCTGGACCGGGAGATCGGAGCTGGATCAACTGCACATGCCTCCACCGTCGCCATCGGAGGGCTTGAAAAACCGTCACCAAAGTGGGATCGAAAACCCAAGCCAAAACCAAATCTAGTTCCCCAAATCTGGTCTCTGTGGTCCAAAAATGGAGAGAGGGAGATCTTCCTCAAGCACCTCTCATCCATGGCGGAAGGAGAAGAGCCGACAGGGGAGGAGAGGAAAAAGAGAGATCGGAGTGGAAGGGGGACTGAGAGGGAGGAGGAAGCAATAGATCTGAGGAGGGAAGGAGGAAATGAGAAAGGAAGAGTGGCGGCGGGGTGGGAAGGGGAGACCCATCCCAACGAAGTCTCTCTCTCTCTCTGTGGAAACCTCTGCTCTCTCCTTCACTATTCATCTTTTGCTGATTTATATAAACACACGTGCATTAGATAAGTAATCATATAGCACTAACTTTACTCTCTATATATAGGTGGCAGGACTTAGAGATGAACTTATTCTGGCTTGGTGTGGGAGGAATTAGTTTACTAATTGCCCACTTAGTGATCTTTCTTTTCCTACGATGGAGGACTCAAAAATCAGTGCACGGCATACTTTCAGTGCCGAGGTTTGAGCTCTTTCTACTGATTCTCATGCTTCCTTGTATTTCTCAATCTGCGGCTTTTGTCATACGAGGTAAGTATCGCTCATCTTCACACTTAAGCAGTTCGATTTTTCATTGAGAATTTCAACACTCAAGGTTAGGATGATGTGCAGGTGGCACAACAGGGGGAGTACTGTGTGGGACTTTATTGCTAGCCATCCCAGCAGGTTTCATTTTATCAGTAAGCCTCTTTCTTGTGATTGCAATCTTTTATGGGAACTTTGTGCAGTACACAGAAGTCAAGCACATTAACAATAAGGAATCATGCTGTATGAAACTGTGGCATTTCTTCATCGGGAGACCTACAATTGGAAAGTGGCTTTATAGAGAAGGGCTGCCCTCGTCTTTCCTTCCACGATTCGGTATTCTCTTCGAGAACCGGAGGGGCCCTCCATCTTTTGTATTACTAGATCAAAATGACCCTAACAACAAACCCAAGTGGACAGAAAGTGGCCTAAGTGGCATTGGAAGAATGAGGGCTTTGAGTTCAGACGACAGTAACGAAGAAACCAAAGTTCCCATGTGCAAGAGGTTTTTGGGATACACTAGGTCCTCGTATATCGTTGTTGATCTTTTAAGAAGATCCAGCTTGGGGATAGTAGCCGGAGCTTACCCATCAGGCGGCTTTAACCAAGGCCTTTTCGCACTTATAATCACATTGGTACAGTTCCTCTACTTGTTCACACTCAAACCATATATCAGCAGGGGAGTAAATGCAGTGGAGAGTGTATCACTCTTGTGTGAAGCAGGGCTATTCATCCTATGTACAAGTCTAAGTGCCTCAAGTTTGGTTGGGGAACACCATTTTGGATATGCAATGTTGGGTTTCCTCTTGCTAACCTATGTTTCTCAAATTGTTAACGAGT
Organism: Vaccinium myrtillus; assembly: GCA_016920895.1. Classification (NCBI taxonomy): domain Eukaryota; kingdom Viridiplantae; phylum Streptophyta; class Magnoliopsida; order Ericales; family Ericaceae; genus Vaccinium; species Vaccinium myrtillus. The sequence goes on along the minus strand of CM029277.1, from coordinate 5,265,823 downwards.
GGTACGCTATCATAAAGTGCCTTCTTAGACTGTCACAGCCGCAAGAGAATTCGTTCAAGTCCGGTTTGAAAAATGCAGCTAAGGGTCTTCTCGTCCCTTTTCTGCCAAGGAGGCATTGGTCAAGAGTCATAGTTGGTTCCTCCTCTCAGCCGAAAACAGGCCTGGATCTAGTCCCTAGTTCAAGTGCTATGAATGCAACAGTTGTTCCGCTGGTCAGTCCCGGTTTGTCGCCCAACCTAAATACCGTTCGTTCGACAAGCGGAGAGGCAACCCTTAATGGGCACAAACCAGGGGAAGGAAAACAGCAAAAGGGGTTTAAGATAGAGCCAAAGAATGAGATGAAGAGGCTAAGACAGTTGGCAAGAGCTAGTTTCCCCGGGGGTCCAAATTATGAGGAAGGTAGCACCAGTTATGGTCTTTAGAGCTGTAGTCCTTTTTCCACGTGAAGGTCTTTAGAGCTGTAGTCCTTTTTCCACGTGAAGCCTCCATGGCTTCAACATTTGCTTCCAATCTTGTCTATGTTTTTATGTATATTACCTAGTTTAGATTAATAATAATAATCAGACAGTTTTCTGGGTCAACTCGGATTTCTCGTTTTAGCAGACATCAGAGGCATACATATGAAGAAGGTATTGGTATCAACCACAAAATACTTTCCAAATGAGATAGATACTTCAAGCTATCTATAAATGGTGCAACAGGTTTTGAGCTAAAATAAAATTGGGGTTTTTTTTGTTTTAGAGCCATTCCATTTTGTCTAGGGCTACAATTACTCTCCTTCATGTTCAATAAATTGTCACTTTTTTTTATCTACGAATTGCGAATATGAGAAGCTAATACTGGTAGAAACTTTACAAGCATCCACTTGACATTTACATTGATCAAAGGTTTCAGTATGCAGCCAATAGTAAGTAGAGAATGACGGTATCTTTGTGAAACATACAATCCCATGCTGAAATAAGACTGCAGAAGATAATGAGAAATAAAGAAGCAAAGAGAACTTACAAAATTTGATACATCATACATGAACGACTTGAATCCTAAACCTAAAGTATATTATTCATGTCCAAAATTTGTATAGTTTCACTCGTGTACTCCACAGAATTTAGGGCGAGTTTGGTATTTTTTGGACAGTGAACATGTGATGGTTATGGTTATGAATTTTTTTTTTTTGGGTCCGACGGTCTAGGTGTCTAGGGATGGCAAAATGCCCCGTCCCGCCCCGCCCCGCCCCGCCCCGCCCCACCCCACCCCACCCCGATTAGGGCGGGTTTTTTTATCGAATTTTCGGGTACCGGGGCGGGTACGGGGGAGAATTAGAAAAACCCGGCCGGGTTCGGGTTAGGGTCGGGTTTATTTTAATCTAATTATCATTATACTTTTATTTTAATCTAATTATCATTATACTAAAGATATTATATTTTTTTCATAATTTTATTATCATTCTATTAAAAAACTTTCATTCTTACCTTAATATTTTAACAAGAACCCGACTACGTTTTAAGAATGGCGTTTTACGTCTACGCATTACGGGGCCCACCGCGGCCCCAAAAAAATTCTAAAAAAATACCATAAATTTTAAAATATTATTTTAGGGGGCCCCGTAAAAATCACTCAATTGGATATCGGCAAAGATGTTTTCTAGATTTACACGAATGTTGTTTCGTCCCCGAAATCTAGAAAACATACTTCCGATGGACCTCTGGGATGCACAAAGACCGTTAATGGCACGGCTGGCTCGGCCTTGTTCTTAGAAGTTCATTGCATAGAGTTTGTCGAGCACTACAAGTGTACCAAAATCAATTGATCGGATATCTTTAAGTGCCTCATCGAACACAAATAACGTAAAAAGAAATGGAACGCAAATGGATACAAACACGGGATCAAAACCACTTTTTAAGTTATTTGTGTTCCGATGAGGCACTTAAACATATTCGATCGATTTGATTTTTGGCACACTTGTAGTACTCGACGAGCTCTTCGCGGTGAACGTCTCCGATCGTCGGAAAGATGTCGGCGACCTCGCCATGAGAGGTGCACAAAGACGGCGGTGCATTGGGGTGCAAAGACCCCTTCAGTTCCCTTGCCGATATCCAATTGAGTCGATGATTTTTTCTGGGTAAAATAATATTTTAAAATTATGGTATTTTTTTAGAATTTTGGGAGCGCATGCTCGGGCAGATGATGCATGATCCGACCCATTCTTGCGTACACGTAGTCGGGTTCATTGTTAAAACAAAAATCTACGTGTACGCAAGAATGGCGTACGGATTACGTACGTACGCACGCGGGGGGCCCACTGCGGGCCCCAAAAAAATTCTAAAAAAATACCATAAATTTTAAAATATTATTTTAGGGGGCCCCGTAAAAAATCAGCTCAATTGGATATCGGCAAGTATGTTTTCTAGATTCACAGGGACGAAACAACAGATTCGTCCCTGTAAATCTAGAAAACATACTTGCCGATATCCAATTGAGCTGATAACAATTACACTAAAATATAACTTTATTTACATGTATTTACTTTTATTTTGCTTTTAGATTAACAATTTTTAAAAATTTCTTAGGAAGCGGGGCGGGGCGGGTAAACCCGTTCCCCGATCGGGGCGGGTAAACCCGTCCCTCGATCGGGGCGGGAACGGGGGTACCCAAAAAATACCCAATCGGGTTCGGGTCGGGGTCGGGTTTATGTAAGAATTTTCGGGTCGGGTCGGGTATGCCATAAACCCGCCCCGCCCCATTGCCATTCCTATAGGTGTCTGAGCACACCCGGGGATTCTGTGGGCACTTAACCGTCCATCTCCGCAACTAATGGTTCACATGTTTGTAGACTCTTATTTGTATCCGAACTATCGATTGTGAAAATGAACGGTCCAGATATACACTATAGGATAGTGCCTTACAGAATCCCCAAATTCGTGTCTCAAGCAGGTAGACCATCCACACGTGAGGGGAATTCACAATAAATTTATTTTTTTGTTATGTGTAGATAGTCTATTTTTTAGTATTTAACAAAAAAAAAATAATAACAAAGGTAGTCTATTCTTTACTAAATGAACTTTTTATTTTGCTATTTTTTTTTGTTATTCGTAAGCATTTCTACTTTCTAGTCAACTATTTCATTATTTGAGCTTGTCTCAATGAGAATATCATAGAGTAAAAAGTAATACCCATCGAATTTGGTAAAAAGTCAGTAAAAAAAAAATGAATTTCAAATAATTTTTATCTTTCATAAGTTTGTTTCAAAAGATCATAAACATACATTATATTTATCGTGAACAAATTTTGAATGCAAAATAAAATAAGAAATTCAAATCCAAAAGAGGAAAATATTGTGCAGCCCTTTCTTTAGGTACTAGTTTTATGCTACATGCTTCGCACAAACCCGCATGCTCATTAGCGTTGAAATGTTGGTGTGTTTTGTATTTGGAATTTTGATTGTATACTTAGGTTGTAAAAATGATGAGAAGATTATGTAATTACTCCTAATTAGTAGGAGTGGTAGGTGCTGAAAAAATTGAAGTGATGGCATTTTACTATGAGATGGTATTATAAAAATAAGTTAGGTTTTTGAAGTACAGAATGGTAGCTTTAGAATGGTAGTCGAGAATTAAGTGAAATATATTACTTCCTCCGTCTCTTTCTAAATGATACCTTTGGAAAACGTGCATTTTTTGTAGCCATTAAAAAATACCGTCGCATGTTTTTAAAAAAAAATTGCGCCAAATTAAAGTACTTAATGAGCACTTTAATTTAGTATAAATTTTTTTTAAAAATTATATAAAGAAATATGTTTTTTAGGGGTTTGAAATTGCACATATTCCGATATGAATCACTTAAAAAGGGATAGAGGGAGTATGATAGTAGATCTTGGGTACGAGGTAATGATAATGGAGGAAGACTTTTTTCCTCCAATCGATTAGAGAACTTAATTAATAACTCCGTCAACGGAATTCCAATAAAACTTCTCTCTATGCCCAGTTTGGAAAATCTTCATTCCGGGTCATAAGAATGTCTAAAGATGGGACATATTTGACTATAGCATAAGTCACCTTATTGCAATTACAAGGAACGAAATGGAGAGAACGTGAAGATAAACAGCTAACTAAAATAATTGCATCTGATGAGAACTACCAAATTGGCTTTGACATTAGTCTCCCCATGCAGCATTTTGATGATTCCTTGGGCATCCAATTCAAAATGTATTTTGCTCCATATTTTGATGATCCCTTGAGCTCTTGGAATGGGCAAAGCTCCCATCCTCTGAATACACCCCCTCTCATCACGTATGACAAATCCCACACCCCCATTGCCTCGTGCATCTTCAAACGCACCATCAATATTGACGTTGAGAAGCTCTATTCGCGGAGAAACACATACCTGCTCATTCACCACAGCCTCCACTCTGTCTTGCCCGCTATTTTGCTTTACCGATTCGCAGATGATTTCGAACCATTCAAAGAAAGACAAACATTATACGAAGTAAAACGCTATTTCATACAAAATCAAAAAGGACATGGTGTTGTCAGATGTTCCAATTAGTTGTGCAGCAGGAGGAAATAATTCAAGCAATCAAGATCCTGATCTTGTCCATGCTTTGATCTAATATGTAGTTGAACATACGGTATCAGTGGGTCTGAATCTTTAAAATGACAAACTCCTAGAAGCTCTTAAACATACGTAAGATACTCCTAAGTAGGATAAGCTATTTTAGCTAAAAGAGCTTGTCAAAAAGTGATGAAGACTCACTTCAGTCGGTCCTTTCTTTTCTTCAGAAGTAAATGGTTTCTCATAGAAGTTAGGTCAAGAAACTTTCATAATGTATACTAGTTTTACGCCTCCGTGCGTGCACGGAATCTTGTGCTCATTAGTACCCATGATGTTTAGTTTATGTATTCATTTGAGTGATGATTTTGTGGTTTATGGTTGGTAGAAGCATTTCCTTCTCCTTTGTTGGAAGTTGATCCAAAATATATACCGAAGGTGCAAAAAAATTGAAGGACAGAAGTTTGACATTTACAGATAATCTGACGAAATAATTAAGTTTTTGCTTGTCCAAGAATCACCTGACACCAGTGTCACGATAGCCCAAAACATTTTGTTAAGCAGCCAAGAATTCCTCAAGAGTGCAGGGATCAGGAAGAAAGTCCAGTAGCATATGGATCATTTCTTGCACTCTCATAGCAATATCACCCTCACCCTCTCTCCAAACCAATCTCTGGGAACTTGTGTTAAAAAACATGATCCAAAAAGAAATCATGGAAAAGGATCTGCACAACAAAAATAGGACCAAAAGCTGTCAACACAGATTTAGAGCTTAATTCATAAACTTATACCCTTCGCAAAGCAACCGCGTGTCCTTAATTTGGGTAAGAGTTGGCCTCAAATAGCTAACATCGTGTATTTCTCCAACATATAGGAACACTACAACTCTGCAACGAATTCTTATAGCTAAAATAGGATACCCATTGAAGATAGTCGTGAAGGATTGTGACATTCAAGTTTCTCATTTAGCTTGCAAACGTCGATGAACTTCTGCACTGCATTGTGGTGCTGGTTCCCTGTAATGATATTACACACGTTATCTTACACCATACCGGATCATAAAGCACAAAAAAAGATTACCAAAAAAGACAAGTTTATAAGAGTGCTCATAGCCAAGTAATCAAAGAGGACATAAGGACAATCCTGACTTACACAAGAATTGATTATATGATTATAGTATGCTGACATTAGATTTATTATATAACCATGTAATAAAAATAAAGACAAAACAGACGAAGGATATTTTTTAGAAAGAGTAAAAGACTGCAAAGATGAAATCCACTGGCAACCTGAATTTCCAGGACAGAATAGATCCAACTTACCTTCTTTCCCACCTCCTCCATTTTATTTAAATACTCTTTAACAACATTGCTTCCTCTAGTATTGTCCATGAAAATTCTTTAATGCGCTTCAACTAACATGCCTGAGCTAACTTTCATTAACGGAAACACCACAAGTAAACCCCAACTTCATGCTTCCAAGGGAAGACTATCTTTTTTCCTCTTCTTTTCATGATTTTTACAACGAGGTGTAAATGATAAAAATCAACCAACAGAATGGATTAAACCAGCAAGCTCAAACTTGCTCATACAAATTTTGAGTAATAAATTTCACCTTCTTATCAGGGCCTCGTGTTTCAGTAGCAGCTACTGACACGCTCAGTTCAACCTTTATAGTAAGAAACCAAAATGAATCCGCCAAGAATATACGACGTAAAAAAAATTATTACATGCAGCATCTTACCGTCCCTCAGTCGAAGGGTTGTGAAGGATAATAATCTACCTTCCTAGGAGTCTCTTATTCGTCGTCGTCATCTTCAGTATCACCTTCTCCACTCTCAGAATCGCCATCTTCATCCTAAGCCAAAGCCAACCACCAGTATGCCACCCTACTGCATAAGACACTGTAAATATTTCTATGTATTTCCGCTTCAACCAATTTCATCAATAAGAACACAGCACATTTCAAAACATCATTCCATGAACACAAAACGCCTAAGCCAAATAATCACAACCACCGATTCACAAGCACCATAACTCAAAAAATAGATGAATTAAGCCGTTATGGTGTATAAGAAAGTCAATAATTGCATAGTTCAGAGTCAATAAACCTTGCGATAAAAACCGAGACCCATGAATTTTTAGAGCAAAGAACTATACCAATTGATGAAGTAAAGCAGTCCCTATTCATTTTCTTCATCTTGGCCGCACTTCCATTGCAAAGAAAACATACTTGAAAAGAGAAACGACAAACAAGGCTAGAGCTTTTGCAGATTGAGCCCCAAAGTTGAATCATGTTCTGCCTACATCCAGCCCAACAAGATAAATCAAGTGAGAGATCAAGAGAGATAACAGATTCACTAAAGAATCCAAAGGTGAGCAATGTGTACAAATTTGTAACTCGATTCTTCGAATAATAGAGCAAAGAACTATACCAATTGATGAATCTTCAACGAAAAAATAGGCAAACCGTTACCAAATCCTTTCAAAAGCCCCTTCGAACCTCTTCCAATGTATCTGTCGAAAATTGTGAACATATCAGATTCCATATCACACACACACACACACACAAAAAAAAAGCAACAATATATCGTAATCACATACTCTCAGCTCACACCCCCCTCTCTCTTTTTTGTTTTTAGTCCTTGGACTTGGCTAATCACAAAATCGAGAGCAGACTTGCAACCAAAACACGGGTTAGTGTCGCTGCATGTTCAAGTTGACAGTGCTTCCGAAACATCAATCGACGCTCAAAACATCCAGAACAGCAAGTGGAAGGGAGGAAATATACACATACGAGACAGAAGAGGAGATCCAGACAACGATTTTGTAGCCTTCTCTCTCGATCCAAACCAGAAACAACAAAAAAGGACTGCGACAACTTTCCTTATCTAATCAACCCTAGCCATAAAGTCTGATAGTCTGGCAGAGAAAACATAACCTATCTACTTTCCAAGAACCAAGTGGTTCAAAAAGGAGCAACAAAAAAGTATCAGCCACCGACAGCTGTTGCCCGTAAACCCACAAGGAAAAATGCACACAAAGACGTGGTCAGTAATTACAACGAAACCAAAGGGCAAAAATAGCAACTGACAGAGAGGCCAAAAACTGGAATGGGAGAATTGCCTTTTAATATAAGAAGGATTATAGATTACTGTGTTAACTGGTGCAGGGAAGTGGGGCAGATGATGCAAAAGAAAGAAAGAAAAATTACTATTTTACACAGCAAACCCTCGAGGAAAGGGGGAATCTGGGACTATTCATAGAGATGCATGTTCAGCGTGCATAGTCTGACAAACTATTCAGAGAAAGGACCATTCTCACAGCAGGTGGATATGGATTTAGATAATCAGCTTGGTATGAGTTGATTGAGATCCATGACTTTAATAGGAGAAGGGTAGTTCATCAATTTGGTTTGGTGTTAGGACCACACCCAGCCCTCTTGTTTTTGTTCAAAAGGAAACAAACAGAGAAATAACCAAGACAAGGTCCAGTATTAGCTGCTCCTAACCTGAGAAACTACAGAAAGAACAAAATCATACTTGTCGATAACAGTTTGCAATGTAAACTGTTTTTAAAGAATAGTCAAATGATCAATGTGCATTACCAGTAGCAGTGTGAATTGCGCACTATCAGATTGCAGTGTGAATTGCGCACTATCGGATTGAAATTTTACTCGCATGCCAGTGCTTAAGACCTCAACAACTTTACCTTCAGAAATTTTATAACCTTCTGTGGCTTTACAAGGAGTATTTGAGTTCTTCATAGCACAAAACCAAATGCCCAACAATCATGGACACCATATCCAACAGCACCAGAACCACTCCATTTAGCACAGTTGAAGGGACACTTATACCGCTGCTTCTGGCCTCTGTGTCAGAACCCCAATTAACAGGATCTCTCATCTGACTCAGGCTGTGATATATCAGGAAGACAATCTACCCCAGTTAACAGGACGCATCAGAAACATCTTCTGGTGAATCAGATTTTTCAAGAACTGGTTCAGTTTCAATCACGATTTCTTCTCTTTCATTGGGACTTCTTGTTGGAGCACATTGTGGACCAAGACAAGAGGCTTGTCGTCTCTTCTTTATTCTTCCCCTTGCGAGTATTTCATTTTTGTTTGCCTTGGCATGTAGAATACACACATATAAGTTAATTGTGTTCAAAATGCATCTTAAAATATGATTGTCTGCTCAATTCTATGGCAGTGCATGGAAGCAAAAGGGAGAGGAAGGAGATATATGTGCAAGGATGTCAAGGAAAGGAGTCGTTTCATGTTTATATACAGGATGCCAAGCATTCATTAGTATCATTTGAACCAAATCCAGTTAAACCAAAAAGAGCTTGATTGACATTCTGTAACAGCCTAATCCCAAGTTCATCCACTCTCTTAGGCCAACATATGCAGATTCAGCCTAAACTATGGAACTTGGAAAGTGCTCAGCCACAAGCCAACCAGTCCAAAAAAATAACCTTATGACATCTCCAAGCCTGTCACTTCCAATAGGATCTTGAGAAGTAACACACAGTAAATGGAAGGACACTTGCATATCAAAGCCAACTCAAATATCGCGACGATATAGTACCACTCCAACAAGTTGTTGCCTTTCTTGCACATGGTCAAATGGCAATCGGCGTTAATGAGCAAAGACGAACGACAAAACTGCTTTACTAAAGGAAAAAATGTGCACGTTAGCTAAAAAACAAAAAAAGTCATTATACATTTTGCACCCAATTCCTTCCAACCCAGGCAAAAGATAAAAGTCAGGTCCTGAGATGTGAATTTTTTTAGTTCCCATGAGTATATAACTGATGTGAAGTTGTCAAACCTGCTTTTTCATTGACTACTTTTCCTTTTCAGCCACACCACATTTTGCTTTGTGCTCAGTTTCAACTATCCATGCTGCCTCTTCTTCACTAATGAGCTCTTCTTGTCATCTCTGCTCAACTTTGTACACTTGAGTCCACGAACACCTCAAAGTCCACGGGAATGGAATGAACAAATTAAGGGAAAATTCATTAAAATCCAAAAAAAAAAACTCAGATGATTTTTGACATTCAAACCACATGCGCAATTGCAGATTTTGTTTCGTCCTCTGTTGCAAACCCTTACCATGGATCCTGATCAGAAAAAAAAGATGAGACAAGCAGATAACTCCCTCCTGAAAATATCACTAAGTCCTCTAGCATTAGCACTGAGAACCAAAGTCCATAACAGAAGCAACAAATTGGGTGCATCTAAGAGACTTCGAATGTAAAATCTCACAGGAATTTTTAAAATCATAATCCGACGATCTTATTATGCAAGCAATATCAGAAGTCCCAAACATTTAACAGAAGAAAAATACTATGAGAAACAGCTGAAAAGTTAAAGCTGCTGAAAAGAGTGAGACACTCTTACAGGAAGAAATAAATGGGCACATTTTCACGAATTGCAAATTGCCTTAGGATCCAAAAGTTCCCAAACTGGTATATGATGCACAAAGTGCTGAAAATTTAACTCTGACATGATTAAACCGAAAACGCAACAAGGATTTTGAGACTAAAACAAGAGAGACACAAAAAATACAACCACAAATAAAGCATCTATTTATTCACTACACCAAGTAATCCACTCAATTTTCAGGCTGTGTTTTTCTATCTCTCAGCACAAGATTCTGGATCATTTTTAAAAAATCGCAATCCCCACCACCAACCGGGAGTAAATCCACTACTATCTCCATGGTAGATGCATTTGGAGAGAAATTCTTGTTAATCATTTCTTGTACAAGTATCATAGCCTTGTGTTTGTCTCCCCTCTTCAGGAATGCACGAACAACAACATTGTAAGTCAAATCATTAGGTGGGCACCCATTTCTCTCCATTTCCAAGAGTAACTCCTCAGCTTCATCTAGCAAGGCCTCCTCACAGAGTCCACCAATTAGTACATTGTAAGTCTTAACATCGGGTTTCAAACCTTTGGCTAAAACATGATCAAAAAGTTTCCGAGCATCTTCAATTTTCCCAGCTTTGCAAAAGCCATTTATGAGGATATTGTAAACAACAATATTAGGAGTTATACCGTGATCTTGCATGGAATGAAACACCTCTAATGCCTTGATGATTTCGTGGTTCTTAAAAAAACCATCTAACAAAACTGAGTAAGTTACAATGTTAGGATTTTGACCTCTACACATCATCTCACGAAAAATAGTATCTGCTGCCTCGCACCTTCCTAATGTAAACAACCCTTTTAACAAAGTGGTGTAAGTGACGGTGCTAGGTTTTAACCCTTTACGAGCCATTTCTCGGAAGATACACATGGCTTCGTCTATATTCCTTCTCTTGCAGTATCCATTGACCAAAATACTATAGGAATGAATGTCGGGGTGAAGACCCGTATCCACCATGGTGTTGAACACTTCTTTTGCTTTGTCCAGGTGCCCTTGCAAACAATACCCGTCCATAAGTGCATTGTAAGTGACCACAACGGGTTCCTTACCTTTTTGAATCATGATCACGAGTATGCCCTCTGCTTAGGGTGTTAAGAGCAGTGACATTCGCTTTGTAACCACATTTGAAGTAGATACCTAAGATAGCAAACCCAAAATCAATTCGACTCATGCGGCAACAGCAATTGATCAGAAGAGCCAGCGTATACTCATCAATTGGAATTCCCAACTCTCGGATGTCCCTAAATAAAGAGATTACTGTTGAATATTGTTTCATTTTGGCAATAGCATTTAACAACTGAGTAAAATTGATCACATTAAGACGAGATCGAATTTGGACCATTCGACGGAACAGAATAAGAGCATGGTCCAGGTTATCAAAACCCAATTTGTGTTTTTGAACAACAATTTCCTTACTTGAGTTGGACCCATTTCTGCAACGCAATCAGGAACAAAAGGGTTTCTTGGAAAATCGATCACAGTGGGTGTTTGAAGCAACCATGGTCCAGGTTATAGAGCACCAAGCAATGGGTTAAAGTTGAGGGAAAAAGAAGACGAGAGGTAACTTTTCTTCGGTAAGTGTGAGCCATTGCAAGAAATCAAAGCAACAACTGCAATTCAATGAACAAAAATGATAATTCAATGAACAAAAACAAATGATACATGTACAAAGAAAGACGGAAGAAAATGTTTTTTTAATTTAATATTTTACAATTTATATTTTATTATGTAATTCCCAAGTAAATTTTTGGAGAGATACATGGGGTTGGTTTCTACCTTGACTTGATCTCCTAATTAATCTCCAACAAATAAACCACTTTCCTACTTGAATTATAACTGTTGCTATTTTATAGGATTGTTGGGTTTGAACGTTACTTTTTTGTTCCTATTTTTCCTCCACGTGATCAGATATTCACCAACAAACTAAACGTATATTTGAGGGTGTTCAAACATTTGGGGTAGGGTGGGTGTTCAAATATTTTGGTTAGGATGTTCAAAATGATAAAAACTTTAAGTTAAAAATAAAAAAGTTTTGCATTTTGAGGATTTCAAAATGATAAAAACTTTAAGTTTAAAATAAAAAGTTTTGCATGAATTTCTAACAAAAAAATTTCCGGGTGTTCGGGTGCATGAATGACAAAAAAAAATTCCAGGATGTTCGGGTGACCACCCTCGGCTCTACATGGAGCCGCCTGATTTGTCTTTCTTTAATCCGTACAAGTGCTCCATATACCTACTTCACTTCTTTATATTGTTGTACATTTAATTGCTACTTGTTTTATTCGGATTTCGAGTGTCGGGAAACAACTTGGTTCTTGAGTTTACTTCGCTGCACAGAAGAAGGCTCGTAGGTCTTTGTATCTTGGGGAAGGAGCGCCGTTCAATCCCGTGCAGAAGGGGGTGCATTTTTCCTAAGGAGAGTGATATTCGCGTGCCTCGACCATAACCCCATAGGCTATTTTAACTTCTCTGTATTAATAGTATTAATTTGCAAGTTTGGTTATGTATTATTTGGTGGCATTTTAATTTCAACAATTAATCCCAAGGAAAAGGCTACATACACACCCCTTATTTGGGTGTGTATGATATACACACCTATAAAAGTTACGAATTTTTTGTAAAAGTTTTTTTATAAAAGTTACGAGACACACCAACTCATGATGCTTGGTTTGTTCAATTTTACGAATCATAATCTTTTGAAAAGTTACGAAAAACTAAAAATGTTACGATTGCGATTGATGAACAATGGCACAATCCAAACCATACAATTTGATAAGTTTATCTTATGATTTACACCCAAATAATGGTGTGTATTGTATCATTTCCTAAATCGTTTCTTCCAACAGGAAATACGAGTTTCTCCAACAGGAAATACGATTCACACCACTGACCAAAGATTCACAGAGAAGGAGGGCTAATATCATTTCTATCCCCTATTCCCTTAAAGTTTCCGTCTTTTCCCTATTCCATCCCTAGACTATGAATTTTCTAGTAGACCGAACCAGATTTTTTTCAATTAAGCCGAATCCAAAACGGCTATCAACTTACTGACAGAAATTTCATACTAGTAATTAGTATATGTTGTGTTCTCTTATAAAGGTGGAATTCCAAAATTGGAAAAATAAAGTGGGACGAATGGAGTAACAAAAAAGTAATAAAAAAAAAAACTATTAGCTCTCGTTTATTTTGAATTAAAATGAATTTTTTTTTTTACTTATTAGAAGAGTTGCTTTTAAACTATTTTTGTGCATCGAAGGACCTAAAGTTGCCGTAGCGGTGATGTAATGGCCATGGCGGCTGTGAAGCAAGCAAAAAGCCAGATACGAAGCGTAGTTGGAATCGATCGGTATGGGCGTGAATTTTGATATTGCAAGTATAGATTTTGGAGCTGCATCTACAGGAACTGATCACATCACATACGGACTTGCTATAAATGCCGTTGCAACAATACTTCAAAGACAATCCATCATTGTTGCAACAATATCTAAAGGACATTCGAAGGACTACACTGACGACGCTTTACGCCGAAAATAAGGAGAGATGAAGAAACAAAAAATGCATCTGCCCCCTCGTGCAAGCCAAAGTGGCAAGCAAAACCACTGACTGTGCTTTCCCTCTTTTATGTAAAGGTTTTACAAATCAAGAATATGATCATTTTATTGGTTTGAGTTTCTCATTTGATAAAATCTACTAAAATACATTTGCTCAAATCTTCAACTTCATATCTCACAAGAACTTTTTATTTTAGCAAAGATTTTTTTTCATCTGCTAAAATCAATTGCTAAATTTATCCGATGTTGATTTTAACAGATTTTATCAAATGAGAATTGATTGCATAATCCTATTTATAAGAATACGGTTGCATCATTTAAGGCTTACTGTATCGGCATTAATGGAGTAAAATTTTCTCTCTATTATCAGAAAAAAATTTACAAAATGAGTGGTGTACGTTCCATGTGTTGGCAGCATATGGCTTCGGTGGCCGTTGCACGCTCGCATTTTCCCTTTCTCCTTCTCAAGGAAATCCTAATTATATTTTTACAACCTAATTTTGGGGTCAGCGAGCATTTCGATTAATTTCAAAACTTGAATTTCACAACCGAGCACACTTTTACTCGCCCTCCGATTTGAAATATGTGAACCCTTTTGGGTTGAAGGAAATCCTAATTTGTGAAACCTTTTCGGTGAGAAAATACAGAAGCAGGTCAATCCACACACCATGTCAAGCTCACATGGCGATTACCAGAGCTCCGGTATGCTCTCCAGAGACCAACTACTTCATCTCTTCGATCGCTTCTCCTTCCTCACCTCCCAACCTGGTATGAATACTCACAATCGTTCCTATGTCTCCTGCTCCCTCCTTATAAAACCTTTCTTCTCAAGTTTAGTGATTTCACATCCCATGAATGTTTTTCAGAAGTGAAGAAACGGATTGCAGACGCTGTGGACGACAAACAGGTAAAATTTCACTGTACTGCTTGCTCATTCTTGACTTTTTTTTGTCCCCGTCCCATTTGGGTTCTTTTTGAATGATTTTAACCTAAGCCGTTCTTTTCGACTTTTTTCTTTTTGTGGGTTTACATTCTTTTTCCCACTTTGGTGTAAAGCAGTTAAAAGCACCCCGGAAAGTTTGTTCTTGATATGATATCACTCGATAAGGGGTTTGTCCCCGATTTAATCGGGCCCTTGCCTGTTTTGGTGATTGGATTAGTGGAGGTGCACTTAAGCTGTCCCAAACATATTGAGTTATCAAAATAAAATGCGTAAATTATTGTATTTAAGGGCATTGTATTTAAGGGCAAATGGTATTAGCTTTGTTGTAACAATATCAATTTGAGTTTGTTTAAGAGTTAAGAGTTACTCCTCCATCCCTTTTAAGTGTTTAGTTTTGTAATTCTGACTTATTAAGGACACACACCTTTTACATTCTTTTATCTCTACTTTCCTAAATCATCTTTTGCTTTTATTCATTAACTATTTACCCATTCACTTTCCAAAAGGACAATATAATAACTGTACAAACTTTTACCGCTTGACTTTTCAAAATAGACACTTATTATGGGGCAACCCAAAATAGAATTTTGGACTATTATTTGGGGATGGAGGGAGTACATCATACTGACCTGTTGAACCGATGTGTTGTGAAGTTGTCCCATATTTTAGGTTTTAAGATATTAGTGAAGTTCTACCTAGCCATCTTTCCAATGAAATTATAACATTGTTAATTTGTAATGAGGTTTTTAACAATGAAGTTTAACTAGATTTTATTATTATTTTTTTTATTTTAACAGAGAATTGTGTTTGGTACAATTAAGTTTAGTTATTGAAAATCAAGGTATTACACTGATGCTTATGACCACCACCAGAAGGTGAACTTATAAATACTCACACAAAGGTGAACCTTCAAACATTAACAGAGGTAAACTTCTCAACGCCTTACTGAGCAGTGAACATTTGCCAGACTCAGAAAAAATCAGTGGACCTAGTCATCTGAATATGGGTGACTGTCTTGTACATCCTTTAAGAAATTCTTAAAGGAAGTCAGTTAGATTCATCCATCGGTGTGTTTCTTGTTAGATGCTAATGGATGTTGGTGTGAAATTTTTTTGCAACAACATTAGTAGGGACTTGCTTTATGCTACTCCACATCCTATGGAAATGTTTATGTTGAATTCATGAATTGCTTTGCGAACTCGTCACATGTGTCACAGTCACACAATGAAGTATAAACCCATTTGTGCAAGGGTGATGATCATTTCCCCTTCAGATGCAATTCTTTCAAATCTCAGCTTCTGAAATTTGTATTGTCGGCAACATGCTATTGAACATTTGATTCAGTAGGTTGAAGTGCAATACCTATGTAAGAAGCACAATGTCCGATACTCATACAGGGCCTAACGTACTTAACCAGTGGAAACTGGCCACATTCAGTTCAAAAAGTTGTCTTGAATGGGGTGGTTCTGTCGGTAGCTTCTTGTTGGGTTTATTTTTTAATTGCCTTGCTTATTACATTACTGAATTCCTAGCAGTTTGGATCCCTTCCCCCCTCTCCTCTCTCTCCGCGCATGGGCGGTTGTTTATCACTTAAGTGGTTGGAGAAATATTGACCAAGTGATGTGCCATGGAGCATTTTCCCTTTCAAGATATGGACTTAATATTAGGAGCGTGAACTGGTTTTGATACTGCTGCAGTCAATTTATGTGTCTCTGGCCATTATGTAAGATTAAAGTCTAATACTATACAGGAAGCAGTTGCTGTGACAACGGAAATCCAGGAAGAGATATTTTTGGAGATGGGAGTTGGTAAGTCCGTCTGACTTGACACAGTACGAGTTTTTGTCTCACATCCTTCTGTACATCAAATGATATTAAAGGTCAAAGTATTGAAGTTGTAAAGCTTTTTTTATAGGCTGTTGGTAATGGAATGTAGTAGTACTTTCAATGGGCAATTAGTCTATCTTTTGACTGCCTTACAAACCATAAACACAGACCATAAACGTATGCGACCTCACTACCTAACATTACATGGCATTGCACCAACGGCTTTCCTTTATTAGATGTCAAAGGTTTGGGCGGGGAAGTAAACATGAAGACTAAATTCCATTTTGTTGCAGATCCAAGTTTTGGTCTAGCTTGTTTGGGGAAAGTAAATTTGGCCTATGAGAGTGATCAAGACTTGATGATTCGCTTTTATAGATTCGTGGTGAAGTAAGTCTAAGTTCTCACTCTCTCCCTACATATATGTATGTATTTATGCCTGTACTGTTAAATATATTTAGTTTATGCACATTTGATCTGAGTGTCTGCTTGTTTGTCTCCGAGTGTTGCGTGCACACTTGTCTATGAGGCAGGTGGGGAATGAGTGCAAAGTTTTTCATTTTTGAAGCACTTTTAGAGGCAGATCTCTGGACATGCCATAATAAATTCTCAGCTTTCTCAAACTATCATTTGATGCATCTGTGTTGATTTCTTCAAAGTTAAAAACCTTTGGAGAACAAAATTGTGTGTGGAGTATGGACTCTTGTGTGTACGGTCAAGTAGTTCACAGATATCCATTCTCATCTAACCCGGGATGGGACTTCCAACTCCTACATATTTCTTCTTACTGTTGTATTTTCTAAATTGTTCTGCATTCTTTGGTTGTCCTGTCGATGGTGGTCCGTGAGGATGATATTTTCAGTTGTATCTTCCATCTAGGATGCATATATGCAAAATTTGAGTAGTATAAACAGTACAGGTCATTTTCCAATGTTCAGAAGATGCTAATGTTGCTAACATTATGGAAATGACAGGGAAGAAATGGCTTGCGAGGAAGCTGAGCTTGGACCAGACCAATTTTCTGAGAAAATGCAAATGCAACACCAATTACAAGAACAGGTAGAAATATTAAGTGGTATATTGTAAATCAGTTGAAAGGGATATATAAACAGGGTTGAAATTTTTGCAGCAACTGGAGATGCTAAAACACATGCGAAACTTTCTCTTGGATGACCAGTCTGCCATCCTTGACAAGGTACATCTAAATTCTAACAAACCTAGTGATGGAGATTGGTTATTTTTAAGAAACTTTTACGCTGTGTACCTACAAGAAGGAAGACTTTTAAGCTGCACTCAATAGTAGCTATCTTCCTTTCTCTTTGTTCAGCCTTCGATATTGGGACAACCCTACTGTCCTTTCTGCAAGCACCCTATCTATGCACTTTGTAACTTGGTGTGGTGGTTTTGCAGTTGCACCAGCAGATGGAGGCAGCCAACTTTGATAGCACAGCGTCGGTTTTTTCAGTGGAGCAAATCCAGGATATTGTTAGGAGAAGGGTAACACCCGTATTTAGGCCAAGGTAGTTGGGTACTTGGGTTTTACTCATTCGTATGTTCGTTCTTCTTCTTGTTTGGTAGCTCTGTTTTACATTTCACAAGAAATGGAAGTTGTTAGTTGTTGTCATTGCTTCTGAGCGGAAGGAAATACTGTATGATTTACATACTTCTGTTTCACTTTCGCGTTTTGTTTGAGTTGCCCCATCTCTCATTTGAAGCCAAATAATGGCCGATTTAACTGAGTATGAGATTGAAATAATACATTTGTAACTTGGTCGATAGATTAGTGTGGTGGGCTTTATTCTTCTCTTTAAGATGTTTCATTTCTCCCCAACAAAAAATTAGGGATGTTTTGATAAAATAATTTATCCAAATTATTTTTTCCTTTGTTCAAATTTTTTCCCCCATTTTTAGTTTTACATTGATTTTTTGTGAATTATTGATTTTTCTCGACGAAAGAAATCTAAAAAGTATAAAATTATTAGCCAAACTAAAATTTTTGTGAATAAAGAAAAAAATAATAATCCAATAATGCACAAGGATTTAGATTTTTTTTTTTTGTCTTCAGTGAACTTTTTTAGAATTTTGATCATAATTTTTTACTTTTTAAATTCCTCCCATTAAGACAAACCAATAATCTAAAAAAAATGGGAGATTGATGCAAAACTAACAAATGTAATTTTTTTTTTAATAAAGACAAAATAATCTAAATCGATTATTTTGCCAAAACACCCCCATAAAGTTTCTCTCTCCGATTAAGTGGACTTTTTGCAAAGTTGTTCATGTTTGCAGAATCAACTAGATTAACCGTTTCGATTATCAATCTGGGCATCCAAAATTTTGTAGGTATTGGGACTTGCGAGGATAAAGGTATGCAGAAAACAATCAGTGTTTTTTTTTTTTTTTTTTCGTTTTGGATATGCAAAACAATGAGGGTTAAAAACATCAAGGAAAATGATTTTTACGCTAGTTTTTTTTTTTTTGGGTAAATGCAACTCTTTTTTTTTTTTTTTGTGTGTGCAAATTTTCCATTAAAAGTTAAGAAAAGGTGTTCATTTAAAAAAAAAAAAAGTGTGAAAATCATTACCCGACATTAAAATCCCCTAAGGCAATGGATTAATGACTAGGGCTCTCTTCATCCACACATACTTAGTCACATAATCCTTCTCCTTCAAAATGACTTCGGCTTTCACTCCATTTTCTCTTTGTGCTCGCTCTCTCAACCCTCGCACTCACGAAGTTTAGTTACAGTATTTGAAAGGTTTTTCAAAGACACTTTCATGCTTCCGCACCCGTCCGAGCGCGCATCATGTGAGTTATGTCACACCATACTACGGTGGTCCCTCGCATACTTCGTCGACTCCAACATTAAAAATCCCCGAAAGGTGATGGATTAATGACATGGCACGACTAGGGCTCTCTTCATCGACACATCCTTAGTCACATAATCCTTCAGAATGACTTTCGCTCTCACGCTCCATTTTTTCTCCACGCTTGCTCTTTCAACCCTCGCACTCGCAAATTTTAGTTATTTGAGGACATGACTACTAGTACAGAAAATTTTGTACAGATTTTGTACAAATCTATTGTTTTGGGCTTCCTTTGGGTATCACACGAATGGTCGGAACCGTTCATTTTTATTAAAATAATGGTTACTTGTAACCCGTAAAAAATCAACTAAGTCAGATATCGGACTCTGCTCCATCGGTTGATCCACTTTTTAATTATGAATAAAAAACTGGATGAACTGACGGAGCATTTCCCGATATCCGATTTAGTTGATTTTTTACGGGATACAAGTAAACATTATATTTTGAAAAACATGAACGGCTCCGATCATCCTTTTGAGACCCCGAAGAGGTCCAAAACCATAGATTTGTACAAAATCTGTACAAAAAATTCTGTACCTATAGATTTATCGGTTATTTGAGAGGTTTTTGAAAGGCTTTCACGCTTTTGCATCCCACGTATCATGCTAGTTTAGTCACACCATACTACGGTGGTCCCTCGCATACTTCGTTCGTCGACTCCAACAGATAAGCTTACATCGTCTACCTCCTCCTTCACAGAAAGAACACTCTGCATTTCTCACCAGTAAGCTCAAACCCTAATTTACTCAATCGCATTTACGTATAACTCCTGCATATATGTATCATTTCACAAGTAATTCGAGTTTGTGATTCTTTGTTTGCAGATTAATGGCGGCGACATTGACTATGAGTACGATGAGTTTACTCACTGCTTTTAAAGGACTTTCGGTTTCTTCAACTTCACCCACCTCTTTCTTGAGAGGAGGAGAATTCGGATCGCTCAATTTGAGGGTTAAGCGCTCTCCTCCGTTGAGAGCTCCATTGACGATTACGTGTGCACACAAGAAAGGAGCAGGAAGTACTAAGAACGGTCGAGATTCCAAGGGTCAGAGGCTTGGCGTGAAGATTTACGGGGATCAAGTTGCCAAACCTGGCTCAATCATAATTCGGCAGCGCGGAACCAAGGTTCGGACCTTGATTATTTCACTCTCTCCAAAAATTCCAGTAATTTTGATATATAAGTGGTATGAAAGTATGAACAGACTAATTTTATCGCTTATTTCTTTTTCTTTTTTTTTTTTTTTTTTTTTGCGTTTCTGATTATGCATTCTGAGTTGTTTTGTCCGTCCAGCATTAGGTACCTGTGATGAGGTGTGTAAATTTCATAGCTCATATGCCTTTAACATCTGAAAAATCAAAACTTTCCCCTTTAATTCACTACATTATGGTTGGAAACTTGAATGGCTTAGGCATAAATTAGGCAGCGAGGAACCAAGGGTCGAATTTTGATTATCTCAATCTGTTAAAAAATTTCAGTAATTTTGGTAGATAAAGTAGTTGGAGGATTAAGAGACTAGTTCTGACAATTACGAACCTTTTCGGTCACGTGCAGCTCGAGCTTTGAGCTTATTTAATTAAAAAGCTGAGCTTGAGTTAGCTCAAGTAATTAGTAACTCGGCTCATTATAAAAGCTTGTCCAAACCGCTCAACTCGTTTGTAGAGGCTCGTTTAGTCAATGAACCAAGCTCAAACACCTCGATACTAAACGGGCTGAGCTCGAGCTTGTTATTTATGCTCGAGCCGAGCTCAAGCTAGACTAATTTTGAACAAGCTGAGCTCAAACACTTCAAAGCTCAGCTCGTCTGTAACCCTAGTTCTCAACTAATCTTGGGGACTAATCCCACACGGTCCACGAGCCGGGGCCCAATTAAAGCCCGAACAAAACCCTGTGTGATTAGCCCTATAGGAGATGATAGCACTTGAGAAGTCAATCTATAAATAATTGCAGCAATTGTAGTAGATAAAGTTGTATTAAGGGACTAACTTTTGGTAATTTGTGCATTTTCTATGCTTCCAAGTTGTTTATGTCCGTACAGAAGTAGGTACCCTACTGGTTAACCTGCTTTGCCCTTTAGTTCACTACATTATGGTTGGAAACTCGAAATTGTTGTCATATGGCTTCTATTTGCACGGAGCTTAGTTGCTGGTGCTACTGTGCATATTCTTCTACACTTTCATTGGTTTTGAAGGTCTTCAAAACTAAACCACTTGCCTTCCAAAGAAGAAGCTGATTTTCCTAAGCCCTTGCCTTTCCATTCATATTTTTCGCGCAATCCTCTATTGTTTTTCCAGCACCAAACTTCTTCTTAGTGGTTGTGGATATCCTGCTGTTGGTTGAGTTAAAATTCAGCTTCTTGCTAATCCGTTTTGGATGAGTTATCCTAGTCGATGGCCATGAGTGCTACTTGATTATCCTGTATACTGTATAGTGTGCTCATTAAATCTTTTTAGTTTTTCCAATGGGTAATTCGAATTTTAGATGTATGCTAAATACCTTTGCTAAAATGTCTGTTATTCTACACCTATATGAGCTGTAAAATTCACCTTGCACCACTGAGGCAATTCTTCGACCTCTGGTGAGAAACTTAATACTGAAAACCCGTGTTCAATGAAAACTGTGTGGGATAGCCAGCTCATAATAGGTATGGCCTGTCCAGTAAAAATGATGTGCCTCACTGTTATCTAGTAGGAGAGTGAATTCACATATTAACAGCCATTTAGATGAATCCATCATAGATTGACCTATTTGGGCCAAAAAATAGACGTGCTAATCAGACAAGGTAAACAGCTGCTTTTCCTCCCGCTTAACTTCTTTCACATTTGACTATGAGTAGATCAACCGAAGAGGTGATAGATTTGTTTGATTCCAAAGATACGCCCTTTCTGCAATTGTTGGTTTACCATGGAAAAAGAAAAATTCTGATGATCGTATGATGTACCAATGGATATTTTAGATACTTGGTAACCCAAGGCCTTATGTGCCTGGAGATGGTGGTTTCGGTTGCTCCATTATAGGGCTCGGCCTTTGCCTTTCCAAGGTAGTCAGTTAGGTTACAATCATTTTAGGAGTGGGACGAAGTTTCTTGTTGATATGGTGATAATAATACACTTCCAGAATCATCCTTATTTTTTAAATTTTTATTTGAGTTTTGGTATGGAGGAGAGAAGCTTAAAGAAACTGTTGTGGTCGATAGAGGAGCCCAAAGGTTACTACTTCTTGCCTGATAAACAATTGCGGTGACCAGTCGAGTATTTTGAGACATGCCCTTCCATATGGAATACATTTGGAGGCGGAGAAGTTTCTGGAGCTTTTCTCGAGTGAATGAATGTTTTTTTTTTTCTACATATGGGCAATACAGATACATTGACTCGCTTTCGATGATATTTACAGTTCCACCCAGGCAAGAATGTTGGGCTTGGCAAGGATTATACCATCTGGTCCTTGATTGATGGACTCGTCAAATTTGAGAAGTTTGGTCCCGACAAGAAAAAGGTTTATTCTGAGCTTCGGCATCCAATTAGTTTTGTGCTTAAGATTATACAAGAGATGTCTGCTTAACACAAACTGTGTTTTAAATTAACAGGTGAGTGTTTATCCATATGAACCGAAGCCTGAAAACCCTAACAGTTACAGAGCTAGGAAACGAGAGGCTTTCAGACAACAGCGCGAGCGCCGAAAAGAAAGAAAGGAAAGAAAAATTCTCCAATCTCAGATGATACTAGCTTCAGTTGACAAAGCTGCAGAAAACAACCCGATTGGCTGATCCATACAGCTCGCCAGACCACTCGTTCTGTAATTCTTTGTTCCAAGTGTGTAGTTCCTTTATCTGGCGTTCACTGAAGTTCTTGCCGGAAGTTGTAAAGCTTTAACTTCTCACTCCAATTCAAAAAATAACGCTTTTCGTGGAAAGCTCTTCAATTTAAGTGCAGCATTCAGTACTTACGTAACATACCTGATCGTGCATGTATTTTCTTTATATCGGTCTGAGATGCGTATTAGCTGTGATTTATGCAGTGGGATAGATGCATACTCGGAATCCTTTTTGTAGTATAATTGAGATTTGAATTCAGTACACCAACTTCAGCCATTGAAAAAAATAACAGTTCTGGTTGGTCTATTGTTACTCTTGTTCTGGGTTTCTTGTTATAAGCTGCGGTTCCATACCACTTAAAATTGCCCATTGTAGCCTTATGGGATTCCTTTTCTTGGTTTGCGTCTGGGACTGTCACAAAGCCTGTGACGGTGTAAGTTGGTAACCACCCAGAGGAAAAGCCCTAGCACCAGTATTGCCGGCCTTGGCTTACAAGAGATTTTAGAGATTCATGCAATGAAATAACGCGGCATGTAACACTTAATCCCTAAAAAGTTTTAAGTCAACGATGTTTAAAAAGCAAGAACTTTATGCCGACTTTAAGCCTGTTTTACGCGGGAGCATTTAAAAAAAAAAAAACATCGTCCATGATGCACAATATCGACCAAAATCAGTATAGAAATGTTACCACATTAGTACCAAGATTGAGAGCACAACAAAAAAGTGTAAGGAAGGAGTACAGAGCTAAAAGGAAAATTCTCTTGAAAAGAAGTGTCTGAATTGAAAAAGGAAATGCTTGTGCTAAAAAATATCCTATGGATTGTAAATCATTCTCCTTCCTGTGTATGCGCTTTCCACCCCGGAGAACTCCTACTTTCAGGCAAGCTTGCATTACCACCTGACCTGTAAATTTTTGGAATGAGAAACAAAAGTGAATCCAAGATAATCAAGACCCACATAGAAACGAATTGGCTTTAATTTTTTTACTAAAAAGAGTAATAAAAATAGTAGTTGAGAAAGTTGATGCCTCAACTTGAGCAGCATGAAATAACGAACGCCAATAAGCATGGAAATCCACAATACATTCAAAAGAAAATAAACAAAACTAGATGTGCCAACAAAGTGAACCAAAACAGTCTCTTTTCAATCAACATCACAGTTCTCATACAAAGCAATTGAAGGCACGCCAAAATCCACCCGACCCGAGTGCTTTTTTCATGACAGCATCGCCCAGTGTACTTCTTTAGGATGAAATTGTCTGGTAGATGAGAACAAAAGGTTTGCAAATCGTTTGATGAAGCAATTCGATCAAAATATGCTGGGAGGTTGGTAGTCGAACTGGTATCCGAGCAGTTAACTCCTATTTATAAGTACAAGTTATAGCACAAAGAACTCAATTTAGATCATATCATTTTACTTAGTTTGTCGACATATAAAATAATCCAATCTTCACTTCAAAACCTATTGTCTCCGTTTACCAAGTGAACATTTAAATTAACACTATCCCAAACCTGTCCATAAGTTAACAAAATCCAATTAACCAAGGCACATCCAATGCAACAAAGCCCTCAAATAATCTCATTCAGCTTCTACATTGAGAGACACGTACTGAAGCATAGTTCCAACTTTTCTATGTTCCAGGTCAAAACAATATCATTTGTCTAAACTGCAACCACTTAGCAACTATTTTTGATCTATTCACCAGCGAGATAACATATCCTCACATTTTCGCAAATGAAATGCATATTATTGTCAACAAGAACAACAAGGAATCAATTCAACAATTTATTTGTGATTAAGTACCTCATGACAGTAAACTTGAAAGTAACCACAGATTTGACCCAAAATTACACAATAGTACAATACAAGTATTGACTGTGCCATGCTTGGGATTTGGATTTGGAGAATTTATGCTAGGGTGGCTTTGAAGTCAAAACCAAAGCAAACGAACATACTAAATACTAACTAGAGCTGCAAATGAACCGAGCTGTTCACTAACTTTTTGATGCTCGACTCGGTTAAGGCTCGTTTGGCTTCAATTCGTATATTAGAATATTTGAATCTGAGCCTCTATTTTAAGCCCATTTAATAAATGAGCCGAGCCAAAACTTAGGAGTATTTGGCTCGATTAGGCTCACAAACTTAGAAATATGCATATTAATGACAATTTGATGTAAGAAACTTGATCATGTATAAACCTATATAACTTGTATCTGTATAAGCTTAAATATGTACATAATAAAAGTTCAATAACTTGTGTATACAAGGTTCTAAAACTCGCTAGGCGCTCCCAGTGCAGCCGGGCACCTTCTAGCTGGTCCGAGTACTCGGCGTTGGGCTAGTCGGTGAGGGGCCTTCTAGTGCCTAGGCGGCAAATATTCGGCCTTCCAGGCCTTCTTTTAGAACAATGTATGTATATAGCAATTTTTTGCTTGTTAAGGCTCATACACATAAATATATAAGATATTTTCAGTTCGTTAAGGGCAAGGCTCTTGAACAAGCTCAAGCTCCCAAGCTCAAGCACCACTCAAGCCTAAGCAGGGCTCGAATTCAAAATCGCTAAAAAACTTGACAAACTAAACTCGAACATTCTAAAACTCAGGTTTCAGCTCCGCTAAATTGCAGCCCTATCAATACCAAGTTGCTAACGACGCAAAAGAATCAAACACAGAAATGAAGACAATAAATAGATGAAACATAAAGTCCAAAGTAATTTTACCTTAACTAGATCCGACAATGATGTTGTTAATAGGGATGAAGATAAGCTTCACGAAGAACCCTACGAATCCCATCACCACGAATCCGATCGCTGTACGAAACGCGACCTTCGTGAATTCTGCACAATTACCAGATCAGATCAGATCCTACAAAAAAGTTCAGAATTGGAAGCGAATTTGAAAATTGAAGTAGTAAAAGAGAGATCAGTAGCTATTTTTTGGATGTACCTTTGCGATCCGGTTTGTGGCACCTCTTGACGAGGCGAACGCTGTCCTTAGCGAACTCTCTGAGTGGATCGAAGACGGAGTCCAAGGCGTCCATTCTAGAGAGAGAGAGAGAGAGAGAGAGAGAGAGCTTAGATCTGGTTATGGCGAAAAGCGAGAGAAACGGAAGGGAAGAAAGAGACGAAAAGATGTAGTAGTACGTGGCTATGTGCTACAAAACATTCAATACTTCAACCAATCAGATTACTTCCGATGACACCCAAATTTGCCTGTTTGGAACTCGTAGAAAAAAAATGAAAATGAAGAGAAAATTTATCAATTTTCGTTTCATTTTTTTTATTTCTAGAGAAAATTTCCATTTATTCAAGTCCACTCCATTTATTCTCCTCATCAATGGAGAGAGAAAAGATTTTCACACCTCTTTAGTGAAATTTAATGTATAAATTTTGTTATTAAATGATAAAAAAATGGGTACAATTTTCAGAAGAGGGGTGTTTAAATCACTATCCTAATATAAGAAGTAATAAAAATTTCCATCATACAATCTTTTCGTCGCATATGAAAGGCAAATTTCCCTTCATACAATCTTTTCGTCGCACATGAAAAGTATAATCATGTAATTTTACATTAATCCACACAAAATGAGTATATTTGGGTAAAACAATCCTTCTACTTAATATATGCTCCCTCCGGCACATTTTGATACTATTCTATTAGTAATATGCTCTCTCTGTCACATTTTGATACTATTCTATTTTGAGGCGCCCAAAAAACATGTCTATTTTCCAATATCATCCATAAAAACTTGATAAAATCCCATTACCGTCCTTAAAAATAGATGTAATCTTTATGTTCCCTTAAAGTGAATGGCATAAATTGGAAAGTTGGAATGAGTACTTATTTGGGCATTTCATCTAACTGCGGTAAGAGAATTACATTCAAATAACTTATAACGGCTTTGGTTTATCCTAGTATAAAATGTTGGAATTTGAATCCACGCCAATACTAAGGAGCACAAGATTCTTTTTTTGCTGGGCGAAAATTAGTATTGTTAGTTATAGTCAGTGAAGTTTGAATTCTAATCAAACGCTAAGATACGGCACAAGATTTTGACCCAATGAACTGGCCACTATTTGACATTCTGATAGGAGTAGTTTCGATAACTAACCACCACATCAATTACGTGAAAAAGAACTGGAAAAAACAAACAACAAAAGTAACAATCCAAATGCCAACAGCATGGCCTGTATTTTCTCATGGACAGTCGAGTAAGCAAGAGAACATCATAAGTTGCACTCAAGTAACAGCCCTCGGTGGACCAATTTCGAATGGTACGACAACAAAAAAAACACCTGCATATAAAGAACTATCCTGGGTACGCAAAATGAAAATATACAAGAATCTCGAGCTTTCTGTGTAACATTTAACGAAGATGGCTTCCGTAAGTTTTAATAGGATCATGCATCAGAGGAGAGATTTTAGCCAGCGAAAAAGAAAGGGAGCTTAGCTTCTTCACTTCACTACATCTTCTTGGGTAAAATTTTCCTCCACAAGTCCATTCTTCTGCCCACAGCATCAGTTTCCAGATTCCCGACTCTTGACAAAATCCACTGCCTATCTCATTGTTCCTG
This sequence comes from Vaccinium myrtillus, assembly GCA_016920895.1. Lineage (NCBI taxonomy): Eukaryota > Viridiplantae > Streptophyta > Magnoliopsida > Ericales > Ericaceae > Vaccinium > Vaccinium myrtillus. The sequence goes on along the minus strand of CM029277.1, from coordinate 5,238,275 downwards.
CAGGTGAGGAATCTGGCTTTCTTTCACGCTGGACGGCCCGAGGGACAAATGTAAGGCCACGAGTGTGGCGACGGCCAAAGCTGATGGATGACGGAGAAGTGTCTGACGTTGTCAATTTAGATACAGCTGAAACAAGACCGTCTATGGTTTCTTCTTCTACCTGCATTGCACTTGAATCCTCCTCCTTCCTCTGACCTGTCTGCTTTCGTTGGCACTTCTGCCTCTGTTTCTTTGATGGGTGGGTTTTCTTTAAGAACTCAAATGAAGCAGGGAATTTATGCTTGTCCACAAGATGCTGGTGCCGACTTTTGTAGCTCTTCAGCTTCATGCCACAGCCCTCGACCAGGCATTCATACTGCCACACGGAATCATAAATCAATTTTAATTTTCATTGTATCAAGATAGTCTACATATAAAACAGTGAATGACAATTATTGTCTAGGAAGAAGATACGACCAATAACAGTTAAAATTGGATTTGAATGACATGAATTACAGATAATTGACAAGCAAAATCTATAATGATGATGCACGGTACACACTAGCACGAGCAGAGCATGTTACACATGCATCAACAAATGGTATTCAATATTAGGTTAATTTGAGAGCATGAATTTGGGGATGGAAAACAAAGTAAGAAATAGAGAAGCTAAATTTATTACTATTCACTTCCCTTTTTTTTTTTATGTTAAATCCCTCCACAAATCCACATTCCAATAACAGCTTTTCTGAGCACTAAAGATACCCTCTGCAACACAATAACGGATAATAATTACCATTGCATAGCCACGTGCAACTTTTGCTTGAAAGAAAGAATCATGTGCTTCAGAAACATGTATGCTGAGAAGGCGTGATGTAGGGTACACTCTTGAACAAATTGAGCAAGACGCAGTGTGCCGTGCATTGTAGTGGTCTTCAAAGACATCCAGAGTATTCAAACGAGCACCACAACCAACAATTGGACAGAATATTTCCCTGGTCAGACAAAAGTTTAAGAAGAGGTTGGCAATTAGTTATGAAAACAAATGAAATGTAGGATTCAAGGAAATTCAAAATGTGATTGTCTCTACATCATAAAAGAACAGAATCAGATCAAACAAAAAAAATGGATAAATGATCAAATTTTTTGTAATCAGATGATACCTTCTGATTCATATTGGGCAGCCCTTATTTTAATTTTCCTCACTAGAGACTAGGAAGTTATGCTCCTGAATGTACTATGATTCTATGAATCGAATCATAAGTGAACTTCTGATATTAGGAACATTAAAAAGTATAGATACCAGAGTTTAATAGAAACAATTACAGGCTCAAGCAGTGAGGACGAAAAAGTGTCAGGCTCCATTATTTACTGTTCTATCGTAACATCTACAGCCCCAAACAATCCCAATTCAATTGTATCACAATGACAACCAACTGTATATAGGGTCAATTTTGGAACTAGATATGGCAGGCACTCATCTAATGAATTTGCGCACTCTTGTTCAAGTTTTACAATACCTCATTGACAGAGCCAAAAGGCAGCCAAAAATAAAAGGAGAGTAGAGATACACGTATTCAAAGTTGAGCCGATGATGCAGGCTCATAATAAATATAATAATTATCTCAACCGTATGTCCCCTATAGTGTCTAATGGAAACAGCTATAGTGTCTAATGGAAACACCCCAATCCAAGAATCCAAATGAGTTCATTTAGACCATTCACAAGCAATTTAAATCCGATTGTGGATCTGTAGTCCAACATCCATAGCAAATAAATACAAACTTTCGGTATACGCCAACTTAGAGTCACCATTAACATAAACAATAAAAAACAAGGGACGATCTTACAGAGATTAGATATGGGTATGGAAACTTACCCCTTACATCTACTCTTGACCATGTTCCAGATACCTAGGAAAATGTTGATACAAATCTATAATCCCCTCACAACACAGATTAAGGAACAATAAAAAATCTTCCACTTCAAACAATCCAACTTTTGAATGTCAATGAGTGATTATTCTTCCACAAAATATGGATACAAATTCCGATAAGTTCTATAAACTCTTCTCTTCTTCATTTAATTCCATGTCAGCAGAAGCATCAAGATTCAAGGAATGTTAATAGGAATCAGGATCCAAACTCAAGAAGGTCCAAGTGGGGAGAGAATTAGTGCTGAAATAGAAATTGGAGACTCAAACTAGACCCGATCATGGCCATGAATTGGAGGAAGAAGGAGTTGGGACCTCCAACCAAGGTTCTGAATCTCGTACCGGACAAGGTACCGGTTTTCTTACTGGTACGGTACGATACCGGTACCGGTACCGTTTCGGATTTTGCGGTATTACCTATATATATATATGTGTGTGTGTGTGTGTGTGTGTGTGTGTATCAAAAAAAAATTCTCATATAATTTCATTTATCATAAAAATTCATCATAAAATAAAATAATCCCTTAACAAAATACCTTCAATTAGCAAAATACAAGTATTACAATAGTACTAGAATGTAATTATAAGGCCTTAAACGTTAGTTGTCAAGCTGTATGGGGTTACAATTGAAATATAATAAATTTGTAAGGTCTCAATATGTGAAATCATAGAATATATATACACATATCATTACCATCAGTCCTACTTTTCTAATGGATCAAAACAAGAACCTGGCGGCTGGAGATTGATTCGCTCCGGCAGGTACCCCTCTCTCTCTCTCTCTCTTGTACTCCTGAGTTCGTCTCTTTCTCTGAATGTTCCACTCTGACTGGCAAACTCATCGTCTCTTTCTCTCAGAAGCCAGACAAGGTCGCCAGAGTTGAGTTGAGGTCGTCGGAAAGATAGATCGGGGGGTTTTCAACACTCTGCAAAATCTCGGATGAGATTCACGGTACCAGCATCTCGTCCGGTATTTCCCGGAATGACCGGTATCGACCGGTAAGCGCCAGAAAATAGAGCGAAACGGAAATAGACCTCAAAGGTACCAGATTCTTCAAAAAACGGGACGTACCGGCCGGTACCGACCGGTACGGTACGAGATTAACAGCCCTGCCTCCAACGCCTTTCCTTTCAGCATTCATTAGACCATTAATTAACAAGTCAACCAAAGTGAAAGCATGAGAAATATCTTTTAACACCAACTTCAGCAATGAAAACTGCAAATGGTTCACATGCATGCCACATGTGGGATTGAGGTCCTTTACACAAGATCATTGCACTCACATACTTTACGGACTCCACAAAAGTTGTGCCTACAGCAGGGACATGAAAAAAAGCTATATGTAACTTCTTAAACCTTGTCAAAATTGACACTTATCCTCTTCAACATTCGTATCTTCCAGCAAACCTATATTTTATGATTCCAGGTATTATTTCTAAAAATGCAAACAAAGTACGAACAGGCAATGAAAATTTGACAACTCAGTATAACCTAAATAGCACGTAAGCAATTACAAAGTATACCTGTTTTCGACATCTTCCATAGTTTGAAGCTGCTGCTTTTCATCCTCACTTATGTCCAAAGCAACCTTGACATAGAGTATAATAAAGTCAAACTCATTCTCACATTCCACTCAAAATTTTGCAGGAAAGCAAAAGTAGTGGTTTGAAGGGTAACCAGAATCCAGTTTTGGAATGATCACAGAAAGTTCAGAAAACAAGTTCTGACGATAAAATTGTTTCATCAAAATATAACAGCTGTGCTAAGCAATAATGACCATCTGAATGAAAATTGTAAAAAGCAGGAGAAAAATTTCCTTCACTTTGGATATTAAAAAAAAAAACGTAGAAACTATTTCCGTAAAGGACGTAGCAAGAAAATGACTTTACGCGATAATGAAAAAAAACCCCTACAAACAACTACAAATACTGCAAAGCAGTGGGTCAAACAAGTGCATGAACTCACAAAAACAAAGTAATTCATCACAATTTAAATCCACTGACACATTTGCGTCTCTTTGTGTGTGTGCTTGTCATATAAAATTGCCCAAAGAATGGCTCATCACCTGCGGGCGCGCGCTTGTCATATAAGTATTGTAGTGGAAAATATATCTTTAGATGAATATACAGAGACTATCACATGGTTAAAAAAAACCCTAGATGGAAAAATAAGGATACATATGGGATATACCATGATATGGATAGTAGTGGGGGAGAGAGAGTTTTATCCAACTGAAGTGCACACAGCTTAAAGAAGAAGAAGAAACAGGGCAAAGATAGTAGTAAAACAGGAGAGGGGGTGAAAAGGAGGAGGGCAGGACATGAACAAGGGCAAGTGACACACCAACAATCAGTATCAATAGACATGAAAAGATGAGAGCTTTCAAGTCCAAATCACTGTGGCAACCAACAACAACATCAACAGAAGGATTGTGATTACAAAAAATAACATAGGAATATTCAATTTTGTGGAAAATGCTAGTACTAGTTAAGGTTTTGAGCAGCGGCTTGTTTGTCTACAATATCTCCAACTATAAATTTAGTCAGTTGTTAGTTGTTACTACTAACAAAACTAATTACTTTGGGTCTTCCAAATCACTCCCATGGGAGATGGGGAACATTGTTCTTCAATTATTTTCAGGACTTTCAACAGAAAGTTAATTTTCTACTCATTAAGAGTATGAGATAGATCTAAACAATCTAAACTTGAACAGTTTGTCAAAATTTGGTAGAAAATTTCACGTATACCAAGTGAATTGATAACTGAATCACAAAAAAGTCGCCATAAAAATTACAACTCATGTATGCGCAAACAAAGAGAGATGAAAACGAAGAAGAGAAGAGAATGGAACCTGTTTGGCTAGAAGCTCTCTTTCAATATTCCCAGGTGCAAAGAAAGGTGCGTCGGGATCGTAGTGTCGACGAAGTGAAGACCAATACGGAAACCCTAACGGTGATCGGTTCTCGATATCCATCGCCATTAAACCTGAGAGCTCGAGGTTCTTCTCTGCGATGCTGTGTTTTCGGCCAATTAACTGATTTGTGGGAAAAACTTAAAGACGTGTTTTGTAAACACGCCTTCTAAAGGCGTGTATAGAAGGTTCATTTTGCAAACACACTTTTAGTATTTTATCTTTTTGGCCATTTTATAACATAGAAAGCATTTTAATAGGCACGTTTTTTAAAGGCGTGTTTGGTAAACACGTTTTATAAATCGGATTAGGATTAACTTAATTTTTTTGCTTAATCTGTCTTAATCCACTGTGAAAGTCTAAAACAAAACCACTCTTTCTTGAAAGTGTGTTTTTTGAACACGTCTTCACGTAGTATGAGAATAAAGTTCGAAAACACTTTTTTATTTAATAAAGTTATAAAAAACAACACAAATCGGTTAATCAGTCTGTGTTTTCGCTTGGAATTTTACCAGTTTAATAAGAAGACGCAGTTCAGTGCTTACACTTGTGATTTAAAGAGTTTCTCGGGTACGTTGGGCTTGTTGGCCTTTTTAAATGGGCAAATTGGGATATGGCCCGTTGAGAAGCTATGTTCAAAACTCAAGAAGGAAAAGGAGAGAAAAATGAAGGAAAATTGGAAAAAAAATTATTGATTTCAAAACTTGAATTTCTTATTTTCTTCCCTCTTTTTCCAAGCAAACAATAGGAGAAATTTTTTTTTTCTTTTCCATATGTTCCAAACAAACCATCACAAAATTTTGAGATTAATCACAATGCTAATTCTACTTGTGGGGTCGCATTGCCGATTTAGGCCGAGTTTTCCATTTTTAACACCTATTGTTAAAAACTATTTTTTCATAAAAATACTAAAAGCTAAGTTGCTAAAAACCAATTTGTTTCTCATTAGCTAAAAGCTAAGTTACTAAAAGCCAATTTTCTCTCACATAGCTAAAAACAAGTTGCTAAAATCACGGGGAACGAGGGACAATGCTGTCCCCGAAGGGACAACACGGATGTTGGGCCGATCACGGCCATCTATTGTCAGCTCAGATCAGTTTGGCAGTGGACGGTTCAGATTTATTTGGACAAAGATGTGATCTCAACCGTCCACGAGGCTCAGATTTGTTTGGACAAAGATGTGATCTAAACCGTCCATGACCTACCACGAACGGCCGTGATGGGCCAGCATCCATGTCGTCCTCGAAGGAACTGCACCAACCCCGTGTCCAAAATCACATTGGTACTCTTAGAAAATGAGAGTTGAGCGTATTAAAAGCATTTTAGCAAACAAGAAACTCACTCTTAAATCGGAAGTCAATTATTGTCTGGCCCTAGTTCCATTTCAAAAATTGATAGTAGCACACAAAATTGATAGTGTCTGCCGAGTAGTATTTTTATTTTCTTCTATATTGTTATTGTAGACAAGTATTTTTTTGTCCCTGCCTTTTGCTTAGCTTTTTCAGCACATTTATTCAAGAACTTTAAAAAATATATATATATATTTTAACATTTGGTTCTAAAAATGGAAAACTTACACCGGATACACAGACTGAGCATGGGCTTTCAATTTTGGGGCCTGAACAAAAGGGTTCCAAGTGGGCCTCACATTCGGGCCGACAACAGAACCTAACCTCACCCAATACCGCGATTTCCCTTTCTATATAGCGTATCAGAGACGCAGACAGCGAAGAGAGAGAGAGAGAGAGAGAGAGAGAGAGAGGCGAAGAAGAAGGAAGGACGACGAAGCGCAGCTACAATGGATCCAAACGCAGTGTCGAAAGCATTCGTGGACCACTACTACTCCACCTTCGACACCAATCGCCCTGGCCTCGCTAACCTATACCAGGAAGCCTCCATGTTGACCTTCGAGGGTCAGCCATTCCAAGGCGCTCAGAACATCGCAGCCAAGCTCGCCAGTCTACCCTTCCAGCAGTGCCAGCACAGCATCACCACCGTCGATTGCCAGCCGTCTGGCCCTGCCGGTGGTATGCTGGTTTTCGTCAGCGGTAACCTCCAGCTCGCGGGCGAACAGCATGCTCTTAAGTTCAGTCAGGTCGGTCTTTCTTCGACCACCATTCCTGCACCAATTGGAATTTCTGTTTTATGTGGATGTTCGCATAACCGTTTTCATGTTCGTATTAGCCTGTTTATTGCCATTGGATTGGTTTCTGTACTGTTGCTTTTGTAGATTCAGCCATTCAGGTTTCACTAGGTTGTGTGGAAATCAGCCAAACCAGTAACACACAGCACAGATCGGCTTTTATATGTAACTAATGAAGACTAGTAGTCTTCGGTTAGGTTAGGTTATGGTGTATAGATTTGTCACTAAGCTGATAAAAAGGGATCTGGATCCCCTATGAGGGTTTCTCTGTGAGGATCTTGTGAGGGTTTTGCTATGGGCCTGACAACACAACAAAAAGGGGATCTAATGGCTCACAGCCTCCTTATTTCTAAATCAAAATTCTTGGACTATGATTATATTTTCACTGAAAAAATTCTTGTGTAAAATATATTATGAAGATATTATCCAAGTATTTTTATGTATTCCGTTTATAATCAAAAAATATATGTTTTAATCAAGTACTTTTCGACATCTGTTTTGAAATGATTCGCTTTATTAGATTTCTATAACCTAATCAACTGGATAATAATGTTTGATTCCATGATTGAAATTTTTTTATATAATCCAAAATTTGTATTCTAATCAAGTACTTTTCGACATCTGTTTCGAAAAATGCTTCGTTTTTATCAAATTTCTATTACCGCATCAATTGGATAATAATGTTTGATTTCATTATCGAATTTTTTTTAGTCAATAGAGGATCAATATGATGTTCAAAAATGTTTTTTTTTTTGAGGATCAATGTCAACCGCATAATGTCACATATGATATGAACAAATAAAACAGAAATGAAAATTGGTTACAAGGATGTTTGATCTGAGTCAATTATCATTTAAATTTCAAACAAAATATATTATGAAGATATTATCCAAACACTTTTATGTATTCCATTTATAATCCAAGAAGTTTTTAGTGGAAATATAATCGTAGTCCAAGAATTTTGATTTGCAATAGAAACAAGGAAGGAGGCTATGAGCCATTAGATCCCCTTTTTGTTGTGTTGTCAAGCCCATAGCAAAACCATCACAAGATCCTCACAGAGAAATCCTCATAGAGGATCCGGATCCGATAAAAAGGCTACTCACTCCTGTGTAGCAACTATATCCAACTTCTCAGCACTTATCCAAAATGACTAGGAAAGAGTTCAATCTCGGTCACCCCGCCTATGAAACAATATGTTTCCAGATTCAAGGTTCCAAAACAGGAGTTAGGGTTTAGTGGATTGGGAATCTAGGAGTATACTTTGTAAAGTTTGTATACATATATATTAACACATTACTTTTTATCCCATTTAGCAAAGAGTCACACTTTACCCCCTACGTTTTATATGTATCTATGCTATATCACACTAAGTTAAAATACTAAACAAGATAAAAATATATCTAATAGTGGTAAAATGATTTACACACTCATCTAGTCCGGGAGTCCCGGATCCGGGACTCCACCTTCCCGATTTTTTATTCATATAAATGTGTTCATGTTTTTATTTATTTGAAATTTCAAAAAAATACCGGGAAGGGCTTGATCATTCACGTATGCTAGTTTTTGCCGGTTAAGCCCTTCCGGTATTTTTTTTTGTTTTGGAAAACACCTTTTGAACACATTGAAATTTCCAAAAACAATTGGGAAAAGCATCAAAACGCTTCGGTCCGGGAAATCCGGGATCCTTGACAGGATCGCCGGTGTATGATTTACATATTCATATAAACATATATTTTATTTATTTGTAGTTCCTAGTCATTCACGTATCTAGTCCGGTTAATCCACGGTTTCATGATGAAAATCTATGGACCAAACCGCGAGTCACGGATTTCTAATTTCTGAATCACTGTCCGGAACATTAATCCATGGTTCCAATCCAAAACATACGGATCGGTTTCACAGTTCACTGGATTTTTTTCAGCAGCCCTATCTAATATGGCCGTACTTTCTTGGAAATGTAATGCTTTATTTATTGCGTTTGATTTTTCCTGTAATGCAAATTGGTTGCTGGTTCCTGTAATGCAAACTGGTTGCTATTTTCCTTATGGAATGTAATCCGTGGATAAAATCGCAATCGATCCCCGACTCACGAATTGGATTGCGATCGGGGACTGTAGGACTTTTGGTCCGGACACGGATTGCATTTTCCAAAAATCATGACTTGTGTCCGATCCGGAAGTTCTTAGGACTTCTGCAGAATGACAAGGAAAGGAGTCAATCTCGGTCACCCGCATATGAAACAATGTGATTTAACGTTGATTATAGTCACTGCGGTTTCAAGGTATGCAACAAGATGATCAAGCAAAGTATGGCCATATTCGATGCCTAGTTACTGTCATTTTTTCCTCTGCAAGAGAATTCTAACTGCTGCTTCTTGTCCTTACCCTCTTCAAAACTCGGACTTATGCTTCAACAAGCTGGACTTTAGTGACATTATCGAACACCTCCAAACAAAAAATATACTGTAACCCACAACTCCGATCTGTACCACAGTTTTCGATGGCGTGTTCGGAAATTACAATGTGTCATTGTTTCATTGAATCTAAAGTACTGGAATTCGGGTCTCATGATTTAGTAATAGGTTACATTAGCCAGCTTAAGCGTTTTTTTGCGGGCATTTAGTTAAACTAGGTGAAGTGCTAGTATAGATGCTTACAACTTAAGCATATGCAAATTGACTGGTTTGGAGTGGTATTATGCATAAATGGGAAAAGAATGCAAATCGTTCAACTGGTATGCAAATTAGTGTCAAGTGTCAACTGAAGTAAGACAATCTAGTTGCTGGTAACTGCTGTGGATATGGGAACAATAAGAGTGATTGTTGGGACTTGAAGTACTAGTGGGAGGTTCCTGTAAAGGAAGCTGTAGAAGGCAACAATTTTTTTGTTGTGCTGGAGATGTTGCCTGGAATTGCTTTTGCATTGATCATGTGCTTGTAGCTCTGGTGGTTAAGAATCTTTAAACTTGTTTTCTAGACTGCCTGTGCAAAATAGCATTAGTGGGGGTGGTACAATACTACAATGACATAAAATATGTAATTTTAAGATGTTTGCAATTGGTTTAATGATTCCAGTGATGGTTACTATTTATACTTTATAGTTATATACCCAGTGGGAGTGGTAGTGGAGAGCTGTTGGGTTTTTCCCCCCTCGGACATGAAGAGTAACTAGGTATACCTTTTAGGGGAATGACTATTTTTATAGCAGGGTGCCAGGGTTGAACTAGGGCACCACTTCTCATGGACAGGTAGCTCATATTGCTTGTTTTGAGTTTTGACAATTAAAACTTTCTTCAAGTACCTTTGGGAAATACATCATAAATTCCCGTTACATGACAGAACTGGGTTGTGCAAGAATTGGTCCATGTTCTTGGTAGGATATTTCAAATGCACAGCTCACGGTCTTGCAATACTCCATTCTCCTATCTACCCACGTGGTGAAGTGTTACAACTTTTTGTGGCAATGTTAAGGCAAGTGCAACAAGGCTCCTCAAACCCCTCCTATCTCTATTTTAGGGAGCCAAACCCCAAAATTAAGCTCCAAGAGACTCCCTAAATCCCTCCCTAAAATCTAAAATGCTACAGTACCTCCCTAAAATCCCCCCCATTTGGGGAGGCACTATTCACTGCCCTAACAGTTTTTATTCATTCTCTCTCCCCCAGATTACTTTCCCCTTCTTTTTATTCTCTCTCTCTCCCCTCTCTTATTTTTTCATTTGTTTATTCTTTCTCTCTCTCCCTCTCAATAATCAATTATTTTATTAAAATTAGGGAGGGTAATAGAGAGGAATTGTTGGAGACGTGGATTGGTAAAATAAAAAATGTGCACTGTTCACTACATTTTTTAGAGAAAAATTTAGGGAGGTTGTTGGGGATGCTTAGAGTAACCCATGTGGTGTCATTTACATCTCTGGAAGAATCTGGTGCAAGTATAATTGCTTTAAGGCAGATCAGGGAAAATAGTGTATAATTGCTTCAAGATGGCTTCCTTATTTTGGACTTTTGGCCATTTTTCCCTCTGCGAGACACTTGATTCCCTCTACACCTGAAAAAGAAAGTGTCCTTCTAGACTACTGAAGCACGACTTGCACAATGGATACGCTTTCAAACAGTATTGTGTGATGTTGGGTGAGTCCAAGGGAATTTCGTTTTCAAACCTGGTCTTTATTGTAAACCGTTAGATTGATCTTTTGCTTCGTAATAGATAGTATGTCTCTGCAGTATTTTTTTCTATACCCTAATCTCTCTCTTTTGGCCTGCTTTTTTTTTTTGGTTCACAGTTGTTCCATTTGATGCCAACACCGCAAGGGAGTTTCTATGTGCAAAACGACATATTCCGCTTGAACTATGCCTGAACGTGGTAAAAAATTGTGGAGCTCAATAGAGGGGGTGTTATTATGATTGAATGTCGGGACATGAAAAGAAGACTGCTCTGTTTTAAAAAGCTGTTATGGTAGGCTGGAAAACCATTGAACTGGAACATCCTATACTTTTGCTGTTTGCTATTCGTAGTTCCAACAGCTGTTGGTATGCTTAGTATCGTCCCGGTTTTATTGAATTGCTTCTTGATTTCTTGTGAATTGGACCGATTGGAACTTTGTTTACAAAATCCCGCTCATATTTACAATACTGTTCTTGTTTCATTCTACTGAAATTAGGAACAAACTGGACTGTTGCAGAAACAACCCGAATAATCTGTTGTGAAGCTCAAGTCACAGTCTCGAAATAGAGAATTCCTTCTCACCTGAGAAAGTGTAGCAAATGCAATCAAAACCACTTTTAGTAGGGTGGTGGAGTGATGATAAGGATTTCCATAAGAGTTAACTCAAGGATATCTATCTTATTAAGCAACCATAAAGTGGTTTTTGCCTTTAACTTTGGAAAGCACAGCCCTCTACTTAGCTTTTGCCATGCTGGACTTAAAAGGGAAATTGCGTGACTCACACATTGAGGAATAGTAGGGTCTAGAAAATCTTTTCCCGAAAATGCCCAAGAAAGATAAATGAACGGCTCATATTCACATTTTATGGATCTGGGCCGTCTGTTTCTCTTTCCGGGACGTTTTCGGTGAGAGTTTTCATGGACCCTAACGCTTTCGCTCATACATTTGTTCTTTCTTCCGGTGATATTACACCAGCATGGACTTTTTTCTGATTGAATGTTTATTAGCTTCGTTTAATTTCTTTTCTTTTCTTACTTTGCCCCTATAATCAGCAAGGGATTTACAGGGACAGCTTTCTTATATATGTTTGTGCATCCAAAAAAATTGTGAATCAAACTATAGCTTGATTCGGTAACGTTAAACTTTTCCCCTTTCATTGTCATCCTGTCTTTCTTACCTGTATATAAGTAACCCTTCATCTTTCTGGCTCACAATCCCCTCACCAATTTTCTTCACCCTTCATCTGCTCTAATTCTCACGTATAGCGAGTATTAGAGAAAGGAGGAGAGACAGGGAAAGTAAAGATGTCGGATTGGGGACCGGTGTTTGTTGCAGTGGTGTTGTTCATACTATTAACGCCAGGACTGCTGATTCAGGTACCGGGGCACAGCCGGTATGTAGAGTTTGGAAACTTCAAAACCAGTGGAGTGTCCATACTGGTTCACTCCATCCTCTACTTTGCTCTCATCTGCATTTTCCTTTTGGCTATCGGGGTCCATGTCTACATGGGTTGATCACGATGATCGATCTCCGAGTATTTGTCATCACCTCCAACTCCGATTTGTTATTTTTCATTGAATATTTGTTCGGTCCTCTATATTCTTTTTTATGCACTCGAATATGAGCGAAGTAAATGATACGTGATCGTTTTGCGAGTGAGATACGGATTTGTTTTTCAATCACGTCTTTTCTTCAACTTCTGCTTGTGTCGTACATTTTTATTGGGAATAATTTGTCATCGTTATTTCTGTAAAATTGCGAAATTGAGTTTATTAAGGACAAAGAAAAGGAACTTTTTATTTGTCTTTATCCATAATTTGTTTGCAGAAGACTTGAGACCTACAGTTTTTCGATTCGCCAACTTCATGAGAGAGCCAGTTCAAAAAAAAAAAAACTTCATGAGAGAGAGAGGTTTGATCGCCATAGCCGCCCAGTTGTTCATTCCTAGCCTCTTGCCAATCACTTCGAGTTTTAGAACTTGCCTTCCCCAACAGGGTGAGGAAGAAGAACAAAGCATGTTAAAAGATAAAAAAAAAAAAAAATCACTTTAGATGCCATAAGATTAGCTGCATACGATGAGACCAAACCAAGCCTTATGTCTTAATCAATTGGGATCGGTTACACAAATCCTATTTTTTCATTGAGCTTTGTCAAGGGCTAATGTTACCGCCTATTAAATACCGGAATTGGGTTTGATTCTCCTTTTTCTTATACTTATTTAACAATGCAGGATATATTTGTTTGATGCAACTGAAAGTAAATAGTATACAATCTCATAAAATATGTAATTCCAGCACTAATAGTAAAAAAGATACTCACAATTTGACATCACACCTCAAATGGTATTTTATATTTACTTTATCGGATTTTGTACGGTTTATAGATAAATGATCGAATCTTTAGACACCCTTCAAATACTATGACGTGCTCGGAAATGGTCGAAGTAGTTGAATAGGAGGATTACTAAGACTATAGCCCTTGGTAAAT